>CM076576.1:24390370-24990370 GCA_034641835.2 Pinus albicaulis
AAATGAGGCTCCAGATGGCCCATAAAGTCCAAAACCAATGCTACAAGCTATGAGGCCATTGGCCTAATACATTAACAAGTAACAAGACTACACATGAATGATGATGAATCATCAAATTCATCACCGCTACTAGACACAGGATCAACATCGGCTGCTGCATAGACATCATCTGGATCAGAGTCTGAGGATGCCTCAGCCTCAGGCTCATATGCAACCTCAGTACCCCTACCACCAATAACAATAGAAGTGGACCTAACGGAAGCATGAGTTGCTCGAGGTGCATGACTAGTGTCGACCATTGGTTGTTTGCCTTTGCTTGATGCAGCTACCAATCCTGGGTCTGCGTCTGATGGTGCCACCAAATCTACTTCAAATTCACCCCCTGCTACTGCTGCATCAAAATCAAAATCAGCCTCAAACACTGGATCTTCAGTCTCCTCCACCCATTCTGATGTTGGATCAATATCATCCAACACAATGGGATCTAGATCAGGTGTTTTTCTCATCAGTTGGTTCCGCATCAAGCGAAGGTTGTATTGCACAAACACAAGATCATTTAACCATTTCTGTTCCAAACGGTTTCTCTTCTTTGTGTGTATGCACTCAAAAATAGACCAATTGCGCTCAGAACCTGAAGCACTGCAAGTTTGGCTGAGGATTCTAATTGCAAACTTTTGCAATTGAGGACATTGGCCGCCAAATGACTTCCACCAATGTGCTGCAAATAAAAATACATTCATTAGTAACATAGTTCATTTCATTACTTATTTACAAACAATTTAACATAAAATGAAAAACAAATTGGAATTTCTTACCTAGTTGATCCACATCTCTTGCCATTTTTGCCAAGTTCTTTCCAAAGGTACTAGCTGCCATACTGAAAAGAGTAATTTGTTTATGTGTTTCCAAAAGGTCTGCACGGTTAGGGATCATGCGCTCCAAGCAATCAATCAATCCAGATCTGACCTCCCCATCCTGCTGATCTCCTAGCCGAGCTCTATAATGATACTTTGGGTTCAAAAAATACCCAGCTGCATGTATAGGATGATGGAGTTGATTGTTCCATCTGTTATCAATGATCTCCCATATCCGGCCATATTTAGCTAACCTGTCCCTGTAACCTGCCCGTATCTGCTCCTTGGCCTGATCCATAACCTCATAAATGTATCCCATTGCCATCCTTTCCCCATCCACCATCCTTAGCACCTTAACAAGGGGCTCAGTAATTTTTACCAGCTCTGAAGACCTTTTCCAAAAATAATTGTCAAAGACTTTCTTTTTGGTGTCTTTTCCATCTTGTCTACGAGCCCACCGGGATTCAGTCCAATCATCAGAAGAAAACATTTTCTGCAGGTTTTTCTGTTGAGAATTGAGACATTGCAACGTGAGGAAGTGAGTTGCAAATCTCGTAATGGCAGGCCTAACAAGCTCTTTGCCCTCTGTGTTTTTCCTCATTAGGCTCAATACCCGTAAGTGGTTGTAAATGTATTTTTTAATGCACTTGCCATGCTCTACAGTGCTTTTTACCCATTCTAGTTTGCCTATGTCCTTAAGCATGAGGTCTATGCAATGTGTAGCACATGGAGTCCAAAATATGGTACTATACTTGGACTCAAGCATCTTTCCAGCAAGAACATAGTTTGAGGCATTATCTGTGATGACCTGCACAACGTTCTGCTCTCCCACTTCCTGAATAATCTCATCCAAAAGCTCAAATAGAAGGGCTGCATCCTTCACCTCATCAGATGCAACAACTGATCTCAAAAACATTGTTCCTCGAGGGCAAGCAACAAGGAAGTTAATGATCGTGCGGTTCTTTCATCAGTCCATCCATCTGACATGATGGAACAACCTGTTTTGAGCCATGACTCTTTATATTCAGCCAAATACTCATCAATACTAGAAATATCTTGTTGCAAAAGAGCTCCCTTAACTCATGTGCAGTAGGGCCTTTGAAGCCCTTTCCTGCAACAAAAACAGAGTCCCACATAGCTTGGTAATAAGGTGAGTTAGCAGCATTAAATGGGATATCTGAATCATACCACCATCTAGCACTGTACTGATGAGAAGCTTCTTTGCATTGTTTTTTCCAATGTTGATCCAAAGTGGGTTGACGACTTGGAGTTGGCTGGGACATGGAGGCACTGGCAGTGGTTGTGGAATTAGCATTGGACGAGAAATAACTCATGAGGTTGGGTCTCTTTGTTGGGTTTGATCTTTTGCCAACAGGAGGAACATACTGAAAGGGGTTATTGGTGTAAGGGATAGAAGAGGAGTCTTGAATATCATACTCCTCATTTTCATACCCACTCTCTCTCATCATTTCTACTATTTCCCTCTTCCTTGCAATTTCATCTTGGATGGCCTTCTCCCTAGCCTTAGTCTCCTCAAACTTTTCAAGCTTGGCAAGGTATTCTGCCCTAATCTGACCTAACACTGCATTAGGTGCATCACATGGCGTTACATTGCCTCTTATCCCAGCCAAGTGATGTTTCAATCTAAGAATACCCCCACCTCCAATACATTTTCAACAAAGTTTGCATACCATCTTTCCATCAATCACATCACAATGGACCCATGCACTGTCCTTGGCTTTTGGAGCCATCTTGACTTGAAATAATTGAAATTTGGAAATAAATCTGCCATTTAAAAAAAATTGCAGCTAAGATAAATGGACAACTAAGGCTAAATTTACAAAACAAAATGCACATTCAAAGATACAAAATTTGATAGCATAGGACTAGAGATTTTAGAGCAATAAAATAGCTAAACACGTGAGAAAATAAATACATGAACAACAATGAAATGAAGGATTTTTCAAGTGCAAATTCTTACCTGGCAATGCAAACTAGCCTCCTTAGTGTCCTCCTGAAGATGCCAACGCTATTGACAGCTCCAAACTATCTCCAAGATAACTCCAACTCCAACTCCAAGTCTCCAAGATCACTGCTCTGGAAAACACTCAACACTCTCCAAGCTCTCAATCAAACTCACAAACAGCAAATGAGTTGGTGTGAGACAAAAGAGAGGCTGCTCCTCCTTATAAAAGATTGGGGAGGGTGTTTTTGGAGGGAAACAACCCTCCCCTTGGCTCCAAATCAGCCCTAAAACATAACTGCCACCGATATTGTGGGTTCGCGTAGGAGATGGCAACTAACCGGCCGGTTCCGTTCCTAACCGGCCGGTTAGGTCCGGTTTTTCTTAAAAATTGGTGAAATGCCCTAGGTAGCCGGGTTGCATGGCTGGTTTCAACCGCCGAGCTATCTGATCGACCAGTTTGGCCGGTTTCCGGTTCAAACCGGCCGGTTTTTAAAACTATGGGCTCAGGAAAGGCCGGTTCAAGTGAGCGAGAGCACAAGTATGATCATTAGCATGAAAAATAGCATTATCTGCCCCTTCCCTGGAGCAACAGTCACAATGGAAAAACCCACATTGCATGCACAGGTTCAAACCTGCTTAAAGGTTCGCATTGACCTATCAATGCTCCCTAGTGGAAAGCTGCATGTTATCCATACAATTATTACAGATGAGCTATAGTGCAGAGAGGTGCACATGCACCAGCAACTCATTGAGGTAGAGTAGAAGGTCACACTAAAAACGCAAGAGTCTTTCCAGGCTCAGACATCGTAGCAAGAAACGATGGCACAAAGCATAGAATTAGAGAATTTGATTGATTGTCTGTGTGGTGACCTGCTGGAGGTTTCTATCCCTACCTTGGTTGCATGCCAGGCCAAGATTGAAAGTTTCATGGCTGCCCTGAAGGCCTCCTATTCCAAAGTGCAGCCATTCAAAGCATATTTCGAGCAGCAGTTCACGAAGTTGCAAGCAAAGCTTCAACCAGAAACTTCGCTTGAAGTTTGAGCACAGTGCGCTGTTTTAGTCAAAGTGTAAGCCAGTATTGTAGAAAAAATCACCAAGGGCATAGAGCTTCTAGATGTAGCGATGAGATTATGGACTTCAGTACAGATAAATCCACTTGTGAATAAAATCTCGCAGGAATTGCGTGCCAATGAGCAAGCGTTCGATGAGCTTCAGGAGGCGCTCCTCACATTTTTTCTTGCTCAGAGAATGGCACGACTGCAGACGAGCCAGGTGTTGTGCGATGGGGTTGAAGACCTGCAAAGGAAGAAGCACATAGTAACCACCCACATGAATTTTTGGGCAGATAAATCAATGAATCTATCTAAGGACTTAGATGTTGTTGTTAATAACCTAAGCCAGACTTACCAGAGTATCAGTCTCGTAGTAGAGGGTCTGAACTCTCAGAAGTTGGTGGATACAATTCAGAGTGCAGCCGATCAGAGAGCAGGCATCCTTGCACCCTTCACTGCCGCCATCGAGGATCTTAAGACGAAGATGAAGACCTCAGTACCTCTGTGACTTGAGATGAGTCACAATATTGTGTTGGGGGACTGTTGGAGCAGGGTCCCATAGGACCACATTTTTGGAATAATTAATAGTAATTTTCATTGTTTTGAGTCTTGTGGGCTAAGCAATGCACAGTCAAGGGGCTTTGGGGTGGGTCAAAGTCCCTTCACGAGTTGTAATGGACTAAAGGGTAGATCTAGGAGTCTTAAACCACGGTTTACGGACCTTAGTATGAGCACAGGCTAAGGTATAAATAAAATTATAGATCGAGTCAGATAGAAAAAAGTTGGGGATAAGTTGTGATCTATGTTTTGAGCTCTGAAGCAGATCTGTGTCAGTGTCTTAGTCTGAAAGGCTCATGTTGGCTATGTGCACAGAGACCTTATTCCGGCTATGTGTGGACCCCATTAGCTATGTGTGCAGGTGGATCCGAAGGATTGTAAGGGTTGTTACAAATATTGATGAATAAAGACCTGTTTTGATAACTCCGTGGAATAAAAGCATCTGTGATTTTCTTTATGATCTATTTCTGAGTATGATTTCCAGTTACCGCATTAACTTGTACTATCTGTGATTGGATCGGTTACGTACCTATTTTACTGCTGATATGAATGTTAATTATATAGATCTAGTTCTATAAGGGCTGAATATAACATTATTAGGAATGTTAAAGGAATTTCAGATATTATGTCTAAGTGTGCATATTGGATTAATCTTTGTTAATCAACTTAGGGTTTCTAGTTAGGGTTTTTGGTGCACATGTCAGTGTGTGTGTTAAAGTAGATCTGAAGGTGCCCACTTCATTTAATTCTCTCCGAGGGTGTGGAAACCTAGTTCCAACACCCCCCATACTGATTCGGGTGAGACTTTGGCCTGCGCAAGTAGGTCATTGCCAAAAGGGCCAATAGTAAGAGGGTTTTGTTGGTTATGCGCTAACTTTGAACCTGGGTCAAGAACCCTAAAGCCAACAACAACCTTTTTCCTAAATATAATGTTTCAAACTTCTAGGCATGCTATAATGAATCACAACTTCCACATTGTTATTGTCTCTATTATTTCTGCCCTTCGTGGTCGTGGGAATCTCTAGTTCACTCATGGCTACGTGAGAGAGATACACTGAACTAAAAGAGATTTGGTGAACATTGGATGCCTTCCTTTTTTTTTTCATAGTTTTTTCATAGGGAGAACAGGAGGGATTAGTGATACGACTAGCCTGAATGCTATAATAATTCTCTTGGGTATTTTCGGGTGGAAACAATCAAAATTCCACTGGGAGGATACCACTAAGAGGATATCGCTGCGTATTATTCTAGGATACCACTGCATTTTCCTATTCCACTCTAATATATTTCTCCTACGTATTTTGATTCCACCGTGATTTGTTTCTCATGTAGATCATTTGATGTAGTGATTTGTTACCAATTGGCTCCATTGATCATGATAAAAATTAATGCATATTAAAAAAAATAAAGTTTCTCCATTTGATATACGCTGATATAACTACACTACTGCACCATTCTACACCATTTTGCACTGCACCACTGCACCCTTAATAATGTTGAACCGTTGCACCATTAGATTGGAGTTTATAAATAACTCTACTCTTTGAAATGTAAACTGTAATAAGGTGCTCTAGTACCCTAGTATAACTCCTTTGGGTTTGCAAGTCTATGTGAATGTTGCTATTATAACAATTTATTGCTTCAGTAATTTTTTTTCTACGTGTGTTGATAGGCAAAGCTTCAATTTTTTCTTCATTTGATAGGATAAAATCCCATATTCCATTAAGTTCGACTTGTTCTTCTTTGTCATCTTCCTCTTCCTTTGTTTGTTCTTCCTCCTCTTCTTGATTTGATTCAACATTAGATATAATATTTGGAGGTTGAGAATTAGAAGTTTGTTTCTTCTTGAAATTCTTGAAACTCTTTTTTGAATATGAATTTTCGGTGACTTGTTTCTTGATATCTGTCATTTCATTGGTCATGGTTTTTAAAAAATTTTGAAGACCTTATACACCAAATGGATCCTTTGGCATCTTCTTCTTATATTCATATTTAAAAGATGTATTCTTTGATTTTCGATCTTCTTGAGAATTCTTTTTCTCAAGAGTAGTTATGCATTTCTCTACAGATAGAGATTCTTTCATATTATCTGCAAGTGTTTCTAATTTTTCTCTATCAACGAAAATAGCTATATTTGATGGAAGGGATGAAATATACCACTCAATTTGAACTTCTGCACCAGGAACTGCTGTAACAGGAATTTTATTGAGTAGTTTATTAAATCTTGAATTAAAATCTTTTATCTTCTCACCTAGTTTAGCTTTAAGATTTGAAAGATCATTGATAAGAGTAGCAGTAGTTCTGTCATCTCCAAAATTAGCCAGAAATTGTTCTTCAAACATATTCCAGTTAGTTATGGAGAGAGCAGGTAATGAAAAATACTAGGATCCTGCAGATCCTTTTAAATTATATGGAAATAATCGTACGATGCAATCCTCTTCAACTATTGCATTCAAGTTGACAGCTAACATAAAATTATGAATATGTTTTTCTGTAGGAAGACCATCATCGGGATTAAATTTTGGTAACCATCTTTCGGGATTTTTAGGCAGAGCATGAAGAGGAGAAGGCATGTTTATAGCCCCTGGATTACTCCATGGGATTAAATTCGGTGGAGGGACTTGACCTGCCATTGGATTTTGGATGGGTTGATTGTGAATTGATGATGAGGTAGGTCGAGTACTAGGACCAGTATTTTGAGTATTGGAACTAGTAAAAGTGATACCGACTATTGGAATGAAATTTGTGGAAGTGAGTGGAGGTAACGGGGGTGAATGAGATAAGATCTCGCTAATGATCGATTCTGATTGAGTCCTCTTTAACTTCTTCCGAGTACTACTGATAGGAAATTCAAAAGGGAGAATCCCTTTTATTTGAATTTCTGATCGAGTTAATATTCTACGAGGTTGTAAATAAGATGAAATACTAAGATCCGATAATTGAGAAGATTTAGGATTTTCAGCAGAAATAGATACTTTCTCTAACTTTTCTATCAAAGACTGAACTTCTGGGGAATGTTGGTGAAACTCGGGAAATAGTATAGTTTGAGTGTCGCTAGGAGACTTAGGGGAAAGATGATCAACTTCAGATTTTATAGATGAGGATCTAGATAATTTTCTAGAAGTTGATGGGGATATAGAGGGAGAGGGATTTTTTTATTGACCTTTAGATTGATCAGACCTTTGTGCCATTCACTTGGCCCTCCTTTTAGCGCCAATATGTTGAGGCCTCAGAATTCTATTGCCAAAACATGGGGAAAATCACCCGGTCCAAACCTTAAAGCAACTCCTTTTCCGTTTGGTATAGTGGCTCCGACTGGGGATAATGGGACCAGTTTCCCAATAAGGATGATTTTGAGGGTGTTGTGAATATAGCATGAAAATGGATAATTATTTTAATCTATATGCATCTATCAAAGTTATTAATCTAATATATACCCGTGGTGTTTTTCCTTTATGCGATCTAAAATGATATCCATCAAATATCAGTAATATAGATCATTTAACAGTCAAAAGAGATGAAAATTATGTAAAATGATTCTTCTAACAAAATAGTTTGCATAGAATAATTGTGAAAGAAATACCGCATTTATCTATGTGATTACATATTCAATAAGAAACCATAAATAAATATTAGAACATAAGTGCAAGTAATATTTATATATGATAACGTTTCAAACATATAATGCAATAAAAAGATTACTATCAATCTATGAAGTAAAAATTAATACAAGTGAATAGAAGTACCATATGTATGAAGTTCTACTTATGTAAATTGACAACAATGAATCTGCTCCTTCTCACTTCCAAGAAATTTAAAGAGTACAATAGCGCAACATCAGTTAAACAGCTTTAATTGTTAAAAGATAACAGAATGTGTTCCATTAATTCATCAAAGCACTCACAAACTTACAATAGTGAATTCTTTGCAAATGTTTTTGAAAAATTTCTGGACCCTTCTCTAAATGCATGAGAAGGGTTTAAATACTAAACTAACTATAAAGTAAAATATATTATTACAAAAATATAGAGGAGGTTTCAAACAACTTTCCTCAAAAAGCTAACTTAAACTACAATCTAGGAAATTAAACTAACAATTTTGATTTTGTGAGTCCCGCCCTTATTTCTGAATGTGGTCACGAAGTTGGAAATATCTAACATTGCTTTGAGCTGAGCTGGCTGTGATATCCTTGATAGGATCTGTCCCTCAAAAATAGCATTTGAGATTGTTGATTATGATCTTTTTACTGAATTTGTAAGAGACTGCAGAGTTTTATGCTGATGATAAGTTGATCAAAAAATTCTAGTAATTTTCCTGATCAAACTTGTTTACCTTTTTAATCATTTCCTCCTGTGTGCCTGCTCTCTTCTTACACTGTGTTTCTACCTGTCTTGTTTCTGAAAACACATCATACGTGTTTTCCTTAAGGAGTTCTGCTTTAGAAATTTTCTCACACATAGATTCAATAATCTCACTTGATATTTTGGATGTCTTTGTCACTACTTTATCTGCTTGTTTGATTTGCGCTTCCCATTCTGTGAATATAATTTCTTTGAGAAGCTTATTTACTTGAGGTAGATTAGCTTGCTTTCTTGAATCTGAAACTTTCCATTGAATGTGCTCTTCAATTTTCTTCTCAATTCTTTCACATTCAAGTTTTTGAATTACTATCTGCTCGATCATTATTTTACTTGAATCACAATAAGAATAAATCATAGAAGCTTTATGACAAAACACTTCTTGTTATTTCTTTAACTTAGTGTTTAAATCAAGTGCTTCTTTGATAAATTTCTCTAATTCTGGTTTACTATGTAATTTAGTCATTTCTATTTCCAGTTGTGTTGGTTTTTCATTAATCTCTGTCTGATGCTGCAATTTGAGGCTGTCAATATCTTTATGAAATTGGGTTGTGTTTACTTTGACTTGATCATTGGAATTGGATTTATTTTCCTTCAACAACTTCTCTAGTTCTTGTACTCTAGCTTCCTTTTGTTTTAACAACACTCTAACCTCAGTAGCTTTATCAACAGTAGTAGTAGCATATGCCTCTGCATACTATGATAATTTGGTTAGATGTTCAGTAGGATCATCTGAGGAATCTTTCCATAGTACATCAACTGATTCATCTGTAAGATTTGGATTTGTTTCATCAATTCTCCTTCTTTTGTTTCTTTTAACTACAACCTTGTAACTAGGACTATAAAAAATATCTAATGAAGGAATATCTTCAATCTGTAGAACTATATGATCTGTAGGGTAGGCCGGTATGATTTCTTTATCATGCTGTGTTGGAATTATTTGCAGTGGATTAACAGTTTCCACTATCTTTTGGGAGTGCTCAAGTGTCTGGAAACTCGTTGATTGATCAGTATTAAGATTCCATTTATGATTTTTTACTGCTTTGGAAAGCTCCTTCCATTCATCTATGAGATCTTTTTTTTGTGGTGAACTGGACTGATCGAGCATATTTTGACTATGCTGAGCTGTTTGAGAATCTATTTTTGTTCCATTGTTTCTTGTCTCCTCTAGCATCTACATCTCCTAAATAACTCAATCAATTATCTTTTCTGAATTTTCCTTTTTAGATTCGGATTCATTTTCAGAGTGATCTGAATCATGAGATTGCTACTGCGATTGACCTGATTCGTCTTCAGACATATCTTTCACTTCATCATCCAGGTTGACACTTGGAGTATTCTTGTTGTCATCTTCAATAGTTAACAAATTGAGAGGGAATTTTTCTAGTATTTTGTTTTTGTATGCTTGAAAAGCTTTAAAATCCTCTTGACTTAGATGTCTAGATACATACTTGATAATATCTGAAAATTTTTCCATGCCCTCGAAAAGATCATCAAATCCATCTTCCTCCTTTACAAAAGGCTTCATCTTAAGCTCTGTGATGTAATTTTTAATCTCATCGTTTGGATCATATAATATTTTCGGCATTACTGCCAATTTAAATAAATAAATTTTGGAAATTTCCTTGTAAGTATGGCCGATGTTAGACAATGCAAAGGTGCCACATTGTATAGGGAAATTAGGCCAAATAGCCTTTTTAACATCCTTTAGTTGTTTCTTAACACCATTAACAAGCTGATAGGCTATCTCTTTTGCAACTAACTTATCGGGAACATAATAGGGTAAAATATGGGGAGAATCATAACTCCCAAATACTCTACTATATGTAAAATTTTCTTCGGCAAACCATCTAGCTACTGGAAGACTGTCTACATTGGCTTCTTCAAAAACCCTAGGAGATATTTTATTAAAAAGCATCTGATGTATAGGAAATATGACTCCATAACAGATCTTATAGAAGTGTAAGTGGAATTCTGAATCCCATAGTTCTCTGTGGTAAATGTGAATTGGGGTAGGGTACTTGGTAGTCCATTTCCATCCCATGGTAGGAAAACTAGAAGTAAAATAGATAGCTTCCATGACATAGGCAGACATATAAAAGGGAGGTATTTATCTGAATGAAATACTTTTTTTATTCCTATATTCGGTGATGTGCTTGGCTAGGTTATTGGACAAGATGAATTGACGATTGTGTCAATCAGGGGAACCTAGTCTCTTGAGAATCTAGTGCTATTTGGTTTGGAAAATAATCTACATAACATACCAGTAGCATAACAGTAAGGTTAGGAATTTGGGAAATTGGGTACGTACCAAACTTATCTTGCTTCAATTTCCCCTAATTATCCTTCCATTCTTGGATGACATTTATAAGATCTGGATGTTCTCCTCTAAAATTCTGTAAATAGTCTTTGTAATATTTCTGCTGCGGGGATGGTAGATGGTACATTGCTGTTAAATCTTCTACCCTAAAATAACCCATAGTTTCTCCCTTCGAATTCTTGAACATTCTATCTTCAATGTTTAAGTGGTCAATTTCCCACTTAACCATGTATGTATAAGGAAAAATCTTTGGTATTGCAGCTATCCTATGAATGTATGAGCATGCAACATCAAAAAGAGTTGCGTCGAAGGTAGAAGCAGTGCCTGTCAAAGAAACTTTGTTTATCACCCTTGGTCCTTCACTTTCAAAAAATTTATGCATTTTTTACCACGCCGAATGGCTACAATATTTGTTGCAGACAGTATCTAAAAATAATGGAGACATATTTGTGTCTTCAGTGGACGACGTCTGAGAAATTTCTTTACCCCTTTTGCTCATTTTTCTCTCCTTCAATCCGTTAACTGGTTTCCTAAAAGTAGAGCCAATTTTTACAAGTATGGAGTATCAAAGAGACAAATCTATCAATTATTTAAAACACACGCAAGAAGATATCAATCTTATTAAAATATAACATCAATAATCATTCATAATCTCTGAATTAATATTTCATATATCTCCACACGTAAGATCCATCAATCGCTTTAAAGCCATTAAGATCTTAAATTTCATTTTTACACAACACAAGTTGTTTTACACGCTTGATCTATTTAATGGTATCGGTGCGCATATCAGAAATTATAACTTATAACCATTCATAATACTTACCCTTAAAGGATGCGATATGCGATCTGCGCAAATCGCATATCGCAAATTTTATAGGATAACGATTTAGCATATGTTATAAGTTGATCGAAATGTGAATTGCGCATTTTAATAAAACTGAAGTGACCATGATAGCCGAAGGATTTATATTCATTTGTTTATTTGCTTGTCGGGTCCGCGGAGTCGTAACTTATATGTTTTTGCTTTTAATGTTTTTTTATTTGATTAAGTGAAGTTTGGCACTAGAAAATTTGGTGCAATTTCCGATGGCCAAATCGTCGCTATTCCGACACATAGTCATCTCAAGAGCGACAGTTCGAGTTCGGGCAAAGCGTGGTTTACCATGTTGTCGCAATTCCGACGCATTTACAAAGTGTCGTACTACCGACACTTTTTCCGTCGCTTCCAAACAAGCATCGCTCTTCCGACATTTCCCAAACTGTCGCGCTTCCAAAGTTTGTAAACTGTCGCACTTCCGACGGAATGTGGTCCGACGTTTTTAACGTCGCTCTTCCGACGTTTGTAAACTGTCGCAATTCCGACGAAATGTGGTCCTACATTTTGAAGGTCGCTCTTCCGACGTTTGTGAACTGTCGCAATTCCGACGAAATGTGGTCCGACGTTTTGAACATTGTGCTTTCGACGTTTGTAAACTGTCGCAATTCCGACGAAATGTGGTCTGACGTTTTTAAGCTGTCGCAATTCCGATGCTTACAAGGCGTTGGTATACCGACGGTGGGTTCAATTTAAAAAAAAAAAAAAAAAATGAAACTTTAAAACAGGACAGTAAATCTCTAATATTTGTTATGAATTGTGGGCATTCCAATGACCATGAAATATTAATATAATAAACCACCTCGCAGCGCTTCGACTATAAACAATCATTTTTTTTTTCAGAAGAGAAAAAATTTTGTTTTTAATATATTATATGAAGTAAAATAGTCCATGAAGTCATTACATTTTCACATCTGAAGATTGGAACCCAAATATCCATCCAGAATAGTGAAGTCCCACCCGAGACAATGATAGAAAAATACCCCATGTCACATATAGGGACTTGATATAAAACCCAGTAATGGTCCACATGGAGATTATTGACAATCTGAGAAAGCATCCAAATATGCCCGAGGCATCTATAAGAAAGTGAAATAGCAGTATGTAGAATAGTAAAGCAACAAATAGAGTACCGAAGTCCATTGTTCCAAATACAAATTAAAGTACCCAAAATCCTTGAACAGAGAAAAACGCTAATCATGTGAGGAGTGTGATATGTCCAAAATATAAAAAGACCATCAGACCATATCAATAAACCAGCAACATAGACCAGCATCACTAGTTTTGAAGGCTGAGTGATAAACATTAATCATTTTTTTTTCACAAGAGAAAAAACGTTGTTTTGAATATATTATATGAAGTAAAACAGTCCATGAAGTCATTACATTTTCACATCTGAAGATTGGAACCCAAATATCCATCCAGAAAAGTGGAAGTCCCACCCCAGACAGTGATAGAAAAATACCCCATGTCACATACAGGGACTTGATATAAAACCCAATAACGATCCACATGGAGATTATCGACAAATCTGAGAAAGCATCCAAATATGCCCGAGGCATCTATAAGAAAGTGAAATAGCAGTATGTAGAATAGTAAAACAACAGATAGAGTACCGACGTCCATTGTTCCAAATACAAATTAAAGTACCCAAAAATCCTTGAACAGAGAAAAACGCTAATCATGTGAGGAGTGTGATATGTCCAAAATATAAAAAGACCATCAGACCATATCAATAAACCAGCATCGCTAGTTTTGAAGGCAGAGTGATAAACATTAATAATTTTTTTTCACAAGAGAAAAAACGTTGTTTTGAATATATTATATGAAGTAAAACAGTCCATGAAGTCATTACATTTTCACATCTGAAGATTGGAACCCAAATATCCATCCAGAAAGTGGAAGTCCCACCCCAGACAATGATAGAAAAATACCCCATGTCACATACAGGGACATGATATAAAACCCAGTAACGGTCCACATGGAGATTATCGACAATCCGAGAAAGCATCCAAATATGCCCGAGGCATCTATAAGAAAGTGAAATAGCAGTATGTAGAATAGTAAAGCAACAGATAGAGTACCGACGCCCATTGTTCCAAATACAAATTAAAGTACCCAAAATCCTTGAACAGAGAAAAACGCTAATCATGTGAGGAGTATTGGTAACCATCTGTTGCATCCGAGATGTAAGGTTCAGGCTCGCTTGTTTCCATTAGTAGCCCGCTACAACATCCACCCTGTTCATAGCAAAAAGGTTCCTGTAGATATACAGAGAAAGAGTATAATACGTAGACCATATAAACATGGCTTTGTATTTCAAAAAACAGGTTTAAAATAGAAACAGGGCAACATTTTTTTTTTCCAATTGTTATGAACATAATTCGACCGTAAATATTAATATAATAAACCACCCCGCAGCGCTTCGACTATAAAAAATCATATAAACATGGCTCTGTATTTCAAAACAAGATTAAAATAGAAACAGGGCAACATTTTTTTTTCTAAGTAAATTTAATCTATTAACAGTGGGAATAAAATTACACCAAAGTCAAAAACATTGCCCAGAGTCATGGAAAATTTGTCATCAAAAAATCAAAAAATTAAGAAGACTGCCCTCATACGGGGAAACCAGTCTTGAACGTTTACAGAATTCATAAATATTATAGAGGTCCAGCACAGTAATATAATCTAAAAGCAGCCCAATTAAGTGGGCTGCGAAGCAAGAAAAAAACATTAACCAAACTACTCCTCCGGCTCCTCGACAATTCGGCACCATCCTTTGGAAGGTCCAGGATCGCTAGGTGCTACCTCCACAGTCATGCCACCACTCCCCTCCTGAAGGCCCGAATGCTGGCCGGTTTTTTCTTAGCTCATTCCTGCCGGACGGGTGCATTGTTCTTCCATCTGGGCCTCCTCCCGGAAAACCACAATAATTGTCGCTGTGATGCATGGGCGGTTTAGAGAGAAATTAAAGGAAAAATGCGCAGTGCGCGTCATGGGAGAAAGTGAAGCGCTGGGGAAATGTGGAGCAGGGGAGGCCATACGGTGGCCAGATCCTACAACCCGACCCCTCCCACTTCTAGTATTTGGATAGCGACCTGCGTGATAATCACTGGACTGGGAAGACGACTCAGTTGAGGGGATGGAGGGAGAGCGTAGGGGTTGACCTCTAGTGCTCCCCCTGCGGCAACGCATCCTATGACGTAGGCGAGGCATGGGTGCAGTCTCAGCAGTGGGCACAAGAGGAGACGGAGAAGCAAAATTCCAAGAAACAGAGGAAGACAGACAAGGACCAGACCGAGAGAAATGCAGATATGCAACAAGGTCTAAGCAGCAGTTCAGCTGGCCGCTTCTCCTTCTCATCACAGTGAGCAGGCAGTGTAACCCAACAACTAGCTCGTCTGAAAAACCATAGCAAAATGCCATTTTATCAATGCAATTGAAGGACGCTCGTCATAATTAATCTCTGATCATTAATGAGAGCCGAAGGCCAGATCATATTGGAGCATGTAGAATCTCTAACGGGAGTGGAGGTCCGATCTTGAACAGTGTTAAAACTTAATGCGATTTGATGTGAAAACCTTGGAACTTAATTGAACAACGTTAAATCTTAATGCGATTGATATGAAATCGCCACATCCATGTCCCATCGCCTTAAACACCATCGAATGCACCCGAAGCTAGGAGTAGGGCAAGTTTTAATTGAGGATACGTGGCAGAAATTGATTAGAGCGGATCTTTGTTTGGGCCGCTCGCGTAGTGGAAATACGGACCCGAAAAAGATTAGGGCAAATTTGATAAGAAATTCGCGTCACAACTCTCCCTCCGCACGCCAGCCCAACTTTGGACCCGAAAAAGATTAGGGCGGAATTCATTTGGTTTTCGCATCACAAAATTGGCCGACATCAGCAGGCTATTTTGGAACGTGAATTTGGTTTGAATTATGGTTTATCGCCGTTTGAAGTTCGGCGGGCTCGACTTAAGAAAAATTTTGTTTGATCCCATCTTATAAAATTTGTGTTGGTTTTCTTTCATAATACACATATTTATAATAAATCATGGGAATACCACACTAAACATGTGGAAAAGTTATATAAATTATTGAAAACAATCATTTTTATGTAAAAATATCCAAATGTGCTTTTGGGAAATAAGAATTCGAGTATTTGGTTCATATTGTTTTAAAGGAAGGAGTGAAGTTGGAGCCTCAAAAGATGCAAGCTATTACAAAATGACCTATTCCTAAGAAAATCAAGGTTCTTAGAAGATTTTTTAGACTTGCATGATCAGTATGATGATAATTATGATAATTTCACAAAACAATCACTAGCTATTTTGAGGGATGAGATATTAGAATTTCAGCTTGATGAGGATTTTTAAAGAGCTTTATTTCTTCTTTTGAAATCAAGAAAATATTCTCCCAAACTGAAAATATGTGTTCTTGAGATAATTTCTGAAAATTATGAAAATGAAATTAAAATTTTGCATTCTCAAATTCAGTCATACAATTTCCAAAATCCTAAAGAATTCTTTGAAAAACTTCCTTCTCTTAAGCAAGAGGAAATTGTACTATCTTTTGACTTGCATATTGAGGATGATTATTCTTTCAAACACAAGACAGAAGAAATAGTTTCAAGGCTTAATATTCAGAATACAACTGAGCAACCAGTCATTGAAGGCCTAGAAGTAAATAACATACATCATACTTTTATTGATCCTATATCAGTTTATATGGAGAATATTTTTAGCCGAAATCTGCAAACATGTTTTCTCTATAAGGATCAAATACATCAAAAGTTTCCTTTACACATCATATCATTTATTATAAAGGCACATGATCATAATATACTTCCAATTTTGATCACAAGCAATCAAGTTATCCATTTATTGTTACAACTACTTGATTGGCTTCATTGGAATTTTTGTATTACCTGATTCAATAAGATTTTTAGTAGATTGAGTAGGTAGATGAGTGCCAATAAGCTCAGAATTTTGAGCATTTGTTTTTTAGTTTTCAATTTTCAGCTAGTTTTTCATTAAGTTGGTTTGAAAACTTTTGTGTGTTGTTTTAGTTTCAGATCAGATTTCAATTTGCAGAAGACAGAAGACATTTACAGGTTCACCAAGGTCAATGGATGAGGAAAAATTACCTGTTGTTCTTGACTTTTCACCGAAAAGCCATCCCCAAGTGGAGCCAGTGTTAGACTCCTATACCAATAGGTGTCATATTTCATGATTGACTTGATGAGCTATGTAATATGTTCATACCTTTTCTTGTTGCAAAGGTTTTCCATATTATCAAAAAATCAAAAAAATTTAAAAAATGTAAAGAGGGTATACCCTAAAAGAAAAATCAAAGGGTAAAAAGAATAAAAATGGCCAAAAAAGTAAAAGAAAATGAACCCCACCAAAAGAAAGGCCAAGGAAAGTGTGCAAGTCTAAATGCCACTACTTTTTGCTCTTATGTAATAAATAAAATTGTGTGCAAGTTGTATCCTATGCCACAATTTAGAATAGTCAAATAGTTTAAGCTTGGCTATTTCATCTTTCAATTTCATGTTTTAGAGATAGAGAATAAAATCTGACCAAACTGTTTAATCTTGGCAGATAAGTAGATAGGTAGAGTAAATAAAAGGAGCTCAATAGATTAATCTGAGCCCTTGGATGTAATAAGGTTAGACTTAGATAGATTTCTACATGTAAAAGAAAAGAAAGTGTGATAAGGGTTTGCCAGTCTAAGTGCACCCTAATAAAGAAGAAAAAATGGTAGAGTAAAGTAGGTAGGGTAGGTAGATGATGTTGCAGAATTGCATGTGATGGAAAATGACTCTAAATGTGTTAATATTTACTTTCATCACAAAGTGCAAATGCATACATTTAAGAGGGGGAACTAATACAATGTTAAAAACAAAACTAGAGCACACATCTACAAATTACCTCCTTAGCTACTGTCACACCATCATTAACTATTTTCGGAGAACCATGCTTGCTCTCCAAGACAACATTTTGCCCTTCACGCCAAGGGTGACTCCAACAAGATCAGCAAGTTTGTTCACACCGCCTGCAAGACAAATTGACAATGCTTTCAGTAAGTGTGCAATTGAATGCCAGACCATATGCCAAAACAACCCTCCATGAAAAATTAAAATAACACATTAAAATCAAATATAAGTGGACAAGGAAAGATCCACCACAGTGAAGTTTCACGTGCAGGTGACCTTCCTTTAAACATAATTTTTTCTCTGACCTGCAATTTTTTTGTCACTGAGCCATCCTTGTTGAAGTACAACTCCTTTTCCATAGCTCTTGTATTAACTACCTTCTCTCTGTCGCATAATCTCAGAGTCCCTCTTCTGCTTGAGCGATTAAAGGAAATGGGTGAAAAAACTGAAAGAGAAGACAATTGTCTGCCATAATTATTAAACATTGCACCCAACTTCTTCCCCTTTCCATTGTTACCCAATGAGGTAGATGTGGCAATTGTTGTCATACTTCCCAAAGCAGAGGCCATCTTCTCTTATCCTGAATATAGAATTACAAGATCTTCATATTAGTATGAACCTTAAAAACATGACTCCCATTGCTAAAAACCACTTTTAAGTTGTAACAGGAAAACTAAACAACTATCGCAACTTTTGGCAACTTCTGGAGCATTAAGAGAGAAACAACCAAAGAGAAATACAACCAAAATCCTCATTTTAATGAGACCGGACTATATATTTTCATTAAGATAATAGAAAGAAATCATGACTATATTAAGGCCAGCACAAAACAATCTTTAACCAGTGTCTCTCGTGGCCTTCAGGTTTCCATGCTAGAGGTTGCATATTTTTAATTTAAATTCTTGACCTCTCGTGCCCATCAATGAATGCATCCAATGGGATATCTACATCAAATGCTCCTTTATATCCCCAAAAACAAATTCCCTACTACAAGAGCACCAGTATTGATGGATCACCCCAGACCATCCCACCCACTAGAAACGGTGAAAAAGGAAACCCGAGAAAACTTTTGAAATATCTCAAGATGACTATATGGGTGGTTCTTATGAATCAACCAACCATTCAGAACATGATCATCAATCCAAACCATGGGTATTATGTGACGATATTCAAGCAGGCACTGAATCGGATTTCTGAAGCTATGTTAGAGAAACCCTAAACTCTCACTGAAAATAGGTGAAATGTGGCATCACTCAGATATTGACATGTGCCAATTGGTACAAGTGGTAGAAAATTGGCATGCTCAAACAATGAGGTGATGCAGGAATGACATGAGGGAGAAAATATCAGAAAAGCCCCAAATCTGGAGAACTAAAGCTCATCACCAACCTGGGATTGACAACTTTACATGATGTAACTTATGAAATCGTAAATGGAGAAATCATAGTAACAATAAAGTAACCTATGTAACAATAAATTCGGATTCATCCTGGGAGTGGTAATGGGAGAAATCATAGTGAACAACAGGAAACATGCAGAGTTGCTTACAATAAAATAGATGAAAAAACACATACAAAAAACCTAGATAATAATCATGAACAAGCTTAATATTGAATAATGAACTGTAAAGGAACTTACAAAATGTGACATTACGAACCTGGTTAAGCGCAGAAGCAAAAATATCTTGGACATGACCCTGGTTGACAAGTTGTATTGCTCATCATGCAAGAGGATTTGTACCTGCACTGCCAAGTCAATCAAAATCCATCATTATCTATACAATAAATACAAGTAATTGATGTAGTATTTTTTACTCTAAGATGCATTCTTATGATAATGTTAGAACATATGTTGAAAATGTCAAAACATACCCGAATAAGCTCCTCTTCATTTCAATAACAATTTATTGGAGTCGCATGAACTTGGAACAAGCCTCCCACGATCTGAAAGAGTAGCAACTAAGTCAACAGTGACTTTTTTGTTGCTACGCTGGATCGAGGGAGGTTTTCTCCAAGATTAAATCACTCCAATAAATTATTCTCTACTAAACAGGGCCAACCACGTGAAGGTTGAAGCTCTTATGCCCCCCCCCCCCGCCTCCCTCACATCACTCTTAATTCCCCAATACCCAATCTATATTTCATTTTTTACTTTCATGAGCATTAAAAAAAATATTCAATAACTAATAAAAAAAACAATTCAACAAAAAGTACGCAAGGAAACATTGCAATTAATGCTTGACATAAAAATAGTATGATAAATGAGTTTTTTATATAACGTAAAAAACGTTCCAAGTATGGTAACTTTTGTCTTATAATAATACAATATTTTACATTATCAAATTTTCTTTTTCTTCTTCCTATTTCTAAAGCTCCTAATTACATCATCAATATCATCGTGCTCTACTCCTATTTCGTGCCTTTCGACCCGCACTGCTGACCTAGTTGCGTAGTCACGATGTCTGGTCTCATCCAGTGACGGGGCATCGCCTACAAAAATAGATAATATTAAATTTTAATTGTCAGTTTTTAAATATCATTGAACTAGTTCGGTAATATTAATAATAATAAAAAATTGCAATGAGATTATTTACCTGGTGCACCAGTTGTCGCCGCTGACCTAGTTGCGTAGTCACGATGTCTGGTCTCATCCAGTGACGGGGCATCGCCTACAAAACAGATAATATTAAATTTTAATTGTCAGTTTTTAAATATCATTGAACTAGTTCGGTAATATTAATAAAAAAAATTGCAATGAGATTATTTACCTGGTGCACCAGTTGTCGCCGCTGACCTAGTTGCGTTGTCACGATGTCTGGTCTCATCCAGTGACGGGGCATCACCTAAAAAAATAGATAATATTAAATTTTAATTGTCAGTTTTTAAATATCATTGAACTAGTTCGGTAATATTAATAAAAAAAATTGCAATGAGATTATTTACCTGGTGCACCAGTTGTCGCCGCTGACCTAGTTGCGTAGTCACGATGTCTGGTCTCATCCAGTGACGGGGCATTGCCTACAAGAACATATAATATTAAATTTTAATTGTCAGTTTTTAAATATCATTGAACTAGTTCGGTAATATTAATAAAAAAATTGCAATGAGATTATTTACCTGGTGCACCAGTTGTCGTCGTTGGGATTGTTGCCTTGTCTTCCTCTCTGGTGGTAAGATCCTCAAGGGAAACATTATCTGTCATTTAAACAAAAAACGTTATAATGACAACCATCAAGGTATAATTAGAAAAAATTATAAGTGGAAATTAATTACTGTCACGGCCCTCATTGATAGTAGCATTGTCGGCCTGGTCCCCACTACAATGATCAGGTTGCACGTGAGGATCATCTACATCTGGCTATAAAACTAGGTTATTTGCCTCGTTGGTAGTGTTGCTCCCCTGATTTAAACAAAGTTGTTAGACATTAAATTTATGGATGAAAACAAACATATTGAAAGGTTAATGTTTTACCTTATCAGGCATTCTGGATCTTGGGACCTGCCCCAAGCTTATGCGACGTTCAACTACGGCTTGATAGCCGAAATGGAAAGCGATATTTTTATCTTCCTCTGTAGTTTCTGTTCTGAATTCATCACCCTACATTACATATGATTTTGTATTTTTAATCATATTTGATAGGATTACAAAAACGTTGGAAGGCGATACAACTAATTATAAGATGTTTAGTTACTTAATTACAATTCTTGCAGCTAATTTCAAGTAGCCACCCTGGCCTAGCTTGTGATGGCCCTTTTTTTCAACCCTAGCTTTGGCCGCCTTTGAGGTGTCAGGCAACCTAGCATCAAAATATTGAATTCAGATATGACGTAGCACACTTTTATTTTAGACATAGAGAAAATTAAAGCTATTGAATTAAAGTTGTAATTTACCTTGCGGGTCCAGTTGGCATTTTTCCTTCTTTCTTTGCCCTTTTCTCTTTTCCTTCATGGATGAGTGCTCTCCACTCACTCTCTGGAACTGCGAGAGGACGCTCATATCTAGGGTTAAATTGCAATTGCGTCCTATAGGTGTCCTTGGTATATTTCAAATATTTGTCGGCTACCCGAGCCACCGCTGTTCTGTCAAATGTGCCGACCCCAAAAAGGGCTTCTATATAATCTAGAAGTTCTTTTTTCAGGTTGGAATTCTGGGAATTCCACCCTATGTGTATGGTTGGGCCAAAAATTACCAACGCATGGCTCTCCAAAAACCTGTAGAACTAATTGTTTCCTACACAGAAAAAAATAAGAAGAAGAAGATATTATCATTAATTTAAAAATAAAAATCATGATAAATATGTTTTAGATAAAGTACATGAAATATTTAAAATATTAAAATTTACCTGGGAGTTGTACATGCTTTATAGGGACACCTTCATCGTTCACCAACAACGTGCCATTAATAGTCCATGTGGACCTGACACGTGTAGCTCCAGGAAATGCAATAATGTAGTTGGCCATATCAGCCTCATCATTGCCAACACGTTCAGCGGTTGGCTGGGTGTCTGCTTGGGCAAGGTTTGTTTCTTGGCTGGCACCTAAAGGAGTAGAAGATGTGCAAGAGGGTTATTGGGCAATCTCTTTCCCTTGTGTCCCACTACCACCAACACCGGGTTCAGCAAGTGCCAGAAAACGCTACATACAAAAGAAATTTTTGTTAGTTTAGTCAATGTAAAAATTAAAAATCAAACTATCACAATTCATCTCATGCAGAACAAAAAAAATATCCTTTTGACTTTTAATTATTACCTGATATGTTTCTAGCTGGCTCATAATTTTTTTTATCCTCTCTTCTGTTTCAGGTGTTTGAGGCGCGTCTATCAAAGTATTAAATTCCAACCTTGCATCTCGTGCCTTTTTTCGCAACAAGAACACTGGAGATAGGGATGAAGAAAGCTCTTCCTCAAAGAGGGAATCATCAGGCGTACCATGGCTAGGTGTCTGCATATTTGAATAAAATTAATATTATTTAAATTATGTAAATAACTAAAATACCTAAAGATAGAGCAATGCTGGCACTTTACATGTTCTTCCGCTGGCCTCTTTCCGCGATCATCCCGTCTCGGGGTTGTTCCTGCACTGCTCTGATCAGTCTTCCACATTGCAATAAAATTATAAATGTAAAAACTTGAAAACAATATCTAACTTGAAAACACAAAATGAAAACTGAAATAATTTCTAATAAGACACCGGAAGACAAAGTTAGAGTTTCAAATATGCCTTGCATTGAATTCAGTCCTGGAAACATGTCATTGCACATTAAGGCACCCGAACAAGAGACGAGTTGACAATGAAGACCTTATTGAATATATTGTTGGAGAAACTTCTAGTAAACTTGTTGTGAAGACCTTGAGGACATTTTTGGAGCAACATTGTTGAAGGTGATGGTATAGCATTGTTGGAGACGATCTTGAAGGGCCTTGAAGTGAAGCTTTTGGAGCAACTATTGAAAAATCCTTAGAGCATTTAAGTAAGGCACTTTCTATCTTCCATCACCTTTTTCCTTTCAATATCCTTTAAATGATTTTGTTGATATTTAATGTTTGAAATCACGTTATAATTCCTTGATTATATGTGTTTGGGGACTCTCCCTTTGAAATTACCCAAAAATACCCTGGCAATTTTATCTTCAGGATGCATGTCTGACCCTATTGTTCAATATTTTGATTGATAGTAGTAAACATAGAGAGTTAGGGGGCTCTTGACTTGGTTTGGTTGGGCCATTAGATCACTAAAATCTACTAGGGAGAACCCCCCTTGAGTTGGAGGAGAGCTAGCTCGAAGTGAAAAGAGGTTGGTGAGGTGACAATGGGGCTATTGAATTACACATGGTATCACACTTTAGCTTTAGGACTTTATCTTGAGAAGTGCGAGATTTTTCTATATCAATTCTCAAATTGTTTACAACACTATTGTTAAGAACTAATAAGTGATGTTGAGGGGTTTTTGGGTATAAGAAACAATACCATTTAAAAACTAGGGTTCTCAGTCCTTGGCATTCCTTCACCTGGGCCTAGGGGCACACTAGAATAATTTCACACTAAACCATGCAAAATTAAAAGTAACTTAACAGATCCATAAAGTAATAATAATCATAATTCCTAATTTCCTATTGTACGATATGATGCAAATTATTCAAACATGAAACAATGAAGACATGCAATGTCTGAATTTCCAGATTGATGAACCAATACAAGAAGTTAGAAACTACAACTTTGATTCAATACTATGTTTCCTAACTCCAGGAAGGAATCTAGTTTGTAGTACAGAACATGCATTGTGTATTATCAATTCTTAATTGACAACAACTAAGGTCATCTACCTCATCAATTCCTTCCCATTTTGTGTTTTTATGTTATATTCCTTATAAAAGTGTCAAATTTCTCTCAAAGTAAGCAACCATTGAATAAAATAAAAAATAGTTGAGATATGATTGAGAAATGGTCATTTATTTCTTGAAAGGATCTTCACAATTTCTTTGGTTTTTTTTCATCTCAAGAAACAAGAAATGACCTAAGAAACTATCGTGATGTAATATAAGAAACAACACGGTGCAATGGCCATTTTTAAAGCCAAATGATGTCCATTGAGGACATGGCCTTTATTTGGTTCCTGTTTCATAGGAGTTTCGGGTAGAAATGGAACTTTGTTGTACCATTTCCAGTAGTAAAAAGGGAAAACCTTCTTTTTCCATAGGAAATAATTTACCTTTCCTTTTTCAAGATAATCTAAATCACAAAAAATATGAACTATACTGCACACATTCTTGGATAATGTGATAGTGGAAAAGGAATACCCTACACAAGTGATGCACACATGTACATTTGAACACTAATAGATTTTTGTAGTTGAAATGCAATGCTTGTTTTCATTTAAATGTAGGGTTTTTTAAGCAGGGAGAAATAATGGCTGCCAAATTAATAAGCGTTTCTTTGGGAAAAATTTAAATCTTTTATTGGGTGATGAAGATAATAGAGGGTATTTAATCTTGATTCTTGACATCTAGAGAGAACCCTACAGCCTAACACAATCCAATGGAATTGACCAAAAAACCCAAATAGAGTCAACCCTACTATAGGAGGAAGGGCCTGCAGTAAGAACTTACCATTTTGCAAGTGTTGAGGGCGAATGATGTTCTGCAAGAGCTGAGGGCGAATGTTGTTCTGCAAGAGCTGAGGGTGAATGTCGGGTGAATTTTCTTCTGCAAGAGCTGAGGGTGAATGCAGGGCGAATTTTGTTCTACAAGAGCTCAGGGCGAATGCTGAGGGTGAATGCTGTTCTGCAAGAGCTGAGGGCGAATGCTGAGGGCGAATGCTGTTTTGCAAGAACGAAGGGCGAATGTGTGCGTGATATCAGACGTTAATGTAGCACACATGTACATTTGAACACTAATATATTTTTGTAGTTGAAATGCAATTCTTTTTTTCATTTAAATGTAGGGTTTTTAAAGTAGGGAGAAATAATGGCTGCCAAATTAATAAGCGTTTCTTTGGGAAAAATTTAAATCTTGTATTGGGTTATGAAGATAATAGAGGGTATTGAATCTTGATTCTTGATATCTAGAGAGAACCCTACATCCTAACACAATCCAATGGAATTGACCAAAAAAACCCAAATAGAGTCAACCCTACTATAGGAGGAAGGGCACAACATTAAAGACACCCCTTGCAAGAGGCCGAGGCGGAGGTTGTTACCGGAAAGAAGTGAGGGCAAACAACGCGAGGGCGAATGCTGAGGGAAAATGTTGTTCTGCAAGAGCTGAGGGCGAATGCTGTTCTGCAAGAGCGGAGGGCGAATGCGCGCGTGATATCAGACGTTAATGTAGCTATTGCGACGGATACGAAACAATAAAATAATTTTTATGTAGCGCACATATAAGTTTCGTATTTTTATGTAGAGCGCATATAAGTGTCGTTATACTGACGGCGGACAATGCGTCACTATTGCGATGGGTGCCTCCAAACGTCGTAATTGCGACACTTATACATTGTGTCGCACTTGCGACGTTTGGAGGCAGTCATCGCAATAGCGACGCTTTGGGCCATAGTGTCGCAATTGCGACGTCTTCCTCCAAACGTCGCAATTGCGACACTTTGTTTAAGTGTCGGTATTGCGACACTTTTCTATAAACGTCGGTATAGCGACGGTTTCGGGCGGGATGGAAAAAATTTGGGGAAATTTCCAACATTTGGTCAAAAGCGTCGGAACCAAGTGTCGGAATTTCCGCCAAATGTAGTAGTGTGGTGTGATAAAGTAAATATAACTGTGACTGAAGCTTTTTGAAAAGTTTAAATCATATCTTCAGAGAAGTTTGAGTGCATATCGTAGTTTTCATATTTTAAGTTTTATGAGTCTTTTGAAATTCATAAGATATGTGATTTGCGATGCGCTAAAAATGAATAAGGCGGAAAAAATAAAATATTTATTTTTAAAGATTTGTTTTATTTAGGAAATTTAAAAGAATTTCCTATTTATTTCTAAAGGGTCCCTATTTATTAAAAATAAATGGGGGGTTGTTGTATAGCGCAACAGATTCATAGATCTACTCAATCCTTGTATTATTTCTTTATGAAGACAAACCGATCTCTCATAGTTGCTTTGAATAGAGCCATGATGTTTCTTTTCCAAATCTTCATCCAAGATAGGGATGCAAATTTAGGCCTCCTCCAATGGTCCTATTTTCAAGTGATTTTTATCAACAATAGCAGTCATATCTTTCAATACATTCTTGGTATTACTTTCCCCTTGAAATGGTGTTGCTTCTATATTGAGTGAATTTTTTTCTTTCTTTCTTGAGAAGCTCCCCCTGAGGTTATGCTAACTTCATTTTGCTACTGAAGTCTCAATATGCTCATTTTTCTTCCTCTTCCATGCCTTACTTGGTTTCCTTCTATAGTTGTCTGTGTTTCCTTTTGGGTCATTGTCCCATATTCTTGGAGTTGCTTCTATAGGCTCCTAACTCAACCAGCTCCAACTGAACATTTATCAAGCCACAACTTGAGAGAATAATACAATCCCCTGATGCAAATAAGAAACAAAAATGTGTTGGTTCACCTAGTCATAAATTATGTATCTCTCTATCTTTGTTTTTTCCTCCTATTCCCTTCAAATATGCTTCACATAATCTCTATATGCGCTAGGTAATTAATGCATAACATCTCGATTATCTCTCTCACATTATCCAACTATCTAACCTATCCATGCCCTCCAAAATGACATCTTTTATAGAGATAATTTGATGGTTATTTGTATTCCATGTAGGAATATGAAGTGAACAAGCTTGACTATATGCCTTCCACTCATTCGTTTCCAAAATCTTCATATCTTGAAAATTAGAACAAAAATAGATAATTCTTCCAATATTAATTTCAGCCATATGTAATGATTAAATGCACCATCCTAATGCCAATATCAAATAACAATATTTATCATTAATTTATCACCACAGTATTTGAAACATATTTTCCTTTGTCTTGGAGTCTTGCCTTTGCATCACAACAATTTATCTCAATCAAAAATTTCACATCATCACAAATTCTTCAATGTAGAAGTTTCTACAAAATTATCCAAGCATCAAGCCATCGAGATACCAACATCAATGTTCTACCAAACCATCAATGTATCTCTTGCTCCTTTGCTTCTTGTTGCTCTCACATACCTTGTTGCTACTCTTTGTCTTTATTGTTGCTCATGTATTCCTTTTTTGATCCTGATTTTATTCTTTTCCATCAATGACAATATTTCCAACATTGTATGCATGTTGTACATAAGGAAGTTTCTCATCTCACAACTTGGGATGCTTGCCACAATAGCCTCGGAGTAAGTGTATCACGGTGTGGTTGAAAACCTATGTTTTTCCGTCGGTTTGCAGATGAAATGTCGTGCTCCTATTCAGCTTGGTGTCCATAATTATCCACAAACTCATTCAAAACTCTCCAATAAAGCTAGATTCTCGATCAAAGACAATGGATGCGTACAACCCAAAGTGTACCCATACAAATTGAAAGAAGAGATGAGCAGTATGCTCTGCAGTGCCTTGATTTTTACAAGGCATTAATACACACATTTTTCTAAATCGATCCACAATGATATAAAAATATTCATGAACTCTCCTAGACAAAGGCAAACCGCCTACAAAATTCATTGACATACTTTCCCATGGACAATTCAAAATAGGGAGTGGTGTGTAGAGCCCTAATTTTATATTAGCGGGCTTGCAAAATGAACACAACACACATCCCTTTACATATCGAGTCACAATATTTTTCATGTGAGGCCAAAAACAAAAGCTTTGTAAATGACACAAAGTATTTTCTACACCAAAGTGACCCGACACAAGAGAGGTATGTGCCTCTCTGATTACATGTAACCTTTCATTGGTGGGAATAAAAAAATTCCCAAGGTGGTACAAAATTTTTCCCTACAAGTGATAATTATCCACCTAAGATCCATGGTCAGTTTTACATAAATATCCTTAAAATAATCATCTTCAACATATTGTTTAGCATAAATTTCAAAATATAAAGAAGCATTTTGCAAAACGATAAATGCATAAATAGGAGGGAGAGAAAGAATATCTACCACTTTTTTGCTAGTGTCCTTATTGTTTTTTATTACCAAGTGAAACTGCCGGAGGAATCCCATCCATCTGAAATGACGTGCTTGCTGAAGCTTGGTCTATGACTGAAGGCACTACAAGGGCTGGTGATCTATGTGAATGATGGTCTCCTTGACAATGAAATAGTGTTTCCACTTCTTCACGCTTTGAACAAAGGTATACAACTCCTTGTCATATGTGGGATAGTTCACAAAAACTTGGGAGAATGTCTCTGAATGGTAACATACAAGTTTCCTCTACTACATGACTATTGCTCGCATGGCATTTCCATTGGCATCTATTTCGATCTCGAAAGGTTGTTGGAGGTATGGTAAGGCCCAAACTTGTGTGGTTTTGATCTTCTCTTTTAGTGTATCAAATTCTTTCTGCTTCTTTCCTCCCCACTGAAAGGTTTGCTTCACACTTGTCAACGCATGTAAATGGGATGAAATGATGGAGAATTTGGAAATGAATCTTCTCCAGTATTGTACTACACCCAAAAACCTACGAACCACTATATGTATAAATTTGCTGAATAATGATTAATTATCCACCGAGACTATCCTGGTCACATACTATTTGAACTTCATACACAACACATAATCTCTTCCACTCAACTCAACTCAGATCATCACACATGCGGAAATAAAATCGAGCGATAACACATCAAATCATCATACACATTAACACAGTATGTATGGGGAAAGATTATAGATGAAAACCCCGCAGCTATTGTGTATATTATATATGGAGAAATCAAATAACAACTCAGTACAATACTCCTCACAAGTACTCAGTACTTTCTCATGAAGTTACTCACAATCTAGCTCAGTTTTGAACAGGTTACTGGTTCAAAACTCACCGCTAATTGCCTTGCCTCTATTGCGTGTTTCAATGCTATGGGATGGCCTCTTTATATAGATAAACCACCAGCCTGAACTGCGCAATCCTCATGGGCTTACTCCACCTATCCGTGTGTTGCAAATAGCAACAGTATAGTCACAACTGATAGCTAACTCCACCCTTTCATCTACCTCTTTCACTGGTCTCCACTGAACTGATCATGCACTGTAGTGAACCGATGTGTTCTTGAGTTGAATAATGAGTTACTAATTAATGAATTAAATAATATTTAATTCACTCCACTCATAACTAATTGATTAGCTAGTTAAACTAATCTCAACTAGTTCAACTAAAATAAACAGAACACAACTCCACTATCTGTCCCATTAACTCCTCCAAACTTCTGCAACTGAAGTCCAACTAAAGTCAACCATGCATGATGCCATCAAACCCTTGGGAACCATTTGATTTCTCTGTTAGATGCATGAGCCACATCCGTAGCTCAAACTGAAGTGCTCCAAGAGAGTAAACTGATGTTTAGAGTCCAAATATTATTAAGGGTAAATAATATTTGACTTCCATATTTTTAGGAGAGGCAGTCTAAAAATAGCCTTCGACCTCTTCGACCTAAAAATAGAGTCTCATCTATTTTTACCAACATGACCAATGCTCCAAGAATCTCAAACTGGAATCCCCGAACCATGCTCCATATGTCTAAAAATAGACATAGTCTAAAAATAGACTTTGCGCCAGAATTTGCCTGCGGGCCCACTTAGTGAAGGCGACTTCATTTCACTAAGCTCCGTCATCTTGCTGCATTCTCAACACTATAACATTAGTGGGTTTAGGGCACTTTACAATCACACCAACTTTAGAAGGATCTATTTTCAATTTTCCACCACCGACAATGTGACCCAAAGTAAACTAAAGAGGTCTTACCAAAATCACACTTCAACATTTTGACATACAATTTTTTATTTTTCAAAACATCAAGCACTTTATTAACATGACACACATGATCATCCAATGTCCTATTGCAAAAAAGAATGACATCAAGATACACACGTACAAAATAATTAAGAAAATGCCTAAAAATATCATTAATCACCCTCATGAATGTGGTCGGAGCATCTCATAGCTTGAATGGCATCACCCACCATTCAAACAACCCCTGTTTGGTTTTGAATGCATTCTTCCACACATATTTTTCTGCAATCCTGACCTGATGAGAGCCACTACGCAAGTCCAGTTTTGTGAAATAGGAAAAAAATTTCAATTGATCTAATAAATCATCAATGCGAGGGAGAGGATATTGATTCTTCACTTTTATTTTGTTTAGTTCCATATAGTCCATGCACATCCTCCATGTGCCATCATTTTTTGGCACCAACACAATAGGTGAACCACATGGAGAAAGACTTGGGCTTATGACCCCTTGGTTCAACAATTATTGTACCTATTTCTTTATCTCCTCAATCTCAATGGCGGACAACCTGTACATACCAATGTTAGGTAAAGGAGCATCCTACTCCAAATGGATCTCATGTTGGATCTCACGCATTGGAGGCAACCCACTTGGTTCTTGAAAAATCCCATCATAGTTAGAAACAATTTCGAACAATTCCTTTTTATGAGGGGGATCAAAAACTTTGAAAGCATTATATGTCTTTGCATATTTTTCTCTTACAACCATGAGCATGCACCCTTTGTTGGAATTCACCAACCTCTTCATCTCACCTGCACTTACAAAACTAGCATTGAATTTGGTATGATGAGCTCTAACAATGTATTCTGCCTCATCTTTCGTGAGATGATACTTGTTTTCATGGACAGAGAAAATTGATTTCCTATCATACAAATACGAAATCCCCAATACCATGCCACATATATCCAAAGGTACAACATCAAGATCAACCTCATCAACTTGTTTGGATGCAATCACAAATCTAGCCTTACACTGTTTGGTTACATGTAATTTGGCTTATCACACACCCAAACAAGAAGGTGAGGTTTCATATGAGGCTTGGTTTCTAATCCCAATTTCTTAACTAAGGATTCTGAAATCAAATTTACTTGTGAGCTCAGATCAAACAAGGTTTCCACTTTAGTATGCCTCATTACGACTCCGATGTGGAACAATTCAGTCCTCTTTCATTCATTAAAAAGAGACTCATTTGAAGAAATTGTACTTGCATGTATTTCAGAACTTTCATTTGCATGAAGAGAAAGGTTACCTCATATGCCCATTGTTGTGAAGTGTGCCTCATCACCAGAATCGGATCCAAGGTCCTGCTGTGTGGTTTCCATCATCTTTTTCTTGCCTTTTCCACTAAATCTCTTTGGTTTCAATATCAGATGAAACTTCCAATAATGTTCATCATCATGGCCTTACTTCTTGTAATGTGTGAAAGACGTATTTTCTCCTTCCTCCTTCCTGGTTGTAGTTTCCTTCTTTTCCTTTCCCTTGCATTTTCCTTTGAACCTGCCATTATGGGGTTTGAAAGATGATTTCTTTGACTGATCTTATTTGTTATTCTTTCCCTTTCTTTCAAGTTGAATGTCCTTCACATTGGTCGCATCAATAGTAGTAGGCTCAAATAATATCAAATAATGTCCAATATAACTATGTAAAGCACCAATATACTTTGTTATAGTTTTGGGTGAATCAAGTGAAATGCCCAAATTCAATGTTTGTTTTATAAACTATTATGTGAATATTTTTACACTTTGACCCTTTCCTTGTCTTAAATATTGCCATTCCATTAAAGCCTTTTGTCGATAACCCAAAGGATAAAACTGATTTTTTAATTAAGAAAAAAAATTAGACCAAGAAGAAAGGAGATTACCAAGTTTTTGCTACCTTTCTCTCCTACCAAACAAGAGCAGTGCCACTCAGCCGAAGGGATGCTAACTGTATCTTTGCCTCATCATCCTTGATCAGATGAATCTAGAAATAAACCTTGATCTTTCCAATCCAATTGTTAAGCTTCTCTGCATTACATTATCCATTATATACGGGAAAATCAAAATTTACATCTAGCTTAAAAAATGGTTTTGTAAATGTATGTCTATGATGCCTATTAAAATGATGAGAAGAGGAAGAAGAAGAAATTTCACTGGTGAATGGAGAGGGAGGAGACTCTCCTCCTCCATCTTCATGGTGTATCGATGCATGATACTCAGGCTTTTTCTTCTCATGCTTGATTGTATTCTCATATTCTACAAACAACTTGTCAACTTTGTATGCCATGTTGAAGAATATCTTACGAAAATTTCTCTCTTCTTTGTCTCATGTATCATCATCTTCCTTGTTCTGATTTCGTGATGCACACCCCGCTTAGGGATCAAGGGATTTAATTTTTCCTTCATATTTTTGGAGATTGTTCCTGGTTAGCATTCACCCATATAATTCACAACGAGAATACCTACTCTGATACCAAACTTGATCTAGATCTTTTAACTTTAATGATGCATTCAGAATTGCATATAAAAGAGCATATTAACCAAGTAACTTAAAACCACATGAAAAGAAGCAGAAATCACAAGAAAACATGAGATCAAAGACACGATGATTTTATTTCGGAGTTCACTCAAAGTGGGCTACATCTTCGGAGGCCTTATTTCATTAAGTGGCATCAAAGAAATCAGTTACAAACAACTTTAAAAAAATGATCCTTATACCTCCAATTCATATGATGGCCTGAATATGGAGATCTCGGCTAGAGAAATGAACATCCATTGGAATCGTGTCTTGAAATCATATAAAAATGACTATATATTTTTCAAATTCTAACACTGGAACTTCTGGCCCTCTAAGGGAATATTTTTGGCATCTCTAAGATACCCTTGCTCAGGGTTCCACTGCCCAGGCCACTCCTGGTTCCATCGGTCCTCCATCGTCGATCTTGTTAGAATGGAAAATGACATTGTTTAAATAATATGTGGCGGAGTTAATTTAATGTGGCTTATTTTCCCATTGGCAACAAGGCTTAAGTTGGTGGGGGATGTTGGCGGTTCCAATCCCCGCTCGACCAATTATGGTATATGGTTATGCCGTGATACTTTTTTTTTAATGTACTTGGTTGAGGGTCTCCCTGGAGGCGAGCGAGCTAGGTTAGCTAGGTGGGGTTCAAGCCCTACTACCCTGGGTAGTGTTAACAAATGGCGTATAGCCATTGGGTGAGGCCTGGGTCACCCACGACCCCGATCCATTGCATTATTTTGATATATAATATTTGGCTCCTACGGGGGTTGGGCGACCGACTCACCCATGAACTATACATAATATATATTTTTGTTGGGGTGGCGGGGGTAGCAGTCTGCCACCCATTTTTTAATATTTTTTTTAGGTAGTTCGATTTTTCCCTCTGAAAAATAAGGGTCGGGGACAAATTAAGTAGGCGACAAATTCACTCGTTCTGGTGGACAGATTTCGTGCTCCGATATTTTTCCAATTTGTTGCCTCATTAAGACTGCCACTTGGCTAAGTTTGGTCAGAACTTTAACCAACTATAACTTGAGCATACGAACTCGAATTTGAGTGTCGTTCACATCATTGGAATCATGGCGACAAACACTACGATATGGCCCCAGGTTTGCTTGCATGTGATGACTTTGATTTTTGAGCTATTTTCAAGGCCATTTCTATTTATGGATCCTCTTGGATCATGCTCTTTCCTAGTTTTTCCAACTTTTAGATTTATATTTTCACTCTTTTCATCAATTAATCTCTGTTTTTTTTTTTTCATTTGGTCTTTTATGATTTATGGGATTTCATAATTTTTTATTTTAATATTGAGACTTATTCTTTTCTTTGTTTAATTTATTTCTTTCTATCTTGTTTAGTTAGTGGTTAAATCAAATTTTCGTTGTTTCTATTATTAGTATTAGTATTATTATCATCACTTTTCATTTATTTATTTTTTCTGCTATTTTATTAAAATTATTCTTCTTTTTATTAATTTAGTCATTAGAAAATAGTTATGTATTTATTAAAATAAATATATAGTTAAATAGAAAAGCCTTATGGCATGTCTGATTAAATGTTAATTAAGACAATTTAGAAAAAAAGAGGTACAAATAGAAATATTCTCACTCTTTATTGTATTATATTCAAAATATCATTATATAGAAATCAGCTATATATTATATATTAATTATATGGAAATTTGTATTAAATAAATAATTAAATCAAAATAGCAAACTATAAAAATAGAAATATTTCATTTCTCTGTTAAATTATTAGTTTTATTTATTTACTTTCTAAAAAAAAATTTCCATTTATTTATTACTGTTAAACACCATGTTGAAGCACACACATGGTGTATGAGGAAGATGAGAACACACACAAGAGACTAAACACACAATGAAAGATAAGCATGAGGCTTTTTTATTTTCCATTACACAAAGATGTACATTTATAGTACAATGGTGTGACTCTTGGTTTCATATTCCAAGGTCACTTGGACTCCATTGTGACTTTTCGCATTCCACACCTACCCATGAGGATTAGGTGTTCCAACATCCCCCCTTAATCCGAAGGGGTATGTGTGAGTCCAAGAAAATAGTTGTAATACAAATCTGCAAAGTATACATGGCAGCACTTGGCTGAATCAACTCTCTGAAATGTTGGAAAAAAAGGTGGTTTTAGGATGACCACAAACACTGGAACGCAAAACTTGTTGCAGTTCCCGGAACTCTTCCAAAACTGGCAAGAAGCTGAAGGCTTCTGCTAGAGGAATTGTCCCTCATAAAAAAGGGAGACCTTCGACCTAAAAGAAGGGAGATCTACTACCTGTGGTGGTTTTAGGTTGTCCACCAACCAAAGATGATGGTTTTAGGTTATCCACCAACCGAAAATGATGGTTTTAGGTTATCCACCAACCAAAGATGATGGTTTTAGATTATCCACCAACCGAAAATGATGGTTTTAGGTTATCCACCAACCAAAGATGATGGTTTTAGGTTATCCACCAACCGAAGGTATGCTCATGGGCATCCTTATCTCTGGCTACATCTCTGAATCCGAAATGACGAATTGTGGCTCAGGCTCGCTTGAACTGCTGGCTACAACTCTGAACATGGAATGAGAGATTGTGGCTCAGGCTCGCTTGATCTTTCATCAAAGCTTGTACATGACCACCATTTTCCCCCCTGTCAAGGACAAGGTGAGATGATGGTGAAAACTCAACTGCAAGTTTTCTCAATATTCGTGAACAAGTTCTAACATGTGTCGTAAACATCTTCTTGGCTGCTGATGCCCATTGCCAAGAAGCGATCCATCCAAGATGAATCTTGGTTCTTGCAGGAGGCTTGTTTAAGGCATGCATTCGATAATGGGTGTTCCGACCACAGTGCTTGCATGGATGAAGATCAAAACAGTGATCTTTCATATGGCCAACTCGATCACAGTGTTGGCATTTTACAATCTGATGTTGTTGTGGAACAGGATCTGGAACAACTGCAGGTGAACTGTCATAAAGAAATTCGGCACTATGAAACTTGATGGGCTTTGTGTAGTCTGGAATATGAAAGGACACATCCTTGTCATATCCAAGACCAGTTCGATGCTTGTTGTGGACAAGCTCTTCCCAAGGTTTGATGATGGGCTTGAGAAGTGCAGGTTGAATTGTTGCATCTGCATGTACATCTGCTCTAGTACAAGGAACTGAATGAGGATCATCTGCAACTTTATTGACTTGCTGCTGATGGGAGTCTTTCTCAATCTTCTGAACAGAAACGGGTTCAGAATGGTGACTCTTTTGCTGAAGTTCGTCTTGTTGGAGCTGAGATTCCAACTGCAAAAACTCAATCTTTTCATGTGCATCTTGCAAACAACTTTGAATGTTACAAAGAGCATGCTTGCTCATTCTTATCACATCATCAACATTTGAATGAATGAGGTTATTCAACAACTCTAATGCCTCATTGATTTTGGCCATTTCAACAACTTAGGCTCAAAAAATGAAAGGGTGTCGGCTTCAACCGAAAATGCACCCGTTTACAATGTGATGCAACAAATGCAAATGAATCCAAGGAATTTCCAACTATGAAAATCTCAAAGTACAAAGTGTGCTCCTCAAATGATGGAGGGCAATCAACAATCCAACAACTCAAATACTGATTGCAACTATGAATGAAGCAATGTCTACTCACAATACAATATTTCTGCAAAATATGTGCAGCTGAAAACACTATGCAGCTGAATTTTTCTTCAAATAGTTGTTTTGCAATGATGGAAAACTTGTCTTCAAGTATACATTTCTTCAAAAAATCACCCTTTAAATCAATGCCACAAATCATAAAATGTCAAATCTGCAATATTCTCTATGTGTTCATTCTATCTGCTCCTCATATACCATTTTCTTCATTTCATTTCTGCTGTTCTTATTCTTTCTTCAATGTCCTTCCTCTCTCTCTCTGCTGTTTTTTCTTTTTATTTTTTTTTAAATTAAAAAATTAATTAAAAAAAAAGATTAATTAAAAAAGGGGAATAATTAAAAATGGAAGGGAATGGGATTAATTAAAAAGGATGGAAAAAAAAAGAGGGAAATTGATTGAGATGGGAGGTATTGTATTTATATGGGAGGTAGAATTAATTTTAAAAGTCGAATTTAAAAAAAGAGAGGGGGAAGGCGAGTTATTATATGAGAAGGAGGGGGCGTTATTAGTTTTGGAGGGGCGGTATTAATGTGGGAGAGCGGTATTGAAATGAGGAAGTCAAATAGGCATAGGGAAGAGGGAAAGGTTGCAGTGGGGTGTGAGGTCTGCGGCGTAGAGTTGAGTAAGTTGGGAGGAGAGTACGCAGAGGTAGAGGATGGGCACGTAGAACAGGGTGAGCAGTCGAGCGTATGGGCAATGGTGGAGTGTATAGCTTGAGGGCGTATGCTGTGATTCGAGTGGAAAGTAGGTTGGGTTTGAGCGTGTGTTGGAAAGGGCTGGCGTTCGAATAGCCGTGAGTGCTGGAGCCGTATGGTGTGTTAAGGTGAGGCAGAGTGCTGTAGGGAATGAGTGGATAGGTGTGAGTATGCCGCGGGAAGGCTGGGCTTTTCTTTTGGAGCGCGAGTAGAGCAGGTTTGGCTGGAGTGAAGAGTGAGGAGGAGCGATAAGGATGAGGGGAGAGGGCTGTGCCGTGGGCCAGCTGTTTGGAGCGGCAGGCCTTGAGGGCCGTGTAGGGAGTTTCGTAGGAGGGTCGTTGAAGTCTGTAGGAAGAGTGCATTGGGGAAGAGTCGATGTTGAGGGAGCGTTGAGTGTATGACGCAGAAGGTGAGGGCGTATAACGCAGAAGTGGGGGGCGTATATGTGAGGGCTGAGTGTTAGGCAATGAGAGCTGGGCAAGGGGGCCGAAAGGCCATGAAATTGCAGGGAATTTTTTTTTTAATTTAAAAAAAAAAAAATCAAAACAGCAGAGAGTAGGAAATTATCATTAAAACAACAGTAGAACTTCTTCTAAATACACCGCAGAATGGAAAAAATGCAGAGATGAGGGCAACAGTAGAATTTTTCCAGCAGCAGAGAATGAAAATGCATAATTTTCCAGAAGATTTCAGCAGTAAAACCCAGAAAATTTTCCAATAGCCCAGCAGCAGAAGAACCCAGAATTTAGAGAACTCAAAAATCTCAGAAATTTCTTCAAAAACCCTCTTTAAACTATTTTCCAGCAGCTTAAAAATGCAGAATTTAAAATGCAGAGATAAAATTAGAATTTAGAAAACCTTTAGATGTGCTTCTTCAATACCACTGCTGCTCTTCTTCAAAGTCAATTTCTGAATGCTGCCATGGATTTTGAATGCTGCTCCTCTTCAAAACACTTCTGAATGGCGGCAAAAACACTGCTGCAGAAACTCTCTAAAATGTTGCAAAAATGAAGATATGCACAGGCCATAAACACAAATGGCTCACTCAATTTGGAGCAGGGCCAGCAATCGCCCGCTCTGATACCATGTTAAACACCATGTTGAAGAACACACATGGTGTATGAGGAAGATGAGCACACACACAAGAGACTAAACACACAATGAAAGATAAGCGTGAGGCTTTTTTATTTTCCATTACACAAAGATGTACATTTATAGTACAATGGTGTGACTCTTGGTTTCATATTCCAAGGTCACTTGGACTCCATTGTGACTTTTCGCATTCCACACCTACCCATGAGGATTAGGTGTTCCAACAATTACAAATTGAAAATCTTTCTATTTTTTGCCTTTGCCTTTTGGTTTCATTTCAATTTTATATATCCTTATTATTATTATGGTCAATTATAGTTTTTGATTTTAGTTATTTAATTATTATTTTGACTTTTCATTTGATTTTCTCTTTTAAAATTTTAATTTGATAGTTTTCAATTTATTCTTTAGTGATATTTGAAAATATAATACTATTTATTCGATTTAACATTTTCATTATATTTATTTGTTTCTTTGGTATGCTTATTTATCGTTGTTTTGATGGTGAACCACATTAAGTGATTCCAAACGTGTATATGTTCTCCTCTTTCATTCTCGCTTCATTCAAGGTCTTCCACCTTTGAACTCATGCTTTTGACTCCATATACCCAATTGACTTAAGGCATTCTCCATTGTATGTTAATCTTCTTTAAAGTTTTATCTTTTCTTATTTTGCATGGTAAACCAAGTTAAGGTTTTGTAAAACTTGTTTTTAATATCATAAAACACCTTTAATGTCATATTCCTAGGTTAGGGTTTGCATCTACTAAAGTTGAAAAGGAAATATATCATCTTCTACGCTTTTTTTTTAGCCATAATTCTAGGGCTAATGTCTAAGGTTTCCTAATTATTTTGTGCATTTTAGCCATTAGAAATATTTTTTTAGCCTTTCTCTTGTTTATCTATTTAATAACCTTTGATGTAAATTTATTTTCTATCATTATTTATATGTTGTTTTATTATTTTTGTCATAAATTTTGCATGTTGTAAAATGACTTTATGAAAAATCTTAATTTATAACAATAATTTTTTAATTAATGGTAGCACATTGTTTGGTCCACGGGTTCTTGGATAGATGGTGATTGGGTGCGTTGTTAAGGCACTCCTAGACGTTAAGTCAATGGTTCAATTCCATGCCCTATTCAAGTGTTATTCTTGGACATGACCATGATGTAGCCTCATCAATTCCGAACTAACAAAAAAAAATGGTAACATATGTTTGGAAGCTATTGCGCATCTTTTGGACTTATCTTAACCCTTTAGAATTAGCCATAGGTTCTTTTAACTCACTACCTTATTTTAACCCAAATATCTAGTTTATTGAATACATTTATAGGGTGTCTAATTAAAATGTATTTAGCCTGGGATTCCTTGGGTTACTTAATCTCTGAAGCATGTTGGGGAATCTTCCCTCGTGGGGATATTATCCAACCACAAAAAAATAAGATAACAATCACTAAGGTCATAATGACGGTTGATCTCATTGTTTTTCTAGACCTAGTGCCTAGTGAGACTTTGTAGTAGGTTGTTAGATTTTGTGGTAACATGGCTAATCATAATAGTCTTATAATTAGAGGGATTACTTGTATCCCACTTTTAAGGATAGGAACAATGAGGCATTGATTCCAAGGTTTAGGGAATCCTTGCCTGATTGATAAATTTAAGAGCTTGTGTATATGAGGGATGGGGATAAACACTCAAATTTTCAAGATATCAACTTGGTAGCCTTCAATGTCCTTAGATTTCCTATTTCTGAGTTACTTAACCCTAAAATCTATGTACTCTATAAAAACACATTTCATCCTCTATATGCACATTTGGAATGTTGTCTACAGTCATAAGAGATTTAGAGTTTTATTTCTCTATGGGCGTAGTTTTATTTTCTTCAATCTTATGAATCAAAAGTTGCCTCCAAAATATCCTAGGATTATTTTTTGATAAATTTATATTAATTATTTCTTAATATGGTTTTTTTTTGGAAAGATTATAATAAATTAATATGATTATTTTATTTTCCATTTAAAAAAATCATAAAAATTAAAATTAAATATATAAAAAATATTATTTATATATATATATATATATATATATATATATATATATATATATATATATATATATATATATATATATATATATATTAAAAAAAAAAACTTATATTTCCAAATATGATGAAATATACATCCATGTATCAGTCATGATGCCTGATCTGGATCTTAATACTCTTCAAAAATATATTTTCACAAGAAGAAGAAGAAAAATTACAAAAAGAGAATTTGAGCCACAAAACTATTATACATCTTCTTCGCATAAAAAACATTAGAAGTGGAACTCCATCGCTAGAATTTCCTCACCATCAAGGAGCTCGTAAATACCAAAAGAACTGAATGGAAGTTGTAAGGCTCCTTTTGAGAGTTGGTATATTTTTGAATTCAATTCTTGATAGATGTATTATACAGAGAACCATCCAACCTACCCAAATCAATATGAATATTCCATAGGATGTGTTCCAGGTATGGAGCTTAAATTTTTTCCTATTTTCCACCTAGTCTATAACCAACTTGAAGTCTCTGGCATGATTTTAATTTTTTTAATGTCTTTCATTTTTTCCATATGTAATAAGGTCCACAAAGTAGTGAATTCCGCTTTGATATTTGTTTCCAAACGTGGAGAGTACATGATCAACATATAGTGATTTTGATGAAAATAGATAACCACACCAACCTCGCATCTGGGAGGATATCCTTGGATAGCTTCGTAAAAAAATGCCCATGGAATATCAGGAAGAAGACTAGGCATAACATGGATCCTTTCCTTTTTCCATTTTTGAATGGTCTTGAAGTTCTTAACCACCAAATTTATGATACTAGCCATAACATTCAGGTAAAAGGAGAGAGTCGTGAAAAATACATTGTTTCCTCATCCACCAAATTGAATATACAAACATGACCGAGAGAACTTGAATTTCTTTTCAACTAGGGTCATTCACCCATTCCGAGACATAGTCTATGATAAGGGTTTTATTCTAAGATGTGAAATGAGGTTTGCATTGATTCCTAATTAGTTGGCAAACATTTTTTGTAAAGTGACAAAATAAAAAGATGTGATGAGGATCCCCCCTGAGACTTACACAGTGTGCACCTATTGTGGTTGATCCAACCTATTTTCAATCCATTCTCCCATGTTAACAACTTGTCATTTAAAACGAGCCACGTAGTGGCATTTGACATAACTAGGTCATTATGCTTTTAGATCCACTCCCACCACCATTCCTTAATTCCATTAAAATCCTCCTGCATCTTTGTGTTATAACCCAACTTAGCTATGAATTTTCCAAAAACAACATTTTCTGACCATACCAAAATATCCCTGCTACCAGGTCCAGAAAAATAAGTGAAGAAATCATAAGAACGACAAAGCTTTTCCATTTAGATGCTTCGTCACCTATTAGGTCTAATTCTTCGGCATATTTCCAACTTTTAGAGCCCAACTCCTATTATGAATTGAATTTGGCATTGGCTAAACAATATATGTTTTTTTGATGTAAGGAGTGAATGAGTCTGAGAGTTTATATGAATTCCCAACGCCTATCCACGGGTTGAGACCAATGTGCACACTTAAACCATTTCTAATTTCCATGCCACCCACTCACCTATTAGAAAAAAAATCTTTTCCAAGGCTTTTCAAACAATTGATGCATTTGGAACATGTTTGGAAGGATTCTTGATCCATTTGATAATCAACTGACCTTTAAAGTAATTCAATTGCATAGTTTTTCCCCACATCATATTACCATTTAGCATTCTTCACAAACTCTTTGCATGATCCAGATTTATGCAGGAATGCAAAAAAATACACATGTAACCATAAATACAAATATGCAGCGGAAATAACACTTCATTTCATTAATATCAAGGAACTGAAATTTGCTTACAGACAGAATGGAAATAAACTAGCTAGGGCGTTGGTAGCTTATCTTTGAGAAGAGATGTGGCAGATACATGCCTCTGAACTGAGTTACAATGAGGCTTGAGGGTTTATTTATTATTTAGAAACAATGGAAAACCCTAAACATCCAAAACCCTAACCCTAGGAGATGAAGCGCCAAAACTATGGGCCCCATTTGGGTAAATTGGTGTTTCAACTTCCCGGGGACGTAAATTTGGCATACGATCTCTGTTTGACGCGAGCCATACCTCGTTAGAAAGATCTATTCGAGGACTACAACTTTTGATGTGAGAAACATTGGTCTATGGAGCCATGTTTCTCTCGATTTTCCCAAAAAACGTCGTTTAGGGCCTCAAAACGGCTCCGGAAGTTCAGGACCCGAAAAACTGCTAAAAATAGTTAGTTGTTTTTAATTATAAATCTTCCGGAAAATCACATAAGGAATTTTTGGAATTGGCGTGTTTCAAACTACCAATTGTAGTTCATCATCATGATAATGAAGATTGGCTGATCAGATATACCCATTTATACCAATAAGAGAGAAGCAACGGTTAAAACCCAAAGAGTTAAAAACGGTAAAAAATATAAGAAAAACTATAAAATAATCCAAAAATATAACTAACACATTCTTAAAATTAAAAGCGGTCAAAACTAAAAATAAAAATATAAAAAACATAATTACCCCTTCATATAAAATAACCCAAAAAACTAACTTAACTCCCCCATATAAACAATATAAATAAGTTATTAAGCGGAAAAATATTCAAGTCAAAGTCATACATTATAAATAAATTATAAATAACTAGAAAAATAAAATAAAATCAATGAATAAAATTAGAAACAAGAATTAAAATACAATAAAAATAAGTTAAAATAAAATAAAACAAAATAAAAATAAAAATAAAGTATTTTATTTTAATAAATAAATAAATAACATACATAAACCAATAAATAAAATACTATGATAAAATAATACTAATAAAAGGACCAAATCATAAAGATAAAACTAAAGAATAAAAGGACCTACTAAAAAGTAAAATAAAACACAGAATTCAGGTCAAAGTCTTAAACTAAAATAAATAATTTATAAATAAAAATAAAATCAAAAATAAATTATGAATGAATAAAAACTTTTTTAAAAAATTAAATAAAAATAAAAATTAAATGTATTATATTTTAATTAATAAATAAATAAAATATTAAAATCAAATAATAGAATAAAATAGTACGACCAAAAAACAAAAAAAAAACCAAAGAATCCTTACAGGGAATGAAGAGATGGAATCCAACAACTACTAACTTTCCATCTGTCATCCCTGTTCAACGTGCGGGACCTCTTCTCAATCTCAATCACCTCTCTAAATTTCCGGTGATGGAAATGGTCAACCCTAGCAAGTATTCTAGCGTCCTCCATACAAATGTGATGCTTCGTCTTTTCTGCATGCTCAGCTAATGCAGAAGACTTGGTTCTACCATGCCTAATATCCGCAGCATGCTCCTAGAAACTCTTATTAATTGACCGACTAGTTTCACCAATGTAGGGAGTCCCGCAAGAGCACGGAATCAAATAAACATCTTTCATGCTTTTAGGGTCCAATTGGTCCTTAACCGATTTAAGGGAGCCCCAAATGGTGTTTAAAGGCTTAAAAGAAGAAGAGATCTTATGCTTCCTTAAAATCCAGGCGATCTTATCAGACGTACCTTGAATAAAAGGTAAATAAATTTTACCAACAACATCATCACTAATCTTATTCAGTCTAGGACCTTTGCTCGCATTCATGAAAGCCTTCAAACCCTGACTTCTACTATAACCGTTATCTCTGAAGACTTTAAGGAGATGGGCTTTCTCTTCATCTAAATGATCATTATCAGAAATTCTAAGATCTCTTGTAGCTAAAGTATTCAAAACTCCAAGTTTCTGAGCAGGAAAATGATGAGAATCAGAATGCAGATACTGCTCCGTGTGCGTCTTTTTCCGAAACACACGGTGCGAGAAAGAGCCATTATTATTTCTAGAGATGAGAACATCTAGGAAAGGAAGGTTCCCATCAGTTTCAGTTTCCATCGTGAACTTGATGGAGTCAGATTGACTATTTAAGTGCCGATGGAAAGCCTCTAATTCAAGACGACCATGAGACCAATTGATGAATGTGTCATCAACAAACCGCTTCCAAACCTTGGGTTTTAAAGGAGCAGTGGCCAAAGCTTTCAATTCAAAATCTTCCATGAAAAGGTTGGCTACCACCAGTGAGAGCAGGGAACCCATGGCTACACCACAGGTTTTCTCATAAAATTCTCCTTAAAAACTGAAAAAGGTAGACGTGAGGCAAATTTCCACCAACTTAGCAGTATCAGGATCAGTGATACGCCTAATAACCCCAACCGCCTCCATGATAGGAATGTTGGTATAGACAAAAACGACATCAAAACTAACCATAGAGTCATTTGGTTCGCAAACCCAGCTTAATAGTAAGTTGTGCCGAAACTGAAAAAATGAAAGAGACAATGGTGGGGCCCCAAGTGGAATAGGCGGGTGGCCACCAATATCCACCTGGATCATTGCATCCAATGATTGACCAAATAAAGGCAAATGCTTTAGGCCCCATCCACCTAGAGACTTAGGCTTAGCGATAGAGGACCACTTTACAAGGGGGATGCTCTCCTGCTTTCCCCCAAACCATAAAAAAATACAGCAAAGACTTCATATCTTGTTGATAATTCCTTTTAGAATATCAATTATAGATGAATAATATACATAAATGCCTTCCTAGGTATATTTAACAAGGATCAGTCTCCCTCCCTTGGAGAGGACCCTATTGGCTCAAACATCAATTCATGCTTCCTTTTTCTTATGAAGCCATATCCAATCAATTTTGAGGTATGCATTTGGTTATAGGAAAAGACCAAGATATTTAAATTCGTTATCTAGATCTCGAGCAGAGAAGGTGAAAATCTAGGAGCGATATTCTTTAAATCATTTGGGACAAAGGCCCATGCAATAATAGACTTTTCGACATTGATCTTCATACTTGTTACCAATTCGAATTGTCCAGAATGTCTTTAATGAAAGACAAGTTATAAGCATTTCTAGTTAGAAAGAGTAGAATGTCTTCTAGAATATATGTGTGATGGATACATTATCTGAAATCTTAATTCCCTGTATATCTCCTCTTGTAATAACATTTTTGATAAACTTGCTCATAACTTCAACAACTAACAAGAATAAGAGTGGCGATAAAGGACATCCTTGATCACATGCCAGTTTTGAAGAAACAGGAAGGCCTACCGTTGATAAAGACTGCAAAGTTTATAGAACTTATGCATCCCATAATCCAATTTGTGATCAGATAACTCATCCCCAATTTAATCATGCAGAGCCTAAGGAAGGTCTAATTGACCTTGTCATACACCTTTAACAAGTCAATTTTCATAACAAAGGCTGGAATCTTATGAATTTTAAGAGTGTGCATGGATTTTTGAGCCAAGAAAACTACATCATGTATATGATGATCATGAAAAAATCCAAATTATTCCTCGATGATAAAGGAATTAAGAATCAACTTCAACTTACCAATAATATTTTTGTGGCCACCTTATAAATCACATTACAACAAAATATCAATTAAAAAATAATAATTATAACAATTTAAAACTTAAAATATTTTTTAAGTTTTTTTTTATTTATAAAATTAAATTACATTTAAAATAATATCCAAAATATATATATATATATATATATATATATATATATATATATATATATATATATATATATATATATATATATATACCTTCACCGTTAACCAAAATAATATTATTTTTTAATTCACAACGTTATTTAGGTAAATACTGCCTTTTTAATTTTAAAGCAAAACCAAAAATGTTTGACCTCATTTTTTTACATTTAAAGATAAAAAAACAACGCCGTCTATGGTTAAAGTTTTTACCCTTTCCCACACATATTTTAAATGATATGATAATTGAAAAATCTAGGTAAATTATTTAAATATAGCAATTCAAAATAACTATCTTAAATGTGAAAACGACTATGAGTATTTAAAGAAAAAAACAAAAACACTAAATATTTGTCTCTTTTTATTAAAAAATGCAGTTAAGAAATTTTTGCAAAGAAAAAGTTGTTTTAAAGTTTACACGGTTAAAAATAGCTTATAGAACATATTGTTTTTAGTTTTTGTATTCAATTTTTTTTATGTGAAATTTCACAATAAACATTCCCAACTTCTCAACAAACCCCTCACTAAATTTAAAATATATCTACTTTCTGAATAATTTTAATTCAATGTTTAAAAGCTCCTTTTTAATGCTTAAAAACACTAGCAACTTAGTATCTTATCTTTATTAAAAACTTCATTCAATAAAACCTTTGTCATAACACAAAATGACAAAATGTAAAATGTCTTTTTTCTTAATATTTTTAATGCACAGCTTAAAAACTATTTTTTAATGGTTTTTGTAAGTTTAAATTGCTTAAATATTATCGCTAGAAAATATCTTTACCCTTACCCAACAACAAACTTTAACTCAGGATGAAAAGCAAGCAAGAGTTATAAGCATGGATATATACATAAAATATATACACAGTAATGATATCCTAATCTAAGACGCTATTTCAACGTCACGTGGTCTAGTCATCCTTACCAGGATTACAGTCACGTTGAGCTGAAACAGATAGACAATTATGTGTATATGTCGTTCTATTCCATTGTGGAACTGTCAATATCCACACACGGTTAGCCACCAAAGCGGACCATTTGTTTTGTGTGGCGATCTTATTTCGACACATTGTCTGTGGGCAGTAATCCTGAAAAGTGTTGCATTATTAGTGGAAGCGATCTGCAATTTTGAGATTTGATTTCTCAGCTGTAGAATTCAGCACTGCAGATCAACGGTTTCTTTAATTTGTTTTTATCTGTGTTCATATTGGGTTGTCACGTTTCTCTGGATTTAGCTGAGACAATGAACTATGGGGAGAATTTGGAGAATGCCATTGATGGTTCCAAGCAGCCATTCCTGCAGAAATCAATGCCAGAGAAAAGTAGGAGCACCCATGGAGTCTTTGCGATGTTTAGAGGGAGTACTGCTACTGCTATTTTGTGTACACTGATAGTAGCCATGGGTCCTCTACAGTTTGGATTCACAGTAAGTATGGTGCAAGCAATGATATTGGTTTTTCTCAAGATTTTCCTGGGAGTTTCTGTCCCCCAGAAGGGGCTAGCTATAATGTTAATGTGAATAAATAGATGGTGCAATGAAGTTGGATCTTCTTAGTCTTGAAGAGTTTCTATACCGAACAGGGCTGATTAGTGTGTGTATATCTATATTTGCAATGAAGCTGTGTTTTTCTCAGTATTAAGAGTTTCTATGCCCGAATGGGCGAATTACTGCATCCACACATACAGTGTAATTACATTAGCAACCATCTTAGAGTTTCTCCTCACAAGCCATTGGAATGAAAAATTCATGAGAAACTAATAAAACTGCGTTACTATCTGGACCAAGATCCAGGTTTGGTCTTTTGATTAATGATTCGTATTCATGTGTCAGATTTTCCAGTTCTAAATAGGTTAATCTAGCATGCCCAATTGGTGTAATTTTATTGGGGTGTGTGTTTGATTTTTAGCTGGCAAAGCTCAGGACTTTTATGTAACTCCATGTTTATGACTCAGATTTATTCATTTGTCAGGTTTTTCAGTTATAGACAGGTTAATCTAGAATGTCCAATTGATCTGATTGTATTGGGGTGTGTGTTTGATTTTTAGCTAGCAAATCTCAGGACTCAGATGTGTCTCCATGCTTGTGACTCAGTTTGTGTCTGGTGGTTCACACCAGATCGATTTTCTATTACCCACAGTATATCCATTTGCATTTCCACCTGTACTGGGCGAAGCCACCTGAAAAGGTGAAGGGTGTAAGAGGTACAAAATCCTTCTGTCTTCCTCTGCCCCTGGTAAGAGAGGACAAGTTCTAGTCCATGAGGATCTTTGTGTGTGTTTGCGAGGAGTGAGGAAGGGGTTATAGATCATGATTCATTGCTTGAATGGATCATAGATTTGATAAGGTTTTTAATCTTTTAGAATATATATGGATGTTTAGATGGGCTGCTATCAATTCTTGTGCTTTGTCGTACTCTGAGATACAGTTTTACATTTATGAGTTCTAACAAGTGTTTATGCTTCAAGTGGTCAATTTGGATTGCTCTTACAAAGGGCTAATTGATAGGTTAACTCATTGGACCTCCTTTAATCCTTAACCCAGATGCATCTTTGTCTTTATTTAAAATCAGTTTTGTTTTTATTTATTTAAAATCAGTCTGTTGATCACAGGTTCTGTCCAAAACTAGAGGGGTAGAGTTTGTCCATTTTGATAAATTAATATTGCCTCAATATTGGCTCATTGTGATGCATCGGGCTGTCAGTACTAGCTCCACCCAATTTTGGTTTAGAAAGAAAAATCAGCCAATCACATTGATGTTGTTTTCCCTGGCTACAGTACCCACTGTAACTCTGTCCATGTTCTGAGTAAAGTAGAAAAGTTATTATTCAAAAGTTTCCTCTTAGATATATCTTTGTGTTTGTACAGTTTATTAGATATTATCTTGTAAGAGATGTTTTGGATTCGTTTTGTACGTTTTGGATAGCGCTTTTCCATCGTTGTCACTTCCAGTGAATATTAGTCTTAGATGCTTTTATAATAGAATTTTAGCTCTTGTGACCGCTTATACTATATGCTAATTCATGAGTACAATTACTACTAATTTCATAAGTAACTATGTGCTAATTCATGAGTACAATGACTACTAGTCTCTGATTACATATTTTGTGATAGTCCTATTGCTGTGTTATCAGGTTTCATGACTACTTGGTTTCATATTATCAGGGTATCTGATGGTCATCTAAGATAATTTTTTGTGTGAGGATTTCATGTGCTAGTTACAATGTTATCAGGTTTTCTAAACAAGTCCCTTTGCATATATAGGATTCAGAAGGCTAATTTCTATAGGCATCACACCAATTCTCGTGAAGGATAATATTAGTTTTTATAGTGACAGGCCTTATTTACTTATAACAGCTAGTTTTCTCCAGATTGGATATTCATCACCTGTTCAGGATGACATTACAAGCGATCTCAGCCTGACAGTCTCTCAGGTTTAAATCTGAATCCTGAATTATTCAGTTGGGGTACCTGTTATCCACTTGGCAGATTCCCTATTAAACTGTTCTGATCTGAAATACTTGGCAGTACTCTTTATTCGGTTCACTATCCAATGTTGGTGCAATGGTTGGAGCAATAGCCAGTGGGAAAATTGCTGATTGCATTGGGCGAAAAGGGGTGAGCGTTTTCTAGGATCTCATGGTGATATGCTATGTGGACTGTGGACAAAATTATTCTTCTCTTAGAGATGATGACATGCTATAACACATAATTGATTTAGTTATTTTTATTTTACATATGACCATAAGATTCTACGTACGGTTTCCATGTTATACACAGGCACTAATAGTGGCAGCAATCCCAAGTATTGTAGGGTGGTTTGCCATTGCTTTTACAAAGGCAAGTTGTGCTATCCCAGATGAAAGTTTTTGTGAAAACTCTTTGATTTGGATATGATGAACATCAAATTGTGCATTTATGTATTTAATATGCAAATTAATGGTCTGGTATGAAAACAGAAAGTAATTCTGATTTAGTCTTGTCACGTTTACCTTGTAGCAGAATGCTTTATTATTGTATGTGGGTAGATTGTTGACAGGCTTTGCAATGGGAGCCATATCTTTCACAGTAAGTCAACTACTCCCTCAAGTGCACTTCCTCCAAAACCTTTGATAAGGTAGCCACTGCAGTAATGCTGTCGAGCCTCTGATGTTATTCATGTGTTGTGGTAAATCAAGGTACCAGTATATATAGCTGAGATAGCTCCGAAGCACTTGCGGGGAGCTCTTGGTACTGTAAATCAAGTGAGTTTCCTATTCTTAATTTCTTGTTTTTTACGCATTGGGAATATACCTTCATTATGGTTTTCTAAGGAGCCATATTTGCATGGATCATGGATGCAACTGGCTTGTAAAGCCCCAGAGAACCCTTAATTGTAACTGACCAAAGTCTCCTTTCTGTGGAACAGCTTTCAATTACTATTGGTATAATGCTGGCATACTTATTTGGCTTGTTTGTTTCATGGAGGCTTCTTGCAGTTATAGGTATGTGATTGGTAAGACGGGTTTACAAACCATACAAAATTTATTGCCTTTTTCTCAAAAGATTAAAACCAACAGCTCTTGGGTGGTGGTGCAGGACTAGTTCCCAGTGTTCTGTTGCTTATTGGTCTCTGCATTATCCCAGAATCTCCAAGATGGCTGGTAAGCTTTTAGAAAGCTTGAATTCTTGTAATAAATTATATGAATTACATAAACTAGAGAAATTTTGTGTCCTATGTTATGTGAAAGGAAATCTTATCTAACATATGTTCATGTTGGGAGCAGGCTAAAATAGGTAGGGAGTCAGATTTTGAAGCTTCATTACGGACTCTTCGTGGCCCTGATGCTGATATTTCAGTTGAAGAAGATGAAATTAAGGTACAAAGAATTTTGTTTTTTAGCATTGAGATCCTTTTGTTTCTTTCTTCTTGTAATCTGACCGTGTATTAATGCTCATTTAGGAATTCTGTTTTCCTTTTTCTAGTACTGTTGCTATTTGTTTCCTCTGTTCAACAACTTTTCTGGATTTCTTGTACCCTTGGTCAATATTACTATGGAAATGGTACACTTGTACTTACAACACAATCCTAGCGAAGCCTTTCTGGTTTGATGACCTTTAGCTTTTCATTTTATGTCATTTAAACTAATAATTTATCACTGCATCAAGCTTATATTGCTATAGAGAATTGGCAATTTGTCTCTACAAAAAGGATGTGCATGCAACTAACACAAAGTCTTGCTTGCTGACAGACTGCAGTGGAGGAAAATCAACAACAAACCAGATTCAAAATATCTGACCTTATTGAGAGAAGATATGCACTCCCTCTGACTGTAAGTATTGGGTTTCCCCATGGTAGCATAAAAGAAAAGCATACTAAATGCTTTTTCTTGGTTTAACTAGAAAAGTAAATTAATTGTCTACTACTGTGAACAATGTGGATTTCTGATTTTGGATCGATTTTAATTTTTGACCATTTCAAGGAATATTTTTTGCAGATTGGCATTGGTTTGCTTCTACTGCAGCAGTTGAGTGGAATTAATGCTATTATGTTCTATGGAACCTACATTTTCAAATCTGCTGGTGAGTGCGCACTACTATCTAGCTAGATTACTTTTCTTTATAGACCAATCAGCCAGATGACCTTTATTTTACCTTTTGTGGTTTGGAACTGTTAAACTTAGGGCCTAATATTTGCAATTTGGATATTAAAAAAATGTATCAAAGAAGTTGTCAATGCAAACTGAAGATGTGCCCCAATCAATGCAAAATAGTGTTAGTATATTGGATAAAATCACCAACTTTTCTCGTGAAACAGATCCCCATCTATAGGAGTTCAGATGGATTTTTCAATATTAGGGTGTTAAATAGGGTTTGCAGATTTGGAATATGTGTTTATTTAGAGGAGAAAAGAAATGGAACAGAAATCCTCTGTTCTAATGGGTAATGATTTCGACATTTGTCTTAAATCTCGCAGGCGTTTCATCAAGCAAAGTTGCTAATCTTGGACTTGGTGCTATTCAGGTGTTCTTGTTTGCTGACTTGTTACTTACCTGATTTCAAATACAATTTTTTCTGTATCTCATCAACGTTTCAACAAAACCTTCACTTTGAGGGGAGGGTTCTGGAAAATTCTGCCCAGATAAAAGACTATTATCCACAAAGGGACTCCATTGTAATATTGAATGTGGGGTTGTAGGGTGGAGCTCTAGGTCCTAGAACACAAAAATGAACAACCTCATTTAAATATGTTTTAAAAAACAAACTCTCATCTTCTACCAAACAAATACAAAACACATTGGGCCCATACATTGTTGAACAAATGGAGCTATCCCTAACAATGGAAGTTAACAGTTTAAAGGTAAATTCCCTCTTCTCTACCATGCAAGCTAAGGCAATTATTTTTCATTTTAATGGCTCTTGACCAAAACTAGACACATTACATCACTGGGTTTTTTTCCTCTTGGACAAAAAATTGAGACCTTATGCTCCAAAATATTTTTCATTGTCCATTTTGATTCACAAAAGGATTACAATTTTGTTTTAAATGAAGTGCCATGGTTTTGGGGAAATGTTGGACTTCTTATAACCCCATGTTTCCTATAATTTGATGTAACAAACATGGAGGTATCAAAAATGTCAGTTTGGGTGAGGCTCCTAAACCTTCCTCTTCCCTTTTGGCACCTTAACGTTCAAGAGGATATTGGTAACACTTTGGGAAAATTCAAAAAGAGGGACTGTGATAGAACTGAAAAAGACATCTTCAGCTTTGTTGGGATATGCATGGAGATTGATCTAAGCAAAGCCTTACTATATCACATTATTCTAAAACAAAAAGAGCTATAGTGGTCTCAATCTCTAGAATATGAGAACACAACTTTCAGATGTAGGAATTGTTTCTAAACAAGACATCTAAATAACACATGGGCATAGATAAAAAAAAGTCCCCAAAAATAAAAGTACCACACAAGCCATGAGGGTGGAAGTTCTCAAATACACATACTTCTGAGGTGGAAGAAGAAGAAATCATTGAGAGTTCAAACAAATAGGATGGGGGCATTCAAGATTATAATGCTACTACCCACAATCCATGTGGGGCAGTTACAATATCGATCCAGGAAACATAAGTACAGTCATAAAAGAATCAGATCAAGGAAGAAACGGGGGGCAGAAGGAGGGCCCATGCATCAGAAAGCTCATAGCCAATCAAAGAAAACCCTCCTGAGTCATCGAAGGGAATTTTGACCCTAGTTTGAGTGGACCCCAATCTCGCGGTTTGGCAGTAGGTCTAGAAGAAGAAAGGAAAGAAGGGGAAGACTAGTGATGTACACATCACTAGTACTTCCTAATTGTACTAATATTTTTACTTTTACTTTTCTTTTATTTCTTTTTATTTGAAGATTTTAAGCATACTTATGATAATATTTTCTATGCAAAGGTTTTTCCACACAAGGATCTTGGTAGATCCTTCATGAATGAACACTTCATGTTTGTATATACAAAATGTGTTTTCTTTTCTATATGAATGAAAGTACATGTGTCTTTTTGCAAGAAAAAAATATGAGGTGTAGAGCTTATTGATGCACAAAACTTCTTGATTTCTCCATATGCTGGCACTTTTCTTGAATCAATTTCACAAATTCTTTCTATTGTTTGATAATAATTAATATTCCCTAAGCCAATTTCCCACATTATGTAAAAGGGCATAACGTTATTGGTAGTGCCACTATCTATCAAAAAATTATGTGATGTAAATTAAGGTGTCTCCAATGATACGTAAAAAGGATCAACATTTTCTCATTCTCTCAAAGGATGAGTAGAATGTTGCTATTGATGGCAAATAATTGTTGCTTCTATTCTTATGTTATTTGTGTCTTTATTTTCTAACAATTAGAGTATATTTTCTCTTTGTTGTCGAATATTTACCACCTCCAAAAATGGAAGAGTAATTTATAACTTATTTAAATAATCATTGATATTGCAAGTCATTTTAGGAGAATTTATCCCCTTATGATTCTTCTGAAGAATCCACCATGGATTTATGAAATTTTCTTGAGGAGAATAGTTTTTGGGAATATAATATTCACCTTCAATGTCACTTGATTGTTGAGAAAAATATTTTTTTCCTTAGAATTTATTCGCTTGAGCCCTTGTATGAATCACATTCTCTTGTTCCATATTGAAAAATTGTTCTTCTTCTAATATTATATTCTTTTCTAGGAATGCTATTGTAACGTCACCCATCTCCACAGATTCAATAATTGTTGGACTTTCTTCATTGTTTATTTCAGGAGAATCAATGAATTGAATATCTTACTTAAGATCTTCATTAACGACACTAGGATTTTGAAATCGATGTTCCCTAGGAACTTTAGGATCAATATTAACAATTTTTTTTATTTTTTATCATTCTCTGAAACCATATGTTGGTGCTTTAGTGCTTTGATTTTGTTGACATGGCCATTTTTCTTCACTTCTTCTCAATCCAGTTATCTTTTTCTACATTTGTATAACATTTCTATTTAACTACACAATTTTTCAGTCAATCTTTGAATGAGAAGGTTCATTTGGTACTAGATTAGCTCATACATTTAGAAGTTAACCATGAAAAATTCCTCTTCCAGCCATTATATCTTGTATGTTTTGAACTGGTGTTGATATTTTTTGATATGACATATTTTAAGGGAGGTCATATGTCACTAAAATCTTTAGATATTAATGTCAGGATCTACATTATGTTTTATCATATCTTCTTCCATCTATTGCGCTTTCCTCATGACCTCTTGTAATGTAGCAATTTTTGGAAATACTAAGAGGGGGTGAATTATTATTTCATTTCAATTAGTTAATTTAACTTCACAAAGAATTAACTATCATTAGTATTAGATTAAAACAATACCATTCAACAATGCACAACATCAAAGACAATACACATGATATTTTTAGGTGGAAACCCTTCGAGGAGAGAAATCATCAAACACTTATTTATGTAGGTCTTTAAATATTAAATCAAAAGGAAGCTCCAACTTCCAATATTATCAACTACAACTAGAAGGAGGCTCCAACCCCCTCATTTATCAACCCCAACTAAAATTACGCTCTAATGCCCTATGAGCATAACTTGCATTCACCAAAAGATTGATGCGTGGGCCACTAAATTTGGAAACTATGTATATATATATAAGCAAGATTTTGGAAGCCCAATTGTTTTCTAAATTTAATATGGCACCCATGTCAAAGGTTTGATGTTGAAAAGTAATTTTTTTTTATGATTGCAATTCTATGCAACAATTTGGAGAATATGGTGACTTGAATAAGAGTGCCTATAAGTGAGCAAATTTTTGAATATTTAATTTGTTTATGGAACTTTTGAAATATTAAAGTCAATTTTGATCTAAATTGAAAAACGGAAGAAGTATTGAGATCGTAATTCAATGATGGGCCTTGTTGAAGTTATAATGTCATTATATTGTAGTATTAAGGGTATTCATTGTCAACACTTTCATTGTCATTATTGAAGAAGTATACATGCAACAGTGTGAGGACTAAACCTCAAGTATGCATCCTGAATTGTGAACTTGTGCTAGGGTTTGACAATTGCATTAGCATTAGCATTATCAATGTGCTTATGCATTAAGGCTGATTTATCTGTCATGGTAATTACTTGTGAATTTGTTGGCTTTATTATTATTATTATGTTTTCTTATTTCATCATTCAATTACCGAAATATAAATAAATAAGATCACAAGAAACAAAGAACACAAGATGTTAGCTCTCGAAGGTAGGGCCAAAACCCCACAAGGGAGAAAACCCAAAAAATATCCTCTTCTTATAGAATCAGATCAAAGTGAGAAATCCAAGAGTCCACACCCAAATTCCAAGAAACCAAGTCAAGTACTATGTATTATGCTTCAACATGACAAAACCCATCAATTTTAGTCATAGGAGGTCACACCAATCTCAGCCACAATAACTCATATGCCATAGGAAACTCACATATGTTTTAGATCTTTTATCACAAGAAACTTGCATATGTATATCAAATATTATGCCATAAAGAAGCTCACATATCTAGCTCACGAAGCTTGCACTAATTTTCAAATATATATCCTTAAGCACACACAAATATTCATAGGAATCCATTCATAATTTCACATATCTCTGCCACAAAATTAAATATGACAACTAGGGTTTGATCTGCAAATTGGGTGGAGGCAAAATTGTTTCTGATACTTGATATTCACAACTAGGGTTTGACGTGCAAATTGGGAGAGGAAGAATTGTTTATTGACAACTAGAGTTTGATATGAATATTGAGTAGAGGAAGAATTGATTGACAAAGATTCTATAACAATTTCTTTTATTTCACTTCCTTTGTATTGATTTTGAGCACAGGTGGATCTAGTTTGAAAATTGTGAAACATGGTCCACTGGCTAGTCAAGCTAGCAAGGTGGTGCAAAGAAGGAGGGTGGAGTCTCCTTCAGGTTGGATCTTGAGAAAACTTTAGGGAGATACGGTGGTGTTAGGGTAGGTTGGAGCCTACATAGGGCGTTGGTGTGTCTGGCTAGTTGCAACTAGTAAACAAGATGTTGGATAATCCTTCAAGTTGTAGCTTATAAACTACAGCATTGGAGCGTCCTCCCAGTTGTAGCCGGTAAACCAAGGCATTAGAGTGTCCTTTAGGTAGGACCTTGTAAACCAAGGGGTTGGAGACTCCCTCAGTTGGAGTTGAAAATATTGATGTACATTTTATTGAAGAAAAATATTAAAAAGCATTTGGTGGTTTTTTTCCCAGAGGGGTTTCCACATAAAAATATGTTGTCTACTGTCTTGATGTTTGCACATTGTTGAATTGTGTTTTTTACTATTTATTTATGTTACATATGATGATAATTTTAATTAATGCTCTCTGAAGTTAAAAATATATTAATTGAAGAGAAATACTGATTCACTCCCCTCTTAGTATTTCCAACGATAACATTTTAATCAACACTGTGTATCAACGAGTCCACATAATATTATGACATGCCTTGTAATAATCCCTCAGCATATGTATGAGGCCTTTATATTACGCCCACAATGCTCATCCTTCACAAAAGGACTCAGTCACATAACAAAGGAAAACCTCCACTAAATAACTTCTTTTGTGCCCCTTTGACATGTCTTCCGAGGCTTGAGCGACATCATTTGTTGTGAAACTTTAATTTTTTCATTCCCATTTCCATGACCATGTCTGCATGAGCCCTCCTTTGTAACTCCTGGGATTAATTTCTAGAGTTATGTGTCAAGATGGTCCTGCCTTCTAATTGGTACGCCACTCCACTTATGTGCCAACCTGTATGCCACCTCATCCGACACCAAATCACTTGCGAGAACCCTTGATTTCCACCAATTTATTTGTCTCCCTAGAGTCGTGTCCCTGAAATTTACAATGGAGCTCCTTTTGAAATTGTGGGGGAAAAACTTTCAAGATTACATATTTTGTGGGACCAGATGCTACATCCACACACCAATCAAATAACTTATGGGTTTATGTGTATCTGGAAAAATGTACCACTGTTATGTTTGGAAACATCAATATTATGTGTCTGTTCACCATATATTCCACCTACACATAATTTCCACATGTCTCTCATTGATAGGTTCCACGTGCCACTTTTTTTCGACCCATTTGGCCTCCCAAAAATGAAAAATTTTCATGCCACGTGTCATCAAAATGGGGTTCCATGTATCCTGGGGAATTTAAGCTTCGATTTCATGCTAACGTCATCCTAGGGTATTGAGCTACTTACATCAGTATGATGCCATCATCCCCCCATGGCTCCATGTCATCTCTATCATCCAATAAGATATTTCCATGTGTCTTAAGTTGATTTGTCCACACAGTCAATGGCTCAAGTCATGGTATGGGCGAAAGGGGTCCACGCCATGGTTTTTCATTGATTTTACGTTATGAATTTTTTTGGCTAGGATGGGAAATTATGATACAATCAATGGGAATTTTCCCATTTCCCTGGTCTTGTCTCCTTGGAAATAAAAATTTGAGCTACAATGGAACCCGCCAGGGAAAACCATTGGGGTGATGTGTCAAGTGGGGTCCCTCCCTCACTAAATTACACCAATCATCACTTGTATATGACCATGTCCTCCCGTTGCTGCATCACCCCAGAGGTTTTGTTCGAGGGCCTTCTTTGGAAACTTATGGGGAGAAACATGAAGGGTGATGTGTCCCCTGGTGGGACTGTTGTCCACAAATTTTTCATACCCAAGACTGGTGGGAAAAATCCTCAACCTCACAAGGTGTTTTCTTTGTGGAAACACTTAGAGAAGGGGTTGTCACCTATTCCTAACTCTCTTTGTCTAGGTTCTCTCCTAGCTAAGCTAAGGGGGGTAGACCCCAAGGAAGATTCTAAAAGGATATCTTGCTATAAATATCAAGTTCTAGGATATCATGATGTTAATTAAACCAATTAAACATTCACCATTCAAGTAACTTGAAATATAACTTGACAACAACAAAATTGATTGGCAAGTACAAATATTTATGAGCACATAAAATAAAAAATGTAATAAGATCTAATATATTCAACAAGATATCATGCAAGGAAGGTGTAAGTAGACCAGTGCCAATAATATACTTGCAAGAAATATATGCTAAATAATGAAATCACAATAATTGCAATAAAATATTCTTTCAAGTTACAACAAGTAGCAAACAATGGGAAGCTACAAAACAAAACCACAATAGCAAAAAAATATATACAAATTTGAAATATGAGAAATTGATTGGAAATAGAGTTTGCAAGTGAATAAAAACTTGTTCTTGAAAGTGAAATTGCTCAAATATGATTCAATGACATCAAAGGAAACCTAATATGAGCTTGTAAATGAAATGGACAAGTACACAAATATAAAATGAAATGCTTGCAAGTAAATGTAGATGCTCACAATCCAACTTGTATGTATTTGATAAAGAGCATAAATTATTACCAATTACATGAAAATTAAACAAAGCTGTAGGTGAGTGTGTGAAATAAAGTGATCTTGATTAATTAATGCCTATTCTAGGATGTTACTCCCTCTAAATTCCTTCAAGTTGGTAAGGACTCCAGGTGGTTGCAAGAAGGGTAAGTGAGGAAGCTGGTGCTTCATTAACGACACTCACTTAGTTCTTCAAGACAACTCGCATGTCTTTGTTCTTACAAGGGACTTGGTCACAAAAGAGAACTGTGAGATCATGCATTTTACCTTTCCTCGAAACTCAAATCTTGGGAAACTAAATGAAAGTTGGGGAATACTTCCTAAAAGTATATCAACCAAGCTTACTCTTGGAGGTGAATAAACAAAATTTCAAATGCAAGTTAGATGTGAAATTAAAACAAGTGCTTAATACTGACAAGATTCTTTATGAATTGATATTTCCAATTATAACTTAACAAAATGTCACACTTGCATAAAATTGTAGGGTGTGAAATGCAAACAATTTAAACTATGAAATTAACAATGAAGTGATGTCCCACCAATAAGATGAGTTATGTCAGTAGTGAATAAATCATATCTAGGATTGTAAATCAACTATGGAAATGAGTGAACTTCAATGTGATAAATAGTCCAATGAAGCATGTAAGTTAAATATTAGATCTGGTATGTGAATGAGCAATTAGATGATGAAATGAGTAAGCAAATAAACTAAACTAGAAAAACAAATGAAACAAGTTATTCACCAATTACCTAAGGATCCTCCTTCCAAATGAGGAGATTGGGATGCCAAGGGGAAATCCCCAAGCTCCCTTATTTATTTTCTTTTATTATTATTAGAAATGCCCTTTTATATAGAAATGAGGGACTTAGATCTTGAGGAGGATGTACAACAAAGTTTCAAGGAGAAAATAATTCTCCTCAAAATACAAGATGCAAATGATAAATATGTTAGAATTCATTCAATAATACAATGAAGAGTTCCTCAAGTGAGGAAAACCACTTTGATGGCTCAACGTTCAAATCTTCGAGAGGATGATCTGCATAAAAGAGAGGGATAGAAGGGTTTATCCAAAAATCTGGGTAGGAAGAGGTGTCAAATATGTATATCGTTTTATCTTTCAAACCTCCACCATTGGAGCCCTTCAAGACATCTTCAAAACCCCACTCTTCAAGCTTCCACAAGGAACTGTGCAAGCATCAAGAGGACGATTAGGTCCGATGCAAGAAAAATCAAATCACAAGATAATAAGAATGTACACTTAAAAATACAAATGCAAGCAACAAGAGTATGAGGACACCTCCGCTCTTGTGCAAGCAAGAAAGGTTTAACCCTTCGATTAAGCTCTATAAAGCTAGATTTGTAAATGAAAGCACATAAAACATGTAGATCTTAATTAAAAAAATGAGACATATTAAAGATCTTGGGTAGAAACTCCATTTTAAATCTTTAGATCTAACTTTTAGAGAAGTAAATCAATGTGGATTCTTGCTCTTTTTGACTTGGGAGTAGGTTTGTTCAACCAAAAACTTAACCCATGCTTAATATTTTCTTAACAAAATAAAGATATTCTACACACTTGAGAAAGAATCATTTAATCCACAAGAAACTAGAAAAAAAAACTAGAGTTTCAACCAAAATCCCTCTAATACTTCTCCCTCTAAAATGGTCCTCTAGCTAAAAAAATTAATGCAAGATAGCTTACATCAATAGACAAGTGGAAACAATAAATCAATTAGCACAATTTGAAACAGTGATACCTCAAGATAAGAATAATAATATTGCATGCATAAGCCCCAAAGTCTTTTTCTTTATTAGACCTAGAAAAATACAATACAAAATTTGCAGAGCCGCTAGCCGAGTAACATTTTCTAAGCATTACATAAAATGATTGAAAATGAGCATTACATTTTCAATCATTTTATGTAATGCTTAGAAAATGAGGAGTTAAAGGATTTATCAAATAGAAAAAATGAGAGTAGTTCCCAATGATATATCTCATCTCTAAGTGCAAAGTGGCGATCCCAATGAAGAACGTCTTTATCCCATCAAGAAATTCGATCCCCTTGCAGATGGTATGCACATTATTTATGATAGATAGTCGTTTACAACTGGAAATAATGGGTGTAGTGATGGAAATTAAATGTTGGAGTAATGAGAGACCCATTTCAAACTCAACCAAAATCCCCATCAAGTTTCGGAACTCAAATTAATTTCCTCAAAAAGTGCGAATTTATAGGAGAAATCGATGTGGCTAAGGACCATCGAATTTTCTGGTGGTTAACTTCCTTGATTTTTGGAGTCCAAATCACTTTTGAATTGAATTGATTTTTTTTTTTTTTTTTTTTGAATTTCAAGCATATTCAACTTGGTGATAATTTTTATTTTTCTCAATGATTAATTTCTGGCTAATTTATTTGCTATTTTTTTTCGAAACTTAGGAAAATTAGGTTTTTAGGGTAAATAATCACTTTTCGACTTTCAAAGTGTGTCTTAGTAGAACATTTAAGTATAGAGGTCTAATTTTGAGTACTCATACACCTTACAAATTCTCTATAAAACACTTATTACATCTTACATAAAATAAATATTAAAAAGTCTATTCATGCGGGAAATTTTTACCAATTAAAAATTGACACCCAAACTTATGCAAATTATGTGAAACTTTATATATGATCTATTATGGTAATATCAATTGACTCTAGACACTAGGAATCATCTAATACTCCACCATCAAGCCATACTCCAGCTTTGGGGTATATTAGGGATAAAAAAAACAGTGAATTATTCAGTGTTAAAAAACACAAAGAATATGTAAGGAAAAAAAACTCCGTAGAATCAACTCACTTGCTAGTGTAGTCTTAATCTACCTAGTCCTATTTCATTACTCTATTTAATCATACTAGCGTCATTTGTAAAATGTCCCCGCAGGGCTGTGAAATATTAAAAACAAAATGGTGAGGAGCAGAAGAAAGACGCTTAAAAGCCCCGATGAAGTCTAGAACTCTAACTGATCTAATGATGTTGAATTCTTTGAGTGCACTTTGATGCTAGAGTCTTTGGAAATTATTCAAGTGCAACTTTAGTGGTCAACATCTGGCTCCACACACTTTCATGAAAGCATGCGAGAACCTGGAATTTGCATCCAAGTCAAACAAAGCATATCAGTAGCATCCATTCACATATATATGCAAAAATCATCATATAAAATCAAATACTAAAATGGGAACACTACTCTAACATACTTAAATAAAAAATATTGTAATAATATGAAATAGAAATCTAAACTAAGAGCATGAAATAGAAATGTTGAAATGAAATCTAATCTAAGAGTGCAAGGTTAGAAATACAATACAAATATTCCCCATGGCATCAGATGTCCTCTTTGTAGAAAAAAATGAGCATTTGGCCATTTTCTAGTAGATCAAGTGGCTTTATGTCCAAAGTGCTCAAGTGAAAGGAATTTTGTCATGTTGATCATCTGATGATGTAAGGTCCAATCCACAAGTTGTCGAACTTTGCATGATTTCCCAGCTTATCCTTCCTGTTATCCCATAAGATTACCACTTTAGAGGATCCTACGTTGAATTGCATCCTTCTCAGAAGTAAAATTTTGAAGGAGTTGGTAAGCTGGAAGCCTAAGGTGCATAGGTAAAGTAACGTCCAAAACACACTCAAGTTCAAAGGGACTCTTTCCCGTAGAATTATTCTTTGTGATTATTTCTTCCCATAATGCATAATTAATTTTAATATCCCAAGCCTGTGTGTTATCCCCTATTATCTTTTTGATAACGATGATCAAATTTTTATTACTAGACTCTACGAGACCATTACCCTACATATAGTAGTTTGATGAATGGGACAAAATAATGCCATACTTAAAACAAAAAGATGAAAACTTCGAAGAGCTAAAAGCCTTGGAATTATCAGTGGTAATCTTGGTTGGGACCACGAATCGAGTAATAATATTATATTCAATGAAGTCCATAAAAACTTTCTCAGTGATGTTTTTCATAGGAATGGCTTCAACCCATTTAGTAAAATAATTAGCAGCTATCAAAATCCAAGAGTATCCATTACTAGAATTCTTCTTAAACTTTCCTATGAAATCAAAACCCCAATGTTGAAAAGGATCCTCCACGACCACTGATATTAAGGGAAAAGAAACTAACTTATGCTTCCCAATGAACAATTGACATGCTTAGAAACGTCTAACATATTTGTGCACATCAAAGAAAATAAAAGGCCAATAATAACGAACTCTTAAGATTTTATGGGATGTTGTCTTTGCGGCATAATGTCTGCCACAATTAAATCCTGTATGAAACTTCGAAAGAAGTCTTTTCACCTCAACTTTATCCACACATCTAAGTATTACCCCCTACAGATTACTCCATCTAATACCATCTTGCATAATGTAATACTTAGTTTCTTTTAACCTCAAATCTATCCTCTCATGACCAACTAAGTGGCTAGGACATGAGATATTTTGCAAATAATAAATAATGTCACTATACCACTCAAGTTCTCCTAATATTTGAAGCTCAGGTGAAGTTGAGACCTTCAATGAATCATTTTGAAAAATCATACCTAAATCCTTCTCATTCCATTCGGTCAAAATTTGATCCAACCCCCTGGCCCTTAACCACCTTAGTGGGCATGATGTCCAAATCATACTCCTAAATCTTAGTGACCCCTCTAGCTCTAGTACCTAAGAAATTAGTTTGAGTTAATATATCTTTTACCACAGAACGTGGGACAAAAAAATCACTCTAGAATATCCCGCATAAATTCTGAATTTCTTAAGAGATTTGACCAAGCATACACTTTCTTTTCCATGGCACTATACTTCAATTAGGAACATTGAAGCGACCTACTAAAAAAAGAAATTGATTGCTCATACCCTTCATTATTTTTCTAGAGCAGCACAACCGCGATAGTATCCTTCGAAGTGAAAGGAAAGATCATAAATTCCTTAAAATAATCTAGTTTAAAAAGAACAGGAGCCTTCGAAATAGAACCCTTGATCTCTTGAAAATATATCCTACCATCATCTATTCATACAAATTTGTCATATTTATTCAAAATACTGTGGATAGGCTTAGCAAATTTTTCATAATTTAGGATATACCTGCTAAAAAAATGGATATTTCCTAGGAAGGATGGGAGGGATTTAATATTGTGAGGCAATGGAATCTTTTGAATTGCCTCAACTCTCTCAACATCAATATTGATCCCATCCTTAGAAATGATGTGACAAGTAACTTTCTCTCAGCTATCCCAAAAAAAAACTTAGTAGGATGCAAGGAAATCCCATACACTCTGCACCTATCAAAAAATTTCCTTAGATGATCAATATCAGATACTTTATCATTAGAAAACACCATAATATCATCATGATATATCTCAATGATTTTTATAATTAAACCATTAAAGGAATCATCCATATCCCTTTGAAACGTTTCCTCAACATTGGTCAACCCAAAAGGTATCCATAGATACTCAAAAGTTCCCCATGGTGTGGTGAAAGTTGTCTTATATCTATCTTCTTTCTTAAACAATACTTGGTTGCACCCCAAGAAACCATCTAAAAATGACATCATTCCCGATCCAGTTGCTCTTTGCAACAAAGTATCCATATTAGGCAAAGGATAATTATCCTTCTTACAAGATAATTTTAGGTTCCTAAAGTCAACACATAGTCTAATCGATCCATTCTTCTTCCTAACTATCACCAAATTCAAACACCATGTAGAATGACGAGTATGTATAATAATCCGAGCTACAAGAATATTATACAGCTCCTTCTGAACCAAAGGGGAAAACTTAGGATTAATCTTCCTAATTTTATGAGGAAAAGGTTTAGCATTTTCATCCTTGAAAGGGATAGTATGTTTCATAACATCCTCCCTATAAAATTTTAGCTCATCATATGAAAATTCTAACACATCTCTATATTCAAGAAGTAATTTAACTAATTTATTCCTTTCTTCTTCACTAATACCTTTACAAATCTTAATAATCTTTGGGTCATGGGAAGTACCAATGTTTACTTCTATGAATTCCCTTGGATCAATCTTATTTTCTTCTTTCCTCTTTGTGGCATCATTCCTATCAAAGAGTCACTAGAAGGATACAAGATTTCTAGGAGTGGGATTTGTCACATCTTTACACTTTGTATAGGTGCATCGTTCCTCCTTGTATCCAATTTTGAAATCCTCAAATTCCTCCATATTATTTAGAAAATGCATCACCTAACTTTCATCGTTTTTTTTTTTTTTTTTTTTTTTTTGCTCGTTTAGACTAATCCTAATCTTCCCATTTTTTTCTCCTTCCATTCCACCCATGGGTTTCGAACCGGTGACCTTACAGAACAGAGTGCCTTAACAGTGCACCCCATCACCGACTGTTCTACACCACATGGGCTACCTAACTTTCATCGTTAACAACTTACCAATGATCTATATTATCCACAACTGATGGTTTTAATATCACTTCGATCTTAACCTTATCTTGAACCAATCCATCAGAAAGTTGAAAAGTGGATTTTTCTACTGTAAGCTCATTAGCATGGCTTTTCTTTTCCCTAGGTACAATCTTAATATTAAGTGCATCAAAAAATTCCATAGTGTCCCAAGTTTCATTTTGATACTTTTTAAGCCTATCATTCTTAAAAATAAACATGTTTTTGACTTGCAAAATGACAAGATGAGAATCCCCCTTGATACTAAGAAAATTTACCTTCAAATCCTTTTCTAACTCAAGACCCAACAAAAGGGCTTCATACTCTGCCACATTGTTGGTTGCTTCAAACTCAAACCTATATGAAAATATAAAAACATGAACAAAGGGAGATTTTAGCACAACTCCAACACCCTTACAATACCTAGAGTATGCACCATCAAAATGCATATGCGATATTCCATTATTCAAACCATCATCCTTTTCATCCAAAGGAACTATAGAATTAGATATGATAACATAATTACCAAGAATTTCTTGCTTATATGTAATTTCATTTTTGGGCATCTTGGGGTCATCCACACGAAATCTCCTCTCAAGCTCCCTATCAAGTAGAACAAAGGCACTACCCCTAGGTGAGGGAATAGTAGCATAAGAAAAATCCATCTGAAAACTCCCTTCTAGGTCTACGACCCATTTCCTTCATAACAACATACCCCAAGCATCATGTGCATCTTTCACAACAATGGCCATAACAATCATGATATCCGGATAAGCATATAAATGAACTTTCAAATCCTTAATAAAGTCATGAACCTCAATAATCTTGGAATCCATGGCACAAATGTTGTGATATGGCCTAGATATTCTCAAATTAAGATGCTCCATGACCCTCTTGGTCATGACACTAGCTGATGCACCTGAATCAAACATGCAATTATATAGGTGAAAACCATTGACTAGCAAGGTGATGAAATATGACTGGTGATTCTTATTACCTTTATCCCAATCCATGCTCTCAAGAATCACCAGAGCATCCTAATAAAAAATTCATAGTCCTTTCCAAGATGGGCATCAATGAATTTCAATAATTTTGATTTCTGAGAGGGGATCTTTAGAATATCGATTACATGAACCCATATCTTTTCATTAATTATCAATCCTCCCAAATAAACATTAAAACTAGAGTTAAAAACCTTAGGGGCACTTTTAGTTTCGTTTTTTTCTTTACCCCTTATTTGGTAAGTTAGTCCCTTATTTTTTGCAATCTCCAAAATTTGATTTGGATAAGTATTTTCTCCATACACCTCGGACACCATGTCTCTTTAATAATTAAAATGATTCACACTAAAATAATAGTTTCTTCACACTTTTACTTCTCTCCATAACCTCCATCCAATTGTCCATATATAAGTGATGCTCCTTTCCAACAAAATTAATTTGATGACTTGTCCCTGCCATTCCACTTTCCATGATCCCCCTTATAATGGGGTAGGTAGCCTCATCATGGAGATAATCACAAGGTGTACAATATAGTGGAGCTTGATCAATAAGGTTTGCAAACTTAAGTAGTTTGTTGGTCTATGCTCCTTACCAAGGCCTCTCTTGATCCAAATGGAAAGTGGAATCCACCCATGGTATTCATCTACCCATGGAATTTATCCTCCAATGGTATTGAAAGTGGCATCTATCCATGGTATTCATTCACCCATGGTATTTATCTACCCATGGTATTCATCCACACATGGAATTTACCCATGGTATTGTAAGTGGCATCCACCCATGGTATTCATTCACCCATGGTATTTATCCAGCCATGGTATTGTAAGTGACACCTACCCATGGTATTCATTCACCCATGGTATTTACCCACTCATGGAATTTACTCGTGGTATTGTAACTAAAAAAGGATATAAGTAACAAGTCACATTTTTTAAAAGGAAAAATTGTCCACTACAATGTAGCTTTTACAATTTTCTCTATTTTAATAAAAGGTTTTTTGTGGTTTTGTTTACTGTATTTTCTCCTCTTTTCTTATGGAATTTCAAATTTTTATATCTTGGGGGCCTCCCCCAAGATCTAGATCAATGGTATCAAAGCCATATTACGACTCCATGGGAATGAGGGTTTGAAGCATATTTCATCTTCAAAGTTTTGCTGCAATTTTCATAGAAAATCATTCAAGTTCCGCGTCCTCCACAGAGCATATTAAAGGGTGAAAAATATCTCATTTGAATTTTTTTTTCATTAGCACAATTTCTTTTTTACGGAATTTTATTTCGTTTCTTGATTGAGAGACATGAGCAATTGAAGTTACCCATGTCTAGAACATTGTGCGGCTGCACGTACCATGAGTTTCTAGAATTAGTTTCTCACTCCACATGTCATAAAATTTCAAGTGTCTTATATTGATGAAAATATATCTTCAATGCCTCAAATGGGTATTTGACGGAATTTGATTTCTTCACCTATAGCATAAGTTATCAATAAAGTTGTAGCAAGAGGTCTATAATGTGAAATAAGCCTTTACAACATCTAATTGGATAAGGGAATATACCAGACAAGCCACCATGCTTTTACCAAGTAGACTGACAAGAATCATGATTATGGGTCACTGACAATCCCAAGGTTATGGGTCAACCACACAAAATCCTTGTCGTCGAAGTCCATTTTCTAGGCCGCACACTGTTAATATCACAGTTGGTCACAAACATTATAGGGTATCTCTATCCTTGAATCTTTGTTTTTCATGGTTATGGGTCATCCAAAAACCCACGCTTCATCAAAGTCCATTTTCTAGGCTACACATTTTCAGTATCACAGTTGGTCACAAGCATACAAGGTATCTCTATCTTCGAATCTTCGTTCATCACGGTTATGAGTTAACCATGTAAAAACCTTCTCTTCAATCGCTCTTCATATTCAACAAAGGCTTCTCAAGAGGGAACTTCACGCAATGGGGACCATTGCTTATTAAGGGGGGAGGAATGATCCAAATGGAAAGTGAAATCCACCCACGGTATTCATCCACCCATGGTATTTATCCTCCCATGGTATTGTAAGTGGCATCTATCCATGGTATTCATTCACCCATGGTATTTATCCACCCATGGCATCCATCCACACATGGAATTTACCCATGCTATTGTAAATGGCATCCACCCATGGTATTTATTTACCCATGATATTGTAAGTGACACCTACCCATGGTATTTACCCATCGATGGAATTTACCCTTGGTATTGTAACTAAAAAATTCTATAACTAACAAGTCACATTTTGTAAAAGGACAACTTTTCCACCACAATGTAGATTTTACAATTATTCTATGTTTTAATAAACCTTGGGAGGCCCCCAAGGTTTTGCTTACTGTGCGTTCTCCTCTTTTCTTCTGGAATTTCAACTTTTTAGATCTCCCCCCCACCCACCAAGATCTGAATCATCTCTTTTGCGTTTTATCATTAATTTTATTATTCTAAAACTTATTCCCTTGGGAAATCTCCATGGAAACAAAACGATTTTGATTGGTTTCCATTTGATTAGAATGATTAACGCCCATGATATTTATGATTTGTGTCAACTCCTTAATGGGGCCACTTTCATTTTCTTTAACTTCCTTTCCCTTAGACTCATTATTATGGTGACCCTTAGTAAATCCTGGAATCTCCCAGTTCCCAGACACCTTTCTGCATTTATCCAAATTTTTAGCCAAAGTTTGAGCATCCTTTAAATCATTTGGCTTGATGTGGCTTAGCTCATAAGAATTATCAACTCTATATGCATCAACATAATAAATCAGAAGAGATTTTTTCGAAGGTGTAACATTCCGAGGAAAAATATTCACAATATCATTACATTTATTATTAAATTCCTCCACTATCTCATTCTCGTTCTTATTAATATGGATAATAGCATTGAGAAAACTAATTTATTCTCTTTTGTATCCATACTTCTCATTAAATGCATTAATAATAGACCTCAAAGAATCAAAGGTATTAGCATGAAAGTCTATGAACAAATCAAGAGCATCCTCATTGTATTTGGTGTTTTTTGACTAAGGGTCCCAAAACACCTTTCATTATAGTTGGTTGTCACATATAAAGAGCATACAAAAAATTGGATGATGTTAGTGCTTAAACAAGAACAAACAAAGCATAGAATGTGATAAGAATAATGCATGAGAAATATTAAACTAAAACTAAAACAAAGAACATGAAACAAGATTAATGAAGCATAAACACATCAACAAAGATATAGGAACACAATCCTCCTTATTGATTATTGGTGGCAGAAGAGCTAAAAATAAGATATAAATACACTTGAAGAGTGTTTCTTGAGTATTGGTGGTCAAGATCTCTAAACAAGGATATCCTTTCTTAAATATCCTTTGCAAACTAACTCTCTCTCAAAGAAGCAAAGAGATCTCAATGGTGATGGAAATATCTCAACAATGAAATGTGGGATTGCTTTGGAGAAATTTTTCTAGCATAACATTGGACAAACTTCTTCTTCTTGTTGGTCTTCCAATGCCTTGTTTATATAGAATTTGAACTCCTCTTTCCATCCCTTGGCTCATTGATGAGAAATTAACTTGAGAGAAGGACAACAGGATTCCTTTGAGGGATGCATATCTCCAATTTAGCTTGAAATAGGTTGTCCTTAGGTAGTATTTGATCTGAAAATGGAAGGTACTTGAAAAGGGTGCAAGGTATCCATTTTCAATTATGTAAATGAGTGCAAAAATAATCTAAGTTTAAATCTGAAAATGTGAGAACTTAATATTTATAATACAGAGATAGACTGTAGGGGCATTTACCGGATATTTCACCTTTCAAAGAAAGGATGAATCCAGCGGCTACCTGGCCCTCTTACAGACTCTGCCTAAAGAAATAATAGAAGTAAAAACTCATATTTAATTAAAATGATTTTGCTTTAAACTTGACGTTATGCGGAAATTTAGCTTGCAAATGGTGTATGTCTTTTCACTGTTTATGTATCTTAAGTGTAATTGTTTTTGCTGAAACTTAACATGGGTATCAACAAAAATATTCAGCAATATAATATCAAAACACAACAGCAATATAATATAGGAGTTCACCCCAACTCTTGGGCTACATCTCCTGGATCAAGCCTCCCAAAATGGGCTTGTCCTCTTGTATTAAAAGCTCTCAAATGAAATACAAGATTATAAGTGTCACAATAGAAAAATATGAATATATAAACTGATTCAGAAGGCAGGAAAAAGCTAATAATGCCTTTTCAAATTCACTAAACAGTGAAAGATTAACATAAACAGTGATTTCTTCATCAATGTCCTACTGGTGCTTTGAACTTCTCTACAACTTTTTGGGCTGTAGAAGTCCTCAAATTCCTTTGAAACCACTTCCAATGGATTCATAAGGTCGAAATTATCTGAAATAGAGCTATGGTTCACCTCAAACTGATAACCACAACTCAAAACAACTCAAACCCCAAAATGGCCATGGTGGCCCTAAGAACTCTCCTAAAGGTTTTCGGCCTCTGAAAATCTTCAAATAGAGCTAAGACCTATTCCAATGGCTCTGGAATGTAGGAAATAGTCAAAAATGACTTTTGTTTCACCAAAAAAAATTTAAACACAGCTCAACCAAACTCAAAACCCAAAATGGCCCTGGTGGCTCAAAAAGCTTCTCCGAAGCTAAACAGGCTGAAAATAAGCTCCCATGGCTCTGAAACCTATGCCATTAAGTCCCAAATGCTGAGAAAATATGAAATCAAAAACAATTTCGTTCCAAAAGGTTGAGTAATGAGAAAGTTATGACCAAAACAACTTTGCCCCAATTTCCTCCACTAAATGTGGGGCAACTGCCAGTTAACTCCACTAAAAGTGGAAGTCCACCTAAATTTGGGAGCGCCTCTAGAATCTCCGCCATATCAAACTCCACTTAACTGAAGCTTAATTAAATATTAAACTTGAGATTAGGCTCCTTAAGCGCTCTTAATCATTAAGCTCCCACACTGGTCATATGATGAGGTTCCATGGGAGGAGGGCTGGCCCCTCCGTGCTCCGCCGGACCCACTCCACTAAAAGTGCAATAACTTCTTCATATGGTGTCTGTTTTTTGAATTGTTTACGGCGCCAGAATCAGGAAGACGAGACCTATGAAACCATATTGGTTTCAACCAATTTTAAACATTTTCAATTTTGAGTTTTTTTTCCTTGGCTTGGACTTGAGCTCCTGATCACACCTCCCAAATGAGAGGCTTTTGGACCCCAAAAGCTCACTGAAATTCTGAAACTGAACTGTAGTACAGAAAATGAGAGAATAACAACATCCTCTTCTCTCCAGCCTCCAAAAATTTCCTGAATTTCCAACTGTTCACATGGCGAATTTTGCTGAATGATCCACATACTTGCGCCGAATCTCGACCATGTTTTCTCGCCATACTAATCTGCCATATTGAAACCAGCAATGACACTTGCTGAAATTTTTGCCCTCTTTGCTTGCATGCCTTTCCAACTCATGGAATCGTGCACTTCTTTGCACTGACACTTCGTTCTCTGCACCAAACGACACCAAAGGCATCTTGTGCAACATACGACATCAACAACCAGTTGACAATGAAATGTGCTATACAAATGATACACAAAATCTGTAAAAAAAAAAGTGTGCACACAACCGACACAAGTCGATAAACATGTATGACACATTCGACACAAGTCAATAAACAACAAGATACATCTTGAAAAACATATGTGTATGTATCATGTACAATGAACTATATACAGTTCGCTAATTAGACATACAACCTCTATGTACATGTGCAACTTCAACTCTTCTTTTCAAATACCAACAAGTACATCATCCCAAAAACATGTGGGTGATGAAGAGCTGAACCAAAAGACGTTTCTGCAACATAAATGAGTATCATACTCATCTTTTACACCTCCATGGCGAAATTTTGCAACAACAAAGAAATTCCTTCAACTGAAACTGCTTTTACATGCAATCTTGCATCAACTTTTCAACTGAAACACATGCATACCAAAATGAAATTTGCATGTAAAAAATGAGTATGACTTACTGCATTAAGAAATTAATCCACTTCCTACCAAGCCAACTCCATGAGGTTTGGGCTACATCACATTCTTGAATGCATGTGCTCAAAGCTTCGCCATTAAGTTGCTCATAGCCAAGACCAATATTCTTGGGACGCTCCACAACACAAATAGGCTCAACAATGCCTTGTGCATGCTTGCCCAAACCTTTTCCTTCTTGATAGCCCATTTTCAACATCAATTTGGACCCAATACCTCTTGTATGTCTTTCAAAAGAACCAACACACTTTTCAATGGAGGAAATTGAAGACAAGTTGGAACGATTAACCTCTTCCTCATGCTTGTTCTTGGACAAAGCTTCTTGAGCTTGAAGGAGTTGTTTCTCCATGTCATGCAACCTTTGGAGAATTTCTTCCTTCTCATCCTTCATAGCCAACAATTGTGCATGAATCTTAACACTTTCTCTTTGATCCTCAATGAGAATCTGCATCATGTCCTTCACCTTAAAGAACTCATTCTTCATGTCATCATTGAAGAATCTCGTGAAGGAGGAAACTTCACTTGTAGAAGAAGTTGAAATTATGTAAATGGTAAATTTAACAAAAGGAACTTCCAAAGAAAAGTTCTCAAAGATTTCCAACAAATGACAAGCTTTTAACCAAATATCAGTAAAGACCCCTTCTTAATCAAGCAGCCATAAAACAGTGAGATTGACTATTTTAACACCTTTTGCACAAAAGAAAATGCTCATCCAATGCTCAACCTAAGCACAACCAAGCTTAACCTAAGCTTTGATACCATCTGATCTAAAAATGGAAGGTACTTGAAAAGGGTGCAAGGTATCCATTTTCAATTATGTAAATGAGTGCAAAAATACTCTAAGTTTAAATCTGAAAATGTGAGAACTTCATATTTCTAATACAGAGATTGACTGTAGGGGAATTTACCGGATATTTCACCTTTCAAAGAAAGGATGAATCCAGAGGCTACCTGGCCCTCTTACAGACTCTGCCTAAAGAAATAATAGAAGTAAACACTCAGATTTGATTAAAATGATCTTGCTTTAAACTTGACGTTATGCGGAAATTTAGCTTGCAAATGGTGTATGTCTTTTCATTGTTTATGTATCTTAAGTGTAGTTTTTTTTGCTGAAACTTAACATGGGTATCAGCAACAATATTCAGCAATATAATATCAAAACAAAACAGCAATATGATATAGGAGTTCACCCCAACTCTTGGGCTACATCTCTTGGATCAAGCCTCCCAAAATGGGCTTGTCCTCTTGTATTAAAAGCTCTCAAATGCAATACAAGATTATAAGTGTCTCAATAGACAAATATGAATATATAAACTGATTCAGAAGGTAGGAAAAAGCTAATAATTCCTTTTCAAATTCACTAAACAGTGAAAGATTACCATAAACAGTGATTTCTTCATCAATGTCCTGCTAGTGCTTTGAACTTCTCTGCAACTTTTCGGGCTGTAGAAGTCCTCAAATTCCTTTGAAACCACTTCCAATGGCTTCATAAGGTCTAAATTATCTGAAATAGAGCTTTGGTTCACCTCAAACTGATAACCACAACTCAAAACAGCTCAAACCCCAAAATGGCCATGGTGGCCTTGAAAACTCTCCTAAAGGTTTTCGGCCTCTGAAAGTCTTCAAACAGAGCTAAGACCTGTTCCAATGGCTCTGGAATGTAAGAAATAGTCGAAAATGACTTTTGGTTCACCAAAAAAGGTTAACCACAGCTCAACCAAACTCAAAACCCAAAATGGCCCTAGTGGCTCAAAAAGCTTCTCCGAAGCTAAACAAGCTGAAAATGAGCTCCCATGGCTCTGAAACCTATGCCATTGAGTCCAAAATGTTGAGAACATACGAAATCAAAAAAAAAAATCGTTCCAAAAGGTTGAGTAATGAGAAAGTTATGACCAAAACAACTTTGCCCCAATTTCCTCCACTAAATGTGGGGCAACTGCCAGTTAACTCCACTAAAAGTGGAAGTCCACCTAAATTTGGGAGCGCCTCCAGAATCTCCACCATATTAAAATCCACTTAACTGAAGCTTAATTAAATATTATACTTGAGATTAGGCTCCTTAAGTTCTCTTAATAATTAAGCTCCCACACTGGTCATATGATGAGGTTCCATAGGAGGAGGGCTGGCCCCTCCGTGCTCCGCCGGACCCACTCCACTAAAAGTGAAATAAATTCTTCATACGGTGTCTGTTTTTCGAACCATTTACGGTGCTGGAATCAGGAAGACGAGACCCATGAAACCATCTTGGTTTCAACCAATTTTAAACACTTTCAATTTTGAGTTTTTTTTCCATGGTTTGGACTTGAGCTCTTGATCAGTATTTGTCAGGGAATCCCAACTAAAATCATGTGGTGTGGTCCTAGATTGCTGACAAGAATTTGGGTGACCCATGCTATTATCGAAGAAATAACCACACGGTAATGAATTTCTGCCTTTGGATAGCCCGCACGAGTAGATTTTTTACATGGAACATTAATAAACCTTTGATTTTTTGCTTTTTATGATATATCCAGTTGGAAAAGCTTACATGTTTTTTTCTAACTCGAGGTGTCATATGAAATATACAAATGCGTGTACGATTTTTCCATGTTAACAGTTGCTCCGTGATGTATGTGGTTAGGAGAAAGTGTATAGCCAAAATACACCAAAATTTTCTATTCTCATGATGGGTGAGACATGCTTGTTAAGAGAAATGAGATCACTGCAGAGATGATTGGTGAGATGTCCTTGAATGAGAACTCACAAAAAACCATTCTTTGAAGAAATAATGATACAAAAGTGTCTATATGAGGCAGGCATCTCCCATGCTTGTTATGGTGACTAGGACTGAAATAGTACAAATATACAGGAAAAATCTTGTCAAGTCAATGATAAGATAACTAACATGCTGCTAGTTGATGAGGATAACCACTTTCGCCCTCAAGGGCATCTTTGAAGGATAGGTGGAACTAGATAACCCCATGCACCTGATGTAAGGCATCACTAAAAGGGGGGTGCAATGGGATGCATGAGTCTTCGACTAAATGATAGAAATGTAATGGTCACAATGTATGATAATACCCTAACATGAAAACTTATTCTAAGATCGAATGTCAGGGAGAATGATAACATCAGTGGGAAAATAATGGTTCCCACTATTCCACCTGAGATTATCCCTTTAAGGTGGTGTTTATGGTCTTGAATTACAACATCAACATTGGGGAAACCTTCCGGTCAGGAACTTAACGCAACTCCTTATCCGTTTGGGATGATGGTTCCGAATAGAGTTATGGGACAAATTTCCCTTTTTATATGCTAATGAAAAATAAGGTGAATATATATATATATATATATATCTAAAGAGGCTTGTGTTTGGAATGGGTGATTTGCAAGGATGACAATCTACTTCATTTCTTATCGGAACAAAATGCAGAGGCATGCTCATACTAGTGCTCAAATTAACGCAATATATAACCATCAAATCACATATATCAATTTACCAACACATATGTTGTCTATCCTGTTGGGAATATGTTGGAATATGTTGTCCTTGATGGTAACCTACTTGATGAAGTTGTTCTTGATGGAAACCTACTTGATGAAGTTGTTCTTGATGGAAACCTACTTGATGAGTTGCCTTTTGATAAGCAACCTATGTGTTAAAGATGTAAAAATGATGTTTCTACAATTCATTTCAAATGTGACAGAGAAAGTAATTCCAGTAAGTGCCACATAAATGAAACAGGAAATATTTCTCAATGTATACGCTACTTCTGTGAAGGCAACCCACGTATGGATGTAATGTATACGCTACTTTTGTGAAGGCAACCCGCGTATAAATTCAAAATTAGTATATACGTAGTTTTTATGAAGAGAAGTTGCGTATGCACGTAGATACGAACGATCCAAGTCGCGTATGCCTTTTGCGCTCTAAAATTATGATACCAAGGGGCATTACCATGGTATTAGCCCACAGTATTGAGCGATGTATTGTCTATTTGATTCCGTCCAAGAATACCATTAGAAGTTGTGTGGTTTTGACTCATGGTATTGGTAAAGACTAAATATATATAAGGAGAAGAAGATCATATTGCAAAGAGTGCATGAGTAAGGGTTGTGACTAAATATTTTTCTCTAAGGGATATCTGCATGGGATGAACTTTGTTTTAATTGATAGATCTAAATATATGATGCACCCATGGATAAAATTGATGGTTCAGGATCTCTAGATCTGAAATGACTATGCTCTTGTGTGATCCATTGAAGAGATGATTAGAACTATGACCTGGCGCAAGTTTGTTGAAGTCAAGTGAAGAAATCTGGGTAAGTTCTATGGATCTGGCTCATTCTACAAAATTTATATTTACAGATCTATATGCTATTTCGTCTTAGTAAAAGTGCGTATATACGCGGGTTTGCTTCAGAAAAGGTGCGTATGGCAGTTAGGGTTTTCTGAAGCTTATTGCAGATGTTTTTCTGTTATTCCTGCTATTTGTCTACTGTCTGTCAATGAAGTCTTCTTGTAGATCTAGGTTGTTTGAATATTGTATATACTGCTAAGTTGATTATGTATAAATCTGGTCAATGAGAGAATAAACATGGTTGATGGTGACTAACTGATGAAGGGTTCTGCATTTCTAAAGATATCTGACTGAAAGCCTCAGATCTGGATCTGAGACTGATCACTTTCTGAAAAACAATATTCACAGAGCTATATGCAGGTTGGTGTGAAGGAAAGCATGTATACACGCGTTTTCAGTGAAGTGAAGTAGCGTATGCATTTTAAGTTGATGGATGTTCAGGGTTGAGTTTGTATCTACATATTTATTCTGAAGTCTGTGTTATTTCTGAGTTCTGGTTACATCGGTCTCACTGTTCTAATTGAAGTATTGGGTAAGGTTTATGGTTGTTGATGTTTATTAAGAGTTGTGTTGGTTCTGTTTGATCGAGTATGAAAATTGATAAACATGTCTGTAGTGGTTCCAAGGGTTGAAGCCTTCAGTATGGAAGTAGAAGCTTCCTGCCAGTAGAAGCTGGTGTTCTGATCAGGGGGTTGAAGCTCCCTTCCAGTAGTGGCTGGTAAACGAGATTAGGGAGTTGTAGCTCCCTTCTAGTAGCAGCTGGAAAAAAAGAGAAGGTTGTAGCCTTCTGCAGGTAGATGCATGTGTACTGATATGAGTCTGCATCAGTACAATATTGTAAACAGTTTTCCATATACTAAATATTGAAGACAGAGACAACAAAAACGGTGGTTTCCTCCCAAATTAGGTTTCCACCTTAAATATTGGTGTTCATGTGTGTTGCTCTTGTGTGATGATTTATACTACTGTTACTACACATAATTACTGATTATCTAGTAGATGCTTGGCTGGTAAACTGACTTAAATATTGTTCCTGAAAAATTTTTAATTTGCAAAATTATATTAGTATACACTAGTTTCTTATATTATATGTGCGTGTATACGCGAGTTGGGTTCATCAAAGATGTGTATGGAATTCTGTAAAGAAAAAGTTAAAATATTTTTAGTAAGCTCTAAATACTGATTCACCCCACCTCTCAGTATTTTTCCCAACATATCCTTCAATGAAGGTTGCAAGAGAGCACACATCATTGAAAGAATCAATCATGACCTTCTAAGACATTCAACGCAACATAAATCAATCAATTCAACGATGTTTCAACACTCAACACAAAGGATCAGGACAACGAATAGGATGTTGCTTCAAACGGTCAGAGGACAGGGAATATGGAGTATATGACAGCAAGATGGGAGAGCCTCCAGGCATGATAGAATGCGTAAGGTGAGAATGATGCATATAATACACAATGCAGAGGGAGCAGGCAGAGCGTACAGAGTCACCAACAAATACTGCACATTTTTCTATTTGAAGGTTGTAGACAACGTAGATGCCATCTAGAATGGAAGCAGTTACTTGCAGGAAAAACTAATTTGGGTTATGGCAGAATCTGACAAAAAGCCAGGGCATAGCCTGGGCTTCGATACCATGTTAAACTCAGCTATGGTGAACACACACAAATAGGAAGAGATAGGGAAAGATAAGCACAAGTTTCATTATTATTCATAAAGATACATATATATAATACATTAAGTGACCCTTGGTTTCACATTTCAAGTGGTATCTTGGACTCGTTTTGTCCATTTTCCTTCTAAACCTACCCATTGAGGATTAGGTGTCCAACAATATATTACTCTAATATGGACTGAAATAGAAACTATTATTAATCTATCTATCTCAGGAAATTTGTTACAATATGTGTTTTAGAAAGATTTCATAATTACCATAACAATGTAGATTATCATATAATCATGAATATAACTTAGATGAAGGAGAATAATTTATTTAAATATTTAATTAAATTAGTTGTTGAATCATAACACATATAAAGATCTCGTTATTCACATATAGATGAAATATTACAATCAGACACATAAGTAGTGATCATGAGAGATTGTTTTCAATACATATATCATGAATAATATCCAAATACCATTATACTCTAAGAAAATAAATAGACAAGGGATAATAGTAACCGATAGACCATTTCTTTGCTCATGATAGGGTGGTTCAACTTCAGATTAAGAAAAATTTAGATACAATAGTGCAATTTAAACATTATTTTTACAAAAATTCCGGACCTTGTCTCTATCGATGAGAGACAACATATAGTATTTTTACAAAATGATAAAGATATAAAATAAGAATAACTTTCTAAATATTTCCTAAGAACAGAAAAATAAAGTCAAATATTAGAATGTGCTTGTAACAAATTTCCAAGCTTAGGAAGATAATTTTCCTCCAGCGCGCTGCTTCAATTCAAAGAAATCAACTAGAATTTTCAGCTTAGGTGGGGCCATAGGCTGGATCTGCATCTAACTAGTGAAAACAAAATCCCTTAAAGCTGGAAACATAAGAGTGGTGGCGTTTGACTATCATAAAATAATAAGCCATTGACTGTGAGGCTTGACTAAGAACTACTAATGTGATTCCATCAATTTTGGCCAATTGTTCAATGATATCAACCCTTCTCTTGGATGACCCTTGCCACATTTACGTCAAGATTTTGACATGCGATAAATCACCTTCAGAGAAACTTGGGATTAGATTGGATTGAAGTACATTATCATTAATGGCTTCATTTATACTATTGGAAATATACCGGGATTGAAAAACAAAAGTGTCTATGTTCTTGAGGCGGATATCCCATTCTCATAAGATAATTTAGTTGTGATTCTCCTCAATATTAGGTGGGTCGACTGATCTTCCTTCCTCACTTTCTTGCCAAGTCAGAAAACCAGAAATATTTTCCTTAATTTCTTAAAAATAACTCCTAACAATTGAAATATGGTTAACCAAGGATTCCACATTTTTGCATTGATCATGAATGAATGCTAATTTCCGAGAAAATACAATATGTTGTTGAGCTAGAAGAGTATTCATCTATTTTTCTTGAATTCAATAAATTCTGGATTAACAACCAATTGCTGAATATTTTCCTGTAACTCTTATATTTGTGCATATCTGACTTTCAAGTCTGTATTATGTTGGATTTTAAGAGCATTGAATCTTTGTTGTGGTTCTGTCAATTGAGACTGCCATTGCTGTGAACTATGTTTCTTTTAATTTTCAGGAATTTGTTCTAAGAGAACAATTATTTCTTCTTTCTCCTTTAGTTGTTGTTGAACCTTTGCAGCCTTATCAATAGTAGCTGAAGCATAAGCACCTGAAAATTGGGTAAGTCTTCCCAATTCCTTTGTATTAGTGGCTGAACCTTTCCATAAAACCTCAAATGATGCATTATCTGGCACTAAAGCCTAAGACTGATCAAGCCTTCTCCTTTTCCTTTCTCGTTTTACTACAGCCTTATGTTGCTAGATATAGAAAATATCCGAAGGAGGGATTTATTCCACTTTCAAAACTACTTTGGATGAAGGAAAAGCTGGGATGAACTCTATATCTTTATCATCTGAGGGCTTTGAAACATGCTTCACTATCTTAACAATTTGTTCAAGATTATTTGTAGTTTCTTGAACCTTTGCATGTGGAGTAGTAAAAAAAACTTGAGATGTAGTAGTTTCAAAGTTCAAGGCTTGGATATAGTCATTCCACATATCCTCTAACTAAGAATCAGGGATTCCTTCATCTGTCTAAGAAGAGGTAGAAACAACAGTGGATTTTGGATGAGAATACTCAGCAAAATGTGTAAGAACAATTACTCCAGTAACTGCCTTTTCCTGAGGAACCTGAAATGAATCATGGGGAGATTGACCAACCTAGAATTACTATATTGAATAAATTGATTATTTATTCAGGAGTTAATTGATCTTGAGCATATCGGAGCACCATGGAATAAGAAGGGTTTTTCTCAAGCAAATCATCAAAATTGTTAGGCTCATGCATAAACTGATTGATACTTTGTGTTGCTGTAATATTTTTCACAACTTGGTCAGGATCATATTGTCGGTTTGGCATAGTAGGAAAATTTAGGGCTTCAATAGCCCAAATTTCAATCAATGCATGCCTGTAATTATCTACAGTATAAATACCAAACTGAGCCGAGAAAAAATGCCACATATTCTTATTGGCTTCTCTTAGAACCTTAGAAATTCCATTACCAACAATTTTTTATGCATTTTCTCTACACAGTGGCTTGTCGGGGACAAATAATGGAAAGACATGAGGTTTGGCCAGACTCCCATATAATATGATGTAAGTGAAATAATCCTCTCCGAACCATTTACCTACTCATACAATATCATTTTCAACTTCTTGGGATATCTAGGGTGGTTTGGTATCAAATATTATCTGATATATCGATAGCATAAAAATATGGAAAATATTGTAGAAATTTTAGTGATATTTGGAATGCCAAAGAATATCATGGTAGACATGGATAGGAGTTGGGTCTTGTAAAGTCCACTTCCATCCCATAGATGAGAAATCCATGGTGAAACATAGGGCATCCATAATATATGCATTCACCTAAAAAGGAGGAAAGACATTTTGAGAAACATTATGACCACTTCTAAAGCCAGGATGTGGGTGTCTAGACTATCAGAAAGGATTTCCCCCCAATCAAATATATACCCTTCAGAAGCCCCATCAATTAAAGGAACCCACTGGTCTAAGAATTCATGTACATTAGCCATAGCATAAATTCTACACATCATTACGGATATTTGAGAGTAAGGCCCAACAAGGGAGGCAACAACATACTTACCACTTTCTTCTCTTTTATGCTTATTTGGATCTTGCCTCCATCCTTTGATTCACTCTTATGCATGCCCATGATATTTGAGAAATTATGCAATGTAGGATTTATCATACTTCGTTTAAGGGTCTAGTATATGATACATTATCGGTAAATATTCAATGGAAAATGACTTGATGACTGCTCCTTTGTTTGTGAAAATTATCCTGTCATCAATGACCCATCAGACCATTTTAGTATAGGGAGAAATATTGGGTCGGGACACACTTCTGTGAAGGAAGGAATTGGCTGCATCAGTGAAAGTGGCCTCCGAAACTAAATCAGAGCAATCAAGGGTTACTACTATCTTAGTAACTCTAGGATTTTCATCTTCAAAATACAGATATATTGCTTCCCAAGATGAATGCCTAGAATCCATTGAACATAACATATTAAGAAATTGTCTAGAATTATTGGCATTAAATTCCTTTTTTTATGCAATGGGAGCAACAATTTTTGGTTGTGTGGGATTTTTCTTCTTTCCTTTCGCCGCCTTTGAAATTTCTTCAGTATTGTGAGAATGAGAGTGGCCCTGTAACAAAAAATAGAGATGAGCGATATGATTTCTTCTTGTTGATACTTAGCTCAAATAAACTCGACAATAAAAATATTTCCCTTTTTATCAAATATTATAAATGATAACAAATTAAATATGATATTTTTATATTTTCGAGAAGCATTACTCTACATCCCCAATAATTGAATGTATAAGTATGCCGCCAGGTGGGCTAGTCATGTTTCTTATTAGAAGAAAAAATATCGAAAGGATTCAAGTTAAGACATTACTATATCTCGATCTTCCGATGAGAAAAGCTCCGATATAACGATTAGTTCAATTTTAAAGAGGATTTGATAAAAGGTGGGAAAAAAATGATCGGGGATAAAGAATATCAGGGGGTTTGTAAGGAATGCCCCAATGAAATAAATCCGATATTAAGGAGCTCTAATATGAAGGAAAAATATTAATAAATGATATCGGGAGTATATGATTATCGGGGAAGAGTGGTATTAGAGGCACAGGATATCGGGACACAAGATATCAGAAGACTAGAATATTGTAAGGTACTTTGTAAGAGAGTTACGATGAGAAAAATTTATGATACACGTGTTATCCTATAACATTTGTGGGTCTGACTGGTCATTATAATAATGTTTCTTGAAAACTTAAATAAAAATATTTTGCAAATATGTCTTTAAGTGAAGTGCGAATCAGGGAAAAACCATCAAGATTGTGTCATATCATAAGTCAATCAAAGAAAAGTTACAATACAAAGAGGTTCGAATAAAAATAAAGTTCTCTATCATTTTCTCTTTATGGGTAAGACCCATCATAGCTTCTATCCTTGTGTTAAGTTTCGTTTAAAAACTCCGATATAATGTTTTGATAAAAAGGGAAGTTTGAAAGCTTATGGGAACAATGATAACAAATTATAATTTATTCACCATTTCCTAAAGTTTAAAAGTTTAATGAATACAAAAATCAAAATGGTCCCCTTTTATTATTGAAACTAAGTATTAAAATGCAGGGATTTTTGAATGCTACAACAATTGGTGACGTATTGGGTGAAACAATTATCTTTATAAAAACAAACGAAATTTTAATCAATTGAAGAAATAAGACTCATAAAGACTAAGATGTTGAAATTAAGATGGTTATAAATAACTTTGCTTTAAAATGAAACTTATCGCTTTGTAGAATTCATACCTCATTATGTAAAAGAACCAAGACTATCTTTTTCAGTCATTGTATCAGTTAGAAGGATAAAACAAAGAACTATTAAAGCTTCACATAAAGATACACCTTTTGTCACTGGTAGAGCCACTGCTACCAACAAGCGTCCATAGCATCGTCAGGGTTACCATTTAACAAAATAATACCAGTATCCCATCTAATATAATAGATCTTTAGGGTTATGAATTTTTGTTTAAAACCTTTTTTTTTATTACTTGAAAGCCATTGTCCTGGTTTGGTAGCCAGAAAATGACAATGCCATTCACGACTTATAATGATATTGAGCAAACTAAATCGTGATGAGACCTCCCATGTTACAATATTTTAGACTACATGCTATTGTCATGGTGTGGTGGCTATATGTGATAATGCCAATAACATTAGTTCCATGAACATGGTAAGCTGTCTCATGATGAGATCCCTTATCTTTCAAGTTTTAAATATTTTTGAATTACACAGTAAAAATGATAATATTCATGGACAGGGAGGTAAAATCTCTCCTAAAGAGTTATGGATGACAATTGAAGTCATAAGGTGCTTAAAATTTGAAATAGTCTTCATTTGTTTTGAATAATGGAATGAAAGATCAAAGGATAACAAGATCTTGTAATGATATGAGTTATGAAATATTCACAAATAATGGAAATAGAGATATCAAAGTTTTTAGAATATATCAATATTAAATTCTAATGTGATTATTTCTTTCCAAATAATCTCCTCTAATTGACAAATTTCACATTAATATGAGAGAATATAATTATATAAATGCAAGCTATGAATTCAAAAGCATATACTTCAACAAAACTAGTGTAAGAACACAGATATGTACATATGATTATTTACATATTTACAAATAGAATATGCATTCTCATGAAAATTATTTTTTCAAAGCTTTCCCATTCACAGGAAGATAATCTCTCTTACCCTATAAATCTTGAAGAATAAAGGTGGGTGAGCCAAGTTTTTCAATAATTTGAAATGGACCAAGCAAAATTATTTGGAACTTTGTGTGTTTTCCCTTTTCCTCATGGGCTTTGTCCCATTTTAGAACAAGGTCATGGATTTCAAAAGGTTTTCTACCCACTGATCTTGTATCAAACCAAGATTTAAAAATATTATGATGCTGAATATGAATATGTTTGGATTTATCTCTTTCCTCTTCAAGTTTCATAATTTGAGACAATCTTAATTGTAAGGAAGAGTAAGGTTGTTCCTTAATGGATTGCACTAGGGCCAATGAGGGAAAAGCTAAATTATGAGGTAGGATAACTTCTTTCCCATATGCCAAGTGATAAGGAGAAGTTCCTAATGAAGATTTTTAGAATAATCCTGTGTTATAGCATCATTTTCCACCTTTGTTTACTTGGTGCTCTGAGTTATGGCCTTGAGCATCCCTTTCCCTTCAAACTTGGTCCTTAATCTAAAAAAAATTATTTTAAATTCCATACGTGACCCTGCCCTCTCAAAATCAAGTGCACACACACGAGTAAAACCATACCCAACTCGCGTATATAATTTCAAATATGAAAAATATAAAAAATACCTAATTTTTGGATGAGGTTTATGGGTTACACCGAAAGTATTCCTACAAGAGCCTGTGGCCTAACTGTATCCAAACTGAAACAACAGGTTTGGGGTGGTATAAATACACCTCATGGGAAGGCTTAAAGGGAGGAGAGAGAGAGGATATTGGTATCATATCGAATTAGTCCCTGATCAAGTTTGATTTATCCCTATGCCTCCTGCACTCCCAAATTGTGGAAACTCTTATTTCCTCACAGGGATCATCATCCCCTTTATATGACATCTATGTGTATGCATTTGGAAGAGGATTGTCAAGGCTTAGGCAAGACAGATCCAGAGGACGGTTTCGCTTGGAGTCGTGGATGTATTAGGGGGTATTCCTCCACATTTCTTTGCAAACATCAATAAAGAATCTCTATCTTGTTCTTGATATTTATGATATTATTGCTTTAACTTGTGTTATGATCATATTATGAATGATTTCATGTTTTATACCTATATGATTATATGATATAATGCTAATATCTTGAACATGCTTTGAATTACTACTAGTATATATGCTTTTCTTGAATGAGTTGCAATTTTGAAGCATTGGAAGAAGCAGAGGGTTTGAACCCTGTGAGATCACCTTCAAATGGAGGACCTATGGGTACTATCCTTTCAACCTATTTTAGTAGTTTAAGCATTAGGAGTGCTTGTTTGCATGATTATTGTTGTTGAATTCCCTTCACCCTGTTGGGGTTTCCAACCCATACCCTAAGGTTTTTTATCCCATAACATCGTGTTAGCACATCGAAAAAATATTAAGGCCTTACGCCAATTCTTTTGGTTGTCATCAATGTTATATTGATTATTCTTAAGAGGTTCTTATTGGTAGATTCAACTAATCCATTTCCTTGTGGATAATAATTGGTAGAATATTTAAGTTTAAAACCTATCTTAACTGCAAATTCAGTCATAACATTTCTAGAAAAAATAGGAAGCATTATCAAACATGATAGCGTTATATAAGCCATACCTAGTAATTATATGTTGATCAATGAAATCTATGAAAATTCCAGAGTTAAATACATTTAAATGGATTTCTTCCAACCACTTGGTAAAATAATATGTAGCAATTAAGATGTACCTGTGTTGTTTAGAATAATTAGGAACAATATCACCTATAACATCCAACCCCATTGTTCATTTTTTTTTTCAATATTGACTGGTTGCAAAGGCAAGGTTGCCTTATTTTCTCTTCCTGAAGCTGTTTGGAAGACTTCGCGTTTTTGTACATAACAATGAGTGTCTTTGAAAAAAGTAGGACAATAACAAGAAACATGAAGTATTTTTTGAGAAGTAGCATCTCCACTGTAATGTCCTCCAGCTGGTCCATCATGCATTTTCTACAATACCTTCTCGGCTTCAGGTTTCTCTAGACATATGAGTAAGAAAAAATCATGATTTATTCTAAACAAAAAATTATCAACGAGTTGATATTGATTGGATTTAAATCTTATGGCTCTCATTTTATTGTAATTGAGTTCAACTGGTGCATAACCATTTTTCAGAAAGAAAATCAAATCAACTTTTTCAGATTTAGTATCAGTGGGACATACATCTGAGATTTGAATATTACTACCTAAGTCTTCTTTAGCTGAATTATCGGAAGCTATAATCATCAACCTTCAAAAAAATTTCCATCTAACTATTTTAGTAGGTTTAATTTCCAGATAATATTATTGCAAGGTCGTAACCCAATTAGCTCCCTTTTCTCCTAATTATCTTTGAATAACTAATTTTCTGACTGCTAGAAAGGGTACAATCACTTTAGTATGCTTTTTTAGGAGAAAAGGTATAAAGTGTTTCACTGACTTAAAGTCTGCGAAAGCTTGTTTTTCCACCTCTGAATAATTCAATTCTTCTCCTTGTAGATTATAAATGAAAAGAAAATGGGAGCTTCAACTTGTTCATCATTTGGTTGTGTCAAAACTACTGCATAATACTGCTCGGATGAAAAGTGTATAAGACAAATTCCTTAGAAAAATTAGGTGATGATAATGAAGGAGCATCAATTATGGTCTAATTCATTGATTCAAAAGATGTCTTCTAAGTTTGTCACCACTTGTAGAATGACTTCGTTTTAATCATGCTTTGTAAAAGCATAACAATTTGTGAAAATTATGGGAAAAACTATTTAACAAAATTGATTATACCAAGAAAGGATTTATGATCTGAATATGTGCAAACCAATTATTGCTATGCTAGCTCCCTCATCAGTATTAAAAATGTGTGATTAGGATCGTCTCATGTTAACCACTTGTGAAGGGTTTATGTGTGTGGTTTCATGTGTTTTTGTTGTTCAAATTATGGGTTAATTAAATTTTAAAAAATCATATACAAAAAATGAAATGTAGAAATATAACTCACATAAATCACATAACACAATGGATGATAATGGAGTTCACCCCTCTTGGCTACAACTCCATGGACCTGTCTTAACTAACTAGGCCCTCTTGGGATTAAGAGTCAAATGTTTGATTACAAGCACCTGTATTACTCCAATGGATTTTTAGCCTACTCCATTGGCTTTAGAAAACTCAAAAACCCTTAAAATGACTATTCAATCTTTGAATTTGGCTTACAGCTGATCTAGGTTTGACCTCCCATCCTAGTGGCCATGGGCTTGTTTAATATCCAAAGTGAAAAAGGAACCTTCAGAAGTGCTCCAATGCCTCTGAAAACTATACCACTGTGTTCAAAACATCAAATACATCTAAAAATGACTATTCATTCACTCCATTTGGAATTCAAATGATCTGGGCATGGCCTTCCTTCCTAGTGGCCCTAGGCTTCAAAATTCTTCAAGTGACAAAAAACACCTATATATTTGCTCTTATGCCTCTGCAAGCTATTCCAATGGATTCAGATCATGCCAATCTTCTAGGAATGACTATTCCTGAGCCAAAATTGGTCGAAAATTTCTCAAGATAAGCTTCATTCAATTTTCTCCTAGATTCTGCCTCTAAATCTGGAGAGCTTCCATTTAACTCCGCCAAACTTGGCAAATCCGCCGAAACTGGAGCATTTGCTAAAATCCCACCAAATTAACTTGCAGTTAATTAACTATTAATCCATGATTAGTGTGGATAATGACGCGCACTAAGCACAATTAGTTTGGGTGCTTTTGATCTGGGCATATGGTAAAGTCATGTAGGAGGTGGGCTGGCCCACAGGGTTGACCCCCTATGTTTCGACATCCGATCCGAAATAAGCATCAAATAAAAGTGGGGCACATTCCTAAATAAGGAACATGACTATGGTCCAATGATAGGCGAAGGTAATAGTTGGGTGGAGGTCACGGGGTCGAACCCCGACCTCCTCAACTTAATACATAGTTTTTCCATAATAACATACGCTCTGAAACCTTAGGTTATAAACCTTTGCATTTGATTTAATTCGTACCTTGCGAAATTATATGCCACCTTTGTAATGTTTGCAAACTACACCATAACCTTAGAACTTTGGTTTATATCAATGTTCAATACGCCTCCACCATAATAAACATTTGTAATAATATGCAAATATTTGGAACTTGAATATATGCGGAAATTTGATATTAAAGTTTGTATTTAATTAATAAAGTATCATATATATACATCTATATATATATATATATATATATATATATATATATATATATATATATATATATATATATATATGTTCCAACCTTAATAACTAAAAATAATTCCGGCACATAAAAATCATCATGAACCCAAATTAAACCTTGGAGGACATTGGGCAAATTTCACCTTCACAAACCAAACCTGCGAATACCATAGTGACACTTGTCACAGTCCCATTGGAGAAAAATTGAAGAATATTCTCTGCATGCTGACTAGGCTGCCATGTCATCACCTTGTACCTATTCTACAATTAAAAAAAAAAAATTGCCTGTTTTGAATGACGATCAACAGACTATAACTTCTTCATCCAAACTGGGTTTTTGATGAAACAAGTTACGTTGGATTCCTATCAACGAGTCGGTCGCTTTCATTCTAGTTTGGTGAAATTCTAGTCACTTTCAATTTTGAGCAAATTTTTTCCCCTGATCTAGATTCCAATCACTCCTTCCCACTGACACGCTTTTGGACCCACAAACGCTAGTTATCTCATAAGAGCTGAGTACCCTTATGTTTCCCAAGTTCTATCATCTTGAGTCTACTTGTAAAAATCACCATAAAAACCACTTTGGTTCACTGATATGCCTTGCCTTGCAAATGGTGTGGCTCTTCAACCATTGTTCTCCTTTTTTTGCTGACCCAATCCAACACTTGCTGGATGCTTGCTAATATAAGAATTTTTCTGTACCAAAGTGCTTGGAAAACTAACTGATTGCGTTCCTCGTGAGAATAATGTTCCTCCTTTAGAAAAACATGCATTCGATGCAAGCTTCTCCTTGGAAACCACTTTTCCAAATTAAGCCCATCTAAGTGAACTACAACAATGAGTTCAAACATCAGTAATAATAAGAAAAAAATGATCATTATTTTACCTCCATGGTTCCAAATTCCACATCTGGAAGAATGCATTCGCTATTTTCTTCTCTTCTTGGCGTCAACACATAAAATTGTCTACAATGGTTGCAAATTGTTTTTTGACATCTTGTCACAAACACAACATGTTCAGATTGATGATTGTTGTTTGTATCTAAAAAACACATCATGCAAGAAACATAACTTGATGACATATCCTCTTGCTCCTTCAAAGTAACAAATTTCACATCATGTGAACATCGCCATGTACTCTTACATATTGGCGTCAAAACTTATCGACCAAACACAAGTCGAAAAAAAATGCCTCTTCAAACAACTGACTCTCAAGTTAAGCATAAACATGTGAAATAATTTGACGATTCTTTTCACAAAACAAAAATAATTTCACATCTGATGAAACAATTCGTCAACATCTCCTTTTCATCTTTGGATACAAAATCAACTCTTCCAAGTCAATATTGCATGCATGTAACACACAATCTACCAACTCAAGTCGATACTCATGCATGTGCAAATGATCAACACTCTCAAGTTGACAACATACATGTTAAACAAGGAAATCGACCAACACAAGTCAATTACTCATGCATGTTCAAACACAATGAAACCATCAAAATTCCACTGTTCATACACACAAAATCTTATGCATGTACAAAATTCTTCAAATCTCTCACAAGTACAATCATAAGTACAAGATCCCTATTCATATGTACATGCACTTAAATATGAAATGAACAAATTTTGCTGCAATAAAGTGATTCAACATAATCCACTTTCAATCACCTTCTTGGCGTAAACATGTAACATGCATTCCATTGACAAAGAAATGCATCAACATCAAAATACATGCAAAGCCTTAATTGGATAATAAATCTAACCATCTCTTACCAAACCATTCCAATGGTTCTTCTGTCAGCTGCACATCATCATCATGTGAATCATCTTGACCCACATCAATTATGGAATCTTCTTTTCCATTCTTGTCATTATCTTTCTCCACCTTCTTCAAATGTTGTGTATGACTTGCTGGATACAAAGTCCAACATTTGTCTTTCAAAAGCACCCACACATTCATTTTGAGAGGAAATTGAAGATAAACTTGAATTGCATACCTCTTTCTCAAGCACATGCTTGGTTAAGGCTTCCTTGGCGTCATGGAGTTGAGTCTCCATCTCATGCATATTTTCAAGAAGCTCTCACTTCTCCTCCTTCATGGAAATCAACTACTCTTGAAGTTTAATGCTCTTCCTCTTATCTTCATACTTCTATTGCATCTTATCAACCATGATATAGAGTTTCTGCAACATCTCTTTATCAAAGAGTTTTTATAAGGAGGATGTATTGGAAACATTGCTTAATGAAGCTGCCATCACACCTATAATGCATAAAAAACTTCTTTGCTGTGATTTGAGAATTCAGTTCTCAATTTTGATCTTCTTCTTCACACATAAAATTTCAAGTTCACTGTGTACAAGTTCACAGTTAAATTCTCATGGCAAAAATTCAAAAACCAATAGCTAATTCTTCTAGCTAACCTTGGCTAAAATGAGCTAAACTTTTTCTCTGATACTAACTTGATCTGAATATGGGAAAACTAGTTATTGCTATGCTAGCTTCCTCATCAGTATTAAAAATGTGTGATCAGGATTGTCTCATGTTAACCACTTGTGAAGGGGTTTATGTGTGTGGTTTCATGTGTTTTTTATGATTTAATTAAATTTTAAAAACTCATATACAACAAATGAAATGTAGAAATATAACTCGTAGCAATCACATAACACAAATGGATGATAATGGAGTTCATCCCTTCTAGGCTACATCTCCATGGACCTGCTTTAACTATCTAGGCGCTCTTGGGATTAAGAGCCAAATGTCTTATTACAAGCACCTATATTGCTCAAATTTATTTGAAACCTAATCCATTGGCTTCATAACACTCAAAAACCCATAAAATGACTATTCAATCTTTGAATTTGGCTTACAGATGATCTAGGCTTGAACTCCCATCCTAGTGGCCATGGGCTTGTTTAATATACAAAGTGACAAAATCACCTTCAGAACTACTCCAACACCTCTGAAAACTATACCACCATGTTTAGAACATCAAATACATCTAAAAATGACTGTTCATTGACCCCATTTGGCCTTCAGCTAATTTGGTCATGGCCTTCCTTCTTGGTAGCCATATGCTTAAAAATTCTTCAAGTGAGAAAACAAAACCTATAAATTTTCTCCTTTACCTATGAAATATATTCCAATGGATTTAGAGTATGCCAATCTGCAAGGAATAACTATTCCCAAGCCAAAATTGGTCAAAAATTTCTCAAGATAAGCTTCATTCAATTTTCCCCTAGATTCTCCCTCTAAATCTGAAGAACTGCCAGTTAACTCCGCCAAACTTGGAAAATTTGCCGAAACTGGAGCACATGCTAAAAACTAGCCAAATTAACATGCAATTAATTAACTATTAATCCATGATAAGTGTGGATAAGGATGCACACTAAACACAATTAGTTTGGGTGCTTTTGACTTGGGCATATGGTAGAGTCAAGTAGGAGGTGGGCTAGCCCCCTCCGTTTCGACATCCGATCCACAATAAACTTCAAATAAAAGTGGGGTGCGTTCCTAAATAAGGAACATGGTTGTGGTCCTATGGTAGGCGGAGGTAATAGTTGGGTGGAGGTCATGGGGTCGAACCTCGAGCTCTGCCCCTCTATACATAGTTTTGCCATAATAACATACACTCTAAAACCTTAGGTTATAAAACTTTGTGTTTGATTCAATTCAGACCTTGCAATATTATATGCCACCTTTTTAATGTTTGAAAACTGTGCCATAACCTTATAACTTTGGTTTATATCAATGTTTAATACACCTCCACCATAATAAACATTTGTAATAATATGCATAAATTTGATATTAAAATTTGGATTTATATCATATATATATATATATATATATATATATTCCAACCTTAATAACTAAAATTAATTCCAGCACATAAAAATCATCATGAACCCAAATTCAACCTTGGAGGACACTGGGAAATTTCACCTTCACAGCCCAAACTAGTGAATCCCGTAGTTACACTTGTCACAATCCCATTGGAAAAAAACTGAAGATTCTATGCATGCTGACTAGGCTGTCATGTCATCACCCTGTACCTATTATGCAATTTTTTTTTTTTTTTAAATTGCTTGTTCTGAACAACAATCAGCAAACCATAACTTCTTCATCCTAACTCGGTTTTTGACGAAACGAGTTGTGTTGGGTTCCTGGCGACGAGTCAGTTGTTGTCATTCAATTTTGGTGAAATTATGATCACTTTCAATTTTGAGAAAATTATTGCCCCTGATCTAGAGTCTGATCAATTGCATAGAATTTTTATTATGTGTTAATGGAATCTTAGAAATTGCGTTAATTATTTCTGGATCTATAATAATTCCTTCCTTAGAAACAATAAATCCTAATAGTTTACGCTCATTAAGAGAAAAAAATGACTTCTTAGGATTTAGAGAAATCCCAAACTTTCTGCACCTTTCAATATTTTTTTTAGATCATTAAGATGATTGTTACAGTATTTTGTGGTAATGTAATCTAAATAAACCATAATAGATTTGTTAATCAAACCTCTGAAATCTATATCCATTGCTCATTGGAAGGTTTACCCAACATTTATCAATCCAAAAGGCATCTTCTGATATGCATATGTTCCCCACTTGGTCTTGAATGTGGTCTTTAATCTATCTTCATGATGCACCAGAATTTGATTATATCTTGAAAAACCATCTAAATATGATATCAGTTCAGAACCTACAATAGATTGTAAAATTTTCTCCATTAGTAGTAAAGGAAAGTTGTCATTTTCATTTGCTCTACTTTAATTCCTAAAATCAATACAAATCCTAGTGTCTCCATTTTTTTTCCTAACTAGAACGAGATTTTATACCCATTTTGAATGTCTGACAGGAAAGATAATTTTAGATTTTAACAACTTGTTTAGTTGGTCTTAATTTAAGTTTCCATATTAGGATGAATCTTCCTAATATTTTGTTGGATAGGTTTTGCATTAGGCAGCCTAGGTATGGTGTGTTGAATGATATATGTATCATAGGTTTTCAAATCATCATAGCTCCAAGAAATATATATTTGTATTTGGTTAACAAATGAATGAAAACAAATATTTCAGTAGGTGAAATTCCAAGGCTTAAATTAATGTTTTGGGGTTTTTCGTTAGACCCTAGATTATCCAATTCAAATCTTAAAGTACTGCTCTGGAGTTTACAGTTGGTAAGTTTTTTGAATACATCTTTCAAATCATACAAGTCTTCCAATTTGACAATAGGATTAGGTAAATAATTTCATTTAGAAGACTTATTAAGTTGCTTATCATGTTCATCATTATCTATGATTTGATCTAGAAAATAACCTTCAAAAGTTAAGAAACTAAGGATGTCCTTATCATCAGTCAATACTTGCCAATTAGTAATATTATCAGGAATGGAGGGTCAAAAAATCAAATCAATCGAAAACCTATTAGGACTAAAATATTTAGGTGGAATAAACTTTGATGCAACATTGGCCAAAAGGTCAGCACTAGAATTTTGCAATATGGGAATTGGACTTATGTTAAATGCTATGAATTGAGTGATTAAATATTGAATCAAACTTTGATAATGTTTGAGGTGATTGGAAACACAATGAATGTTTTTCCTTACTTGTTTTATTACAATTTATAAATCACCATAAACATTAATATATTTGACATCAATACTGATAACCTTTTTAAAACCTTGTACTAATGCTTTGTATTCAATAACATTGTTTGCACGATCAAATTCCAATTTGCATTTTCGTGCATTTTTTTCTCCATTGGGATTAATTAGAATGCATCCTACTCGTACACCATCACTAGATTTTGATCCATCAAAATAGAGAGTTCAAAGAAATTCATCACTCTTATTTACAATAGTATCTACAATATTAATACATTTTGATGAGTATGTTTGCAATAAATTTTCAATTTGAGATAAAACACAATCAATTGGAAAAGGAGAGTCCAATGTTGGGAAACTACCAAAGAATAATTCTGAAGATTAATTTCCAAGGATGTTATTAGTGAAAACTACTGGTTCATTTTCCTCATCCAAATCAGTCACAAAATATTTCATATTATTTTCCCTATCAACATGGATTTGATTGGGGTTTCCATTATAAGGAAGCCACATATATGACCAATCGGTTGAAAAGTAACCACGTAATATCTCAGACCAATCCTTGATTAGGATCCAACCATAAAACTCAATGATGTAAACAATCGATATATAGATGATTAGAAACACCTTTGAGTATGATGACAATATTATTAGAACAACATTCATCTCTCCTAATACTTTGATTTTCGTTATGTCAAGTTGGACAATTTGTACAGCAAAATTTTGAGGTGTAACATTCAATTTAAATCAAACTGAATATGGAATAATATTTGAAGAAGCACCTGAGTCTACCAATCAATTGTTCACATTCTTATTAAATTTTTAAAAATTCAACAAGAAAGGAGGTGTATGAGTATTGGATCTATCTCTAATTAAAATTTCATCATAATGATCAATTTTATCAATAGGGACATTCTGAGGTTTATGTTTTCCTATTGAGGCTCTTGAGGTAACAACAATGGAAGGTAATTGAGATGAAGGGGGAGCATTAAGTTCATTAAGTAATAACTTATGCTATTATTTAAGTTTGTTGACTTCATATAATGAAATATTTGCATTCATCTTTTTCATGTTCTCAATATTATTATATTCAATGCTATAAAAAACTATCAGAGTTTTTGAAGATGTAGGTGTAGATGGAGGAGTATTAGAAGTAACTAGAGAAGGATCATAATGATGAGAAGGAGCCTTCTTATATGTTCCTTTATTTGTGGTCGGGGAAACAATTTTTTTTTTATTCTTTCTTGGTTAGGTAACTTTAGTCGATACTTGACTTCTAGTATTTGCTGGTAGAGCTTGTTCTTTTGTTTCATTCTCTGAAGTTAAAATGAAGTTCCATAGGACATGGGGTTAAACAATTTCTTCTTCTTTTTCATCAACATAAATAGCTGTGTCCTCTTACTGACGCAACAACACTGAAATCAGACCCTTCTGGAGAGATGGTCTACTGTAGCCGTAGCTCTGTCAGCATTCCCCTTTGGTTTACCCACGTGGCTCTTTATCTTCTTTTTAATTTATTTATCATTTTCAAAGAATTTAACAAATAAATATTTTCACAACTTCTGAACGTTAAATTCTATCTCCCAGCTTATATATATTATCTCTGAACTTTATAACCAATGTTTAACTTTCAAAACTTTGTATTAATACTCCACGCTTTTTTTAAACAAATGACTTATAATAAACCTTTAGCTTTGGACCCCACCTCTACGATCAATTTCCCCCTGACGTCATTGCGGAGGCTCCTGGAGTACGGCTGCAAACCTTGACTTGTCCCTTCCGTAATGAATCTGCACCGTTGATCGTCGTCTATATGATCCAAGCTCTTTTATTAAACTTCGGGCAAGTCCAGTGTGCGATCACCGTTCGATGGCCCCTTCCCAAATCAATGGCACACGGAAATATCGCTCGGCGTCCTGGTACGAACTATAACGTGCAATGGCGCGGTTTAAACGGTGGTTTTCTGGGGGTCACTTCACCACGTGTCGACAGATCTATGGAATCGCTCGCGTTCAGAAAATACCGCCTATTCACCCAAAAGCAGTACAATATGGGCAATCCGCCTTGCAAATCCACTCGCGGTTTTTTGTACAGTGATTAACCAAGGTTAAGTTGGGTTACACTCTTACTTTTAATTCATTAACTCAGATCAGGTTCCGAACTTCAATTAACAATAAATGAATTCATCTCTTTATTAAGCAGCTTCACCATTATTACCAGACCTCGCCTACACACGGGATTTCTTCACAGGGTTTATCCAAACTATTACAGGGAAATAGACAGAGAAATGCGGACTTACACAACTCCCACATTCAACGATTCCACATGGAACCAGCGCACAATCGTCTCACAATTAAATAATTTCTTCACAATTAATGGTTCGAGAAAATACAATGGCCGACGAGCACATAAATTATTTAACTGGAAACAATTGTTAACACAGAGACTTTATTACAGAAACTCTTCTCTCTTCCTCCTTCTCTCTTTTTTATACATCCGAGGGATTACATTTATATACATTATAGTGTGACTCTTCGGTTCCTCTGCGAGGACCGTTTTAGAAAACCAAAAGCCTAATTACAATTATTCAACTAATTGAAATGTGACAGATGGATCGAACTGGACTATTCGATTTCTACAAATCTAACTAATCTAATTGATACAGTCAGCTGAGGTATTGACACCTATCTGTTAAAATTCAAATGTTTTGAACCCCCCCTAGCCACAACATGTGGACAAAACTTCCTACATTGCTAGCTAGTGTCTAATGCCCCTGCATCAGACTCCCGAGGGAAATTTTCTTCATGGGCTCCTGTCCATGAGCTCTTCCACTGATCTGCCTATCTTCTACAACATCCCTTCAGTCATCCAAGTGGCATCTTCCTCTGGCTTGTCCTTCCATTTGATCAAGTACTGAAAGTACTCTTGTCCTCTGGTCCTTCTGAATGGTCTTTTATCCAATATCTTCTCTGGTTGCAATGGTTGTGCTGGAGGTAGCTGCTCCTTCCACTCAATCTATTCCTTGTCTGCTGCTCTCTCTTCTGTCCCATCATCTCCATACTTGTACAAATCTACAACATTAAAAATGGGAGATATTCCAACATCGGGAGGTAATTCAATCTCATAAGCATTTGCAGAAAACTTTCTAAGTATCTTGCATGGCCCAATCTTTTTGAACTTCAATTTGTTATACTTATTCTTTAGGAATCTCTCCTTTCTCAAGTGTGCCAAAACCAAATCTCCTACTTCAAAGTGAACTTCTTTTCTGCTCAAGTACGCTTTGCTTTTGTGTACGATCACTGCTGCCTGGTTCTGCTTTGTTTCTCTTGTTCATGTATGGTTTGGATCTCTTAAAGGCAAATTCCTCACCATCTGCACTCCTTAGCTCTGTCTTTCCCAGATTTCTCAACTCTGATATTCCTCTGGGGTGCATTCCATAAACAATATGAAATGGACTCTTCCCTGTGCTCCTGTTTGATGAGTCATTATATGCATATTCTGCCTGGGGAAAAATATGATCCCACTGCTTGGGATGCTCTCCTGCAAGACTTCTCAACAAATTTCCCAGACTCCTATTCACTACCTCAGTTTGTCCATCAGTCTGAGGATGATAAGTCGAGCTGAATCTCAGTTTGGTACCAAGTTTCTTCCACATTTTCCTCCAAAAGTGACCCACAAATCTGGTGTCTCTGTCCGAAACAATACTCTTGGGCAACCCATGCAATCTAACAACTTCTTTGAAAAACAAGTTAGCAACATGGGTGGCATCACTAGTTTTATAGCATGGAATGAAATGTGCCATTTTGGAGAATCTGTCCACCACGAACAAAGACGCACCATTCCCTGCGGGTCTTGGGTAATCCTCGAGAGCAAAATCCCTTTCGACGTGTCCCAAGGCCTATATAATGACAAACGGGGATGGCCTGCTATGCCGATGCAGCTCCCTTCCGACAGCATACGTCGTTTTCAATTCTTCACAAACTTGTCCACTTATGCTCTCATCTTGGGCCAATAATAGAAATGACTCAGCTGCTCATAAATTTTGTCAGTACCAAAGTGTCTAGCAATTCCACCACTATGCTTCTCTTTGATCAAATTTTCTCTCATGGAACATCTTGGTACACACAGTTGGCTTCTTTTGAATAAAAAGTCCTCCTGCAGGAAATAATCCAGCCACTGGCTTCTATCTGTTAAAACAGGGTTACTACATGCCTCAAATGCTTCTTTAAAATCTGGATCTGTTTTATACAATTCTTTGAGAAAATCAAATCCTACAACCGCAAAATTTGTTTCTTGAACAAGCAGCACTCCTACTCCGACATCAGCTACTTTATTGGCTTGGCCACTTATATGTTTCAAAACAAAATTAAAACCCTGGAGATACTCAACCCATTTAGCATGCTTATGTTTCAACTTGCGCTACTGTACAATATACTGCAAAGCATGATTGTCAGAATACAATACAAATTCCCTGGACATCAAGTAATGTCTCCACTTCTTCAGTGCTTGGACAATTGCATAGAATTCCTTCTCATAGAATGCCTTTATTACAGTATCTTCAGCTTTTCAACGAAAATATACACGGAGCCTAATAAGGAAGAGAAACACAGCTCCAATGGCTTCCCCACTGGCATCACACTTTACTTGAAATGGTTTAGTAAAATCAAGCAGAATCAAAACAGGCTTCTCTGTTATCCTTTGCTTCAAAACTTTAAAGTTTCTTTTTGCTTTAGTAGTCCACTTAAATGGTTGTTTGCTCTTCTTTATTGTCTCAATTATGGGCGCATTGATCTTACTGAAGTTTCTTATAAACTTTTACTGTGGCCCAACAGAATCCTGAAAACTTGCCCTCAAAAACATTCTTGGGTAGAGAGCCACTCTGATTGCCTTAACCTTTGCAGGTCCATCTTTGATCATACTGTGAGAAACAAAAACCCCAAATACAACCGACTCTTCCTTCATGAATGAGCATTGCTTCAAATTTGTTAAGCAGTTTCTCTTGGTGCGACTTCTTCGAACTTGTGATTAAGATGCCTTAAATGTTCTTCCTTAGTTCTGCTGAAAACTAATATATCATCCAGATACACTATCACAAATTTACCAATGAATTCTTTCAATACTTCATTCATAAGTCTCATAAAAGTGCTAGGTGCATTTGACAAACCAAAAGGCATTACCATCCATTCATACAGTCCTTCATTTGTTTTAAAGGCAGTTTTCCACTCATCACCCTCTCTTATTCTAATATGATGGTATCCACTCTTCAAATCTATCTTTGAGAAATATTTAGCACCACTCAAACAGTCCATTAAATCCTCAATTCTGGGCAAAGGGAATCTGTACCTGATTGTGATCTTATTAATTGCTCTGGAATCAGTACACATCCTCCAACCTCCATCTTTCTTTGGGCTCAATGCTGCTGGTACTGCACATGGACTCAAACTTTCTCTGATCAGTCCTTTGTCCACCAATTCCTGTACTTGTCTCCTGATTTCCTCATTTTCTTTGGGAGTCATTCTGTAGGCTGCCTTATTTGGCAGATTTGAACCAGGGATAAAATCTATCTGATGACTGATCTTTCTCACAGGTGGCAGCTCATCAGGTAAATCATCCACAACAATGTCACAGTAATTGTCTAACATCTCTTGGATTTCTACTGGAAAATCAGAAATATTTGTAGAAGTAAGAACTACTTTAGGTTTGCAAACCAAAGCAAATCTTACCTCTTCTTCTTCTACCTGCTACAGATATTCCTTCCCGCTCAACAACAAGGTCTTTGGATCAATCACTCTGCTAGATGGCTCTCCTTCTTCCATGGGTATCAATGTATGGTGTAACCCATATTTGAAGAACTTGTAAGTGTTCTTCTTGCCATCATGCACTGTTGCTCTGTCAAACTGCCAAGGTCTACCTAACAGTATATGACACACATCCATGGGAATTACATCACACATGACCTTAAATTTATATTTTCCCATTTGCAGCTCTATCTCACACTGTTCTCTTACAACCAGCTGATGCCCTTTATGCAACCAGGACACCCTGTAGGGAGTTGGATGCTCCCTTGTCTTCAAATTCAGCTTTTCTATTACCTCAGTGGAAACCAGATTGTCCGTGCTGCCACTATCAATGACTAGCTAGCAGCATTCCCTTGGACCTTGCATATGCTCCTAAACAAGGTCTTCCTTTGTGCAGGCTCAGTGACCTCTTTGGCTTGCTTCAACAGGACCTTATTTACCACCAAGGACTCTCCCCGCTCTGGAAGAATTTCTTCTTCAATTTCTGTCTCTTCTCCAGCCTGGGCAAGAACAACATTCCTTGGACCAGCACCCACATTCTCTGGACACTCATAGTGCTTATGTCCCACTTGTTGATATCTATAGCACCTCAACTCTCTACCCCTGCCTCTGTCTCTGCCTCCTCTTCCTTTTCCTCTATAAGAACCCCTTCTGCCCCTTGCATCATCCTCTGTAGATGCATCTAGAGGTGAGCTACTGTTAGCTCCATCCCTAGGTGTAGTAGGCTTTCCTCTACCACCTTGACTTCCCTTCCCACGGAAAGTACCTCTCTTCTTGGCAGACTGTTTCCTCAGGATTTTCTCCTCTGCTTTTAAAGCCATCTGATAGGCCTCTTCTACTGTCTTAGGATACAGGAGACCAATCTCATCTTGGATCTCCAGCTTGAGACCATTCACATATTTGGCAGTCTTCTCTGGTGTGTCTTGGAATTGCCCAGCTCTTATGCTCACTCTGTAGAATTCCTCTGTGTATTCCTTTACTGTCAGCAACCTATGTCTCAGGTTCTGCATTTTCTTATACAATGTCAGCTGGTAATCACTAGGCAAGAATTTACCTTTTAATTTAGCCATCATTCTGGTCCATCTCTTGATAGGTTGCTTGCCAACTCTCCTCCTCTCTGCTTGCACTCCATCCCACCAAAGTGCTGCATGTCCTTTAAGCTTTGTCACTGCAAACTTGACCCTTTTATCTTCGCTTATTTCTTCATAATTGAGGCATTTATTCATTTCATTTATCCAATCCACCAGTTCCTCTGGATTCAGTCCCCCTGCATAACTCGACACTTCAATTCTGGGCTTGACTGCAGATCCCAGAACAGTTCTGAGGAGCCTCAAGTCAGGAGGAATTTCAACATTTTCTTCAGCTTCTTCTGTTTCAGGTTCGCTGATGTCTTCATGATCTCTGGTCTGTCTTCGCTCCATGACATCCACTATGGCTTCGAACCTCTGCAAAATCTCCAACACCTCTGTGTTGGCAACAAGTCTCCTTCTACCAGCACCTCTACCAATTTGGATTGCCATATCAACAAAAACAACTTCAAACAACAACTCTGATACCACAAATGACGCAACAACACTGAAATCGGACCCTTCTGGAGAGATGGTCTACTGTAGCCATAGCTATGTCAGCATTTCCCTTTGGTTTACCCATGTGGCTCTTTATCTTCTTTTTAATTTATTTATCAATTTCAAAGAAATTGACAAATAAATATTTTCACAACTTCCAAACGTTAAATTCTATCTCCCAGCTTATATATATTATCTCCGAACTTTATAACCAATATTTAACTTTCAAAACTTTGTATTAATACTCCACGTTTTTTTTAAACAAATGACTTATAAAAAACCTTTAGCTCTAGACCCCACCTCTACGATCAATTTCCCCCTGACGTCATTGCGAAGGCTCCTGGAGTATGGCTGCAAACCTTGACTCATCCCTCCCGTAATGAATCTGCACCGTTGATCGTCGTCTATATGATCTGAGCTCTTTTATTAAACTTCGGGCAAGTCCAGCGTGCGATCACCGTTCGATGGCCCCTTCCCAAATCAACGGCACACGGCAATATCGCTTGGCGTCCTGGTACGAACTATAACGTGCGATGGAGCGGTTTAAATGGTGGTTTTCTGGGGTTCACTTCGCCACGTGTCGAAAGATCTATGGAATCACTCGCGTTTAGAAAATACCACCTATTCACCCAAAAGGGGTGCGATATGGGCAATCCGCCTTGAAAATCCACTCGCGGTTTTTTGTACAGTGATTAACCAAGGTTAAGTCGGGTTACACTCTTCCTTTTAATTCATTAACTCAGGTCAGGTTTCGAACTTCAATTAACAATAAACTAATTCATCTCTTTATTAAGCGGCTTCACCATTATTACCAGACCTCGCCTACACATGGGATTTCTTCATAAGGTTTATCCAAACTATTACAGGGAAATAGACAGAGAAATGCGGACTTACACAACTCCCACATTCAACAATTCCACACAAAACCAGCGCACAATCGTCTCACAATTAAACAATTTCTTCACAATTAATGGTTCGAGAAAATACAATGGCCGACGAGCACATAAATTATTTAACTAGAAACAATTGTTAACACAGAGACTTTATTATAGAAAATCTTCTCTCTTCCTCCTTCTCTCTTTTTTATACGTCCGAGGGATTACATTTATATACATTATAGTGTGACTCTTTGGTTCCTCTGCGAGGACCGTTTTAGAAAACCAAAAGCCTAATTACAATTATTCAACTAACTGAAATGTGACAGATGGATTGAACTGGACTATTCGACTTCTACAAATCTAACTAATCTAATTGATACAGTCAGCTGAGGTATTGACACCTAGCTGTTACAATTCAAATGTTTTGAACCCCCCCTAGCCACAACATGTGGACAAAACTTCCTACATCGCTGGCTAGTGTCTCATGCCCCTGAATCACTTACTCTTCATCATCTTTAGACTCTGCATTCAAAATTTCGGCTAGTGGTGGAGGTTGTGAAGGCTGATTCATTTTGAAAGGTCTGAAAGATTTTCTATAGGATTCAACTACTTGTTTCTTAATTTCAACCATCTCATTGGAAATATTCTTGATAACTTTCTATAGTCCTTCCAAGTGAAAGGGATCTTTAGAAACCTTTTTCTTGGAGTCTTCTTTGAAGGTCACTTTCTTGGTCTATTTTCTTTCCTCAATGACGAATTTTGTTTCTAGATATAGAACTCTCTTCTCAACTAATAGAGCTTCTTTCATGTTGTACATAAGTACTGTTTTCTGAGCCCTATTTACAAACATGGAAATATTTGAAGGAAGAGAAATGATACACCATTCTATTTGAACATCTACACCAGGTATGGAAGTAGCTGGGATTTTATTTAACAATGACTTGAATCTTGATTTGAAGTCTTTGATTTTTTCGTTTCGCATAGTTTTAAGATTTGATAAATCATTCAGAAAAGTGGCAGTAGTTTGATAATCACTAAAGTTTCTCAATAATTTCTCTTCAAATGTGTCCCAGTCTTTGATTTATCTAGCTGGTAAAGAAAAATATCAAGACCTTGTTGATCCTTGAAATGTATAGGGGAAAATTCTATAAACCAAATCTTCCTGTGAAACTACATTACTATTAATTATTAACATAAAGTTATGAAGGTGTACCTTGGTAGGTAGACCATGATATTGATTATATTTAGGTAACCATATTCCTGGATTTTTGGGAAGAGGATGTTGGGGTCGTGTCATAGCAACTTTTCGTAGGTTATTCCATGGTTAGTTAGCCATTCTGTGAGTAGTTGATCCAAAAGAAGCTATACTTGATGTAGAGGTTGTAGAAAAATTTAAATTTGAAGAAGGTGCCCCAGTAGTACTACTATTTATAATAGTACTAGTTTTCTGTGAGAGAGGAAGATGAGGAGGAGTAGGAGATGAAGGATGATAGGAAGAAGGTAAAGGAGTTTGAGAAGAAATGTGGTTGACAGAAGGAGTATGAGGTGGAGAAGATGGGGTAATCCCACTAGCTAAAGACTCTACTTCTGAAGTATTTTTCTTTCTCCGATGAGTGGGGAGTGGAAATTAAAATGGACTAGCTCTAATATTTTCACTTTGAGATCTAGTTGAAACTTCAGAAAATCGAAGAGACGAAGTAAAACTTCCTTTAGATAAATTATATTGAGTAGTTTTTTCTCCAAATATGGAAATTCCTTCTAATATATGAATTATATTTTATAACTCGGGGGACTCTGTAATTGGTTTTTTCTGAGTATAAGTCTGTTTGATCTATTTGGGAACTGGGCTAGGAGATTGAGTGGCTGATTGAAACTTCAGAAATAGAATTTGGAGAATTGGAGTGTGATCTTGAAGTTGGTTGGGATTTTGAGGGAGAACTAATCTTTGGATGACATTTATATTTCAGAGAAGACTTTGTTTCCCTTCATAGTATGATGACCCTCCTTCTAGCACTAAAAATTTTGATGGTCTTGAATGACTTCATCAACAATGGGGTAACCATCCGGTCGGGAACTTAAAGCAACTCCTTATTCGTTTGTGAATATTGCTCCGAATGGAGTTATGGGAACCATTTCCATTTTTATAAGATAATGAAAAGTAAAGTGATTAAAGATATATTACTCTAATATGGCTAAATATTTAAATAGAAACTATTATTACTCTATCTATCCTAGGAAAACTATTACAATATGTGTTTTAGAAATATTTCATAATTACCATGACAATGTAGATTATCATACAACCATTAATATAACTTAGATAAAGGAGACTAATTTTATTAATAGTTAATTAAATTAGTTTTTGAATCATAACACATATAGATATCTCGTTATTCACATATAGATAAAATATTACAATCAGATACATCAGTAGTGATCATGAGAGATTATTTTCAATACATATATCGTGAATAATATCCAAATACAATTATACTCTAAGAAAATAGATAGATAAGGTATAATAGTACTAGATAGAACATTTCCCTACTCATGATGTAAAGGTGGTGGTTCAACTTCATATTAAGAAAATTTAAGATACAATAGTGCAATTTGAACTTTCTTTTAAAAAAAATTCAGAACCATGTCCCTATCGATGAGAGAAAATATATAGTCTTTTTAAAAAATGATAAATATAGAAAATAAAAATAAATTTCTAAATATTTCCTAACAACAAAAACAATAAATTGAAATATTAGAATGTAGTTGTAACAAATTTCCAAGCTTAGGAAGATGCCTTTCCTCCAACGCACTGCTTCAATTCAAAGATATCAACTAAAATTTTCAGTTCAGGAGGGTTCACAGGCTAGATACACATCTAACTAGTGAAAACAACATCCCTTAGATCCGACAATATTTGGGTGGCGGTTTTAAAAATCATCGTAGCATAAGCCAATGATTGTGAGGATTGGCCAAGAACTGCCAATGTGATTCCAAATCAAATTTGGCCAACTGTTCAATGATATCAACCCTTTTCTTGGACGACTCTTGCCACATTTTCTTCAGGAATTTGACATCCGGTAAATCAACTATGGAGGAAATTGGGATTAGATTGGATTGAAGTAGATTATCAGTAATCACTTTATTTATACTGTTGGAAATATCTCGGGCTTGAAAAAAAGAATCTTATTTTTGCTTGAGGCAGATATCCCAGTCTCAGAAGATAATTTCCTTTTGATTATCCTCGATATTAGGTAGGCCAACCGATCTTCCTTCCTCACTTTCCCACCAAGTTATAAAACTGAAAATATTTTCCTCAATTTATTCAAAATAACTCCTGACATATAAAAAATGGTTAATTAAGGATTCCAAAGTTTTTCACCGATCATGAAGGAATGATAATTTATGGAAAAAGAAAATCTGTTGTTGGGCCAGGAGAGTATTCATATTTTTTCTTAATTCTTGAATTCAGTTAATTATTGATTAACACCCAATTGATGAATATTTTCTTGCAACTCTTGTATTTGTGCATATGTGAATTTCAAGTCTGTATCATGTTGGATTTTAAGAGCATGGAATCTCTGTTGCAGTTATGTCAATTGAGACTACCATTGCTCTGAAATATTTTTCTTTTCATTTTCCAGATTTTGTTCGAAGAGAAAAATTATTTCTTCTTTCTCATTTAGTTGTTGTTGGACCTCTGCAGCCTTATCAATAGTAGTTGAAGCATAAGTACCTGCAAATTGGGTAAGTATTCCCAATTCCTATGTAGCAGTGGTTGAAAATTTCCATAAAACCTCAAATGATGCATTATCTCGCACTAAAGCCTAAGTCTGATCAAACCTTCTTTTTTTCGTTTCTCATTTTACTATAGCCTTGTGTTGCGGGATGTAGAAAATATACAAAGGAGGGATTTATTCCATTTTGAAAACTACTTTGGATAAAGGAAAATTTAGGATGACATCTATATATTTATTATCTAAAGGCTCTACAAAATCCTTCACTGTATTAACAAAATTTTCAGGATTCTTTGGAGTCTCCTAAACATTTTCATGTGGAGTAGTAAACAAAACTTGAGATGTAGTAGTTCTAAAGTTCAAGGATTGGCTACATTCATTTATAACTTAGAATTAGGGATGCCTTCATCTGTCTGAGAAGATGTAGAAAAATTAGTGGTTTTTTTCTAGGAAGAGTCAAAATAATGTGTAAGATTAGTAACTTCATTAACTACCTTTTCCCAAGGAACCTACAATGAATCCATGGGGAGATTGACTAGCCTAGAAGTCTTGTATTGAAGAAAATGATTCATTTCTTTAGGATTTAACTTATCTTGAGCATATCGGAGCACCATGGAATAAGAAGGGGTTTTCTCAAACAAATCATCAAACTTGTGAGGCTCATGCATAAAATTCCTGATAATTTGTGTTGTTGTAATATTTTTCACAACTGGTTAGGATCATATTTCTAGTTTGGCACAATAGGAAAATTTAGGGCTTCAATAGCCTGAATTTCATTCAATGCATTCTTGTAATTATCCAGAGCATAAATACCAAACTGATCCAGGAAAACGGGCCACATATTCTTATTGGCTTCTCTCAGAACCTTAGAAATTCCATTACCAACAGTTTGGTATGCAATTTCTCTACACAATAGCTTATTGGGGACAAAAAATGGCAAGACATGAGGTTTTTCCAGAATCACATATACTTTGATGTAATTTAAAGACTCATCTCTAAACCATTTCCCTACTCGTACAATATCATTTTCAGCTTCTTGGGATATTCAGGGTTCTTTGGTATCAAATATTATTTGATATATCGGTAACATAACCCTATGGAAAATATTGGAGAAATGCTGGTCATATTTGGAATCCAAAATAATATCATGGTAGACATGGATAGGAGTTGAGTCTTGTAAATTCCACTTCCATCCCATAGATTAGAAATACACGGTGAAACATAGGGCATCCATAATATATGCATTCATGTAAAAAGGAGGAAAGAAATTTTGAGAAACATTACAACCACTTCTAAAAGCTAGGATTTGGGTGGCTAGAGTATTAGAAAGGATTCCCCCACAATAAAATATATGCACTTAAGAATCCTCATTAATTAAAGTAACCCACTATTCTAAGAATTTATATACATTAGTTATAACATAGATTCTACATATCATTGCAAAAAATTGAGAGTAAGGCCCAACAAGGGAGGCGACAACATATTTACCACTTTCTTCTCTTTATGCTTATTTGGATCTTGCATCCATCCTTTGAGTCTCTTTGATGCAATTCCATGATCTTTGAGAAATTTTGCAACATAGGCTTTATCATACTTCATTTGAGGGTTTGGTATATGTTACATTCTCCGTAAATCTTCACTGGAAAATCATCAATATTCAGGTTATCAACGACCCATAAGACCATGTCTGTAGAGGGAAAAATCTTGGGTCGGGCTGAAATTCTGTGAAGGAAGGAATTGATTGTATCACTGAAAGTGGCCTCCGAAACTGAATCAGATTCATCAACGTTTAATACTCTCTTAGTAACTCTAGGATTTTCATCTTAAAAACACCAATATATTGCTTCCCAAGATGAATTCTCGAAATCCCTTGAATAAACCGTATCAGAAAATAGTCCAGAAGTATTGGAATTATCTTCCTTTTATTATGTAGTGGGAGAAATAGTCTATTTCTATGTGGGATTTTTATTCTTTCCTTTCATTGCCTTCAACATTTATTCAATACGGTGAGAATGAGAGTGTCCTTGTAACAAAACACAAAGATGAGAGATACACTTTCTTCTTGCTGAGACTTAGCACAAATAAACTCAACAATAACAATACTTCCATTTTTATCAAATCTTATAAACGATAATGAATTAAAAATGATATTTCTAGATTTTTGAGAAAAATTACTCTGCATCCCCAATCGTTAAATGGACAAGTGTGCCACCACATGGGCTAGTCACGTTGCTTATCGGAAGAAACAATATCGGAATGAATCAAGTTAAGACATTATGATATCCTAATCTTCCGATGAGAAAAGATTTGATATAATCGCTAGTTCAATTTCAAAGAGGTTCTCACAAAAGGCATGAAAAAACATATCAAGGATAAAGAATATCGAGGGTTTGTAAGGAAGGCCCCTGTTATCACTATAATAATTCTTAAGTTGTGAGATTTTGATTTAAAGTCTAAGAACATTAGAGGTAACCACATACCAACTTTTAAACTCTAGGATCTAGCCTTCCTAGGGTTCAGAGAGGGCTCTCTCTTTAAGATTTAACTTTGTTTTGATTATAAGATATTAGGCTAGTTATGATTGTGAAAATTTGTTTTGATTTGGTTTAGTTTGGTGGGAAAAATAACTTAATGAGATGGATAGTGGGAAATTTGTTTGTCCATTGGGCTAAGGAGTCAAAATTCAAGCAGAAAGAACTACGATCAAGGTCAAAAAGTCAAATGTTTTTAGGGCAAGATAGATAAGTCTTTGAAGATCTTGGAAGGCTGATTTGGTGAAGTGATTTGATCAGGATAAAGAGAAATGAAGGATTCTTTGATCTGGATAAGGAAGGAGTAGACAGAGGTTATTCGAAAGAGGGAGAAATTAAGGGTTCCCTACTCTAGAAATCAATAGAAAACATAGAAATGATAAACAGTAAAGACAGAGTGCTTTTGACAAATCCTGAAATAATACTCTTGTTTTATCATTCAAATTTAGAATACATAATGGATGCATGAAAAAATTAGAAGATAAAAAATGACAAGTAGAAAGTAATTCAATTCAATGGCTCATCACATGAATGCTGAAATATGATGCTAGATGATTTGATCCATCCTGCTACCCGAACTTGCAGCAAAAGGCCTTCAAGTACAACAAAAATGACTATAGAAATCTTCAGCAATTTATTCCACAATAATACTTCAAAAGATGAAGTATATATACAAAAACATTTACAAAATATCCTAGAATGCTTCTAGGAATTATCTAAGGAAAAATAAATATCTTTTACAAAAAAATAGTGACAACTACTTAACAAATAATCAAGATGTCCTATTTATCCAAATAAATTAGAAAAATGTTTGTGAATTAGGTGCAGCTGGCTGCCTTGGTTTCCTCTTTGCTGGCACATGTATTTTCAAATATGTTTTGAAATATTATCTTCTTTATCTTATACTATTTCACTCTCATACTCTTTAACCTCTGTAAAAGCTGCCTTACTACTATAATAAATTCTGTTTTGATTGTGAAAAAATTAGCCAACTATTTTATCCTTTTATCTGCAATTTGACTTTTACAGTAAGTCAGTGAGTGATTTCCAAGCTTCATCATTAGGAATTTGTATCTTTTTCAGCTTCCTAAAGTTCTCATCTGTCTCAGTATGTCTAGAAAATGTTGGTTTTATGACAAATAAGTGTTTTATCTCATGCTGCAGATAAACAAGTCTTTAAAACTTCTGTGTAAGACCTTCCCTGTAGGAATCATTGGTCCTTCTATCTTGTCCACCTGCTCTTTTGCATAATCTCTGATTTTATTATTGTAGTCCTCCTGTGGCATGAGTTTATCATTAATGACCAGAATATTAGGCAAACCTCTTTGCCTCAAATTTTCAAATTTAACCATGAACTTGGTTATGGTTATGTTCATATTTTCACATTTCTCTTCAAGTTGTTTCATTAGATTCTTATTTGAAATGACTTTCCTTATTTCAATGATTGTCTCTGTCCTATTAGTGATTTCTATTTCTTCCAACTCCTACTTGTTTTTACTGTTGAGAAACTTGATCAATTATATGGCTTGCTCAGGTCTGTCACCTAGCTCATCTTTTGTTTTCTAATCTCTGCTTGTGCTACCTTCAATAAATCACTCTGCTCATATATTACCTAAATTTATGGCCAAACATTATTGATGGCTTCAATGATTTTACTCCATAACTGATTCTTTACATAAGAAATTGGCTCTTTCAAGGTCAAATATTTTTGTATATTCTTCAATTCCACATTTAACCTGTTAGCCTTTTGTTCATGAGTTTTGGCATTGATTTGGGCTAGTCTCTTTGTATCTTTAAGATTTTCTATCACTTTCTTCAATCTGTTAATCTCATTGGTTTGAAGTGACATTTCTTCCATGGCTTTTACTAGTTTACTAGCCTCATGAGAATGTTGAGCTGCTGTAGTAGAGGATTTTGTGGCCAAAGTTGTGGATGATTTCACTGGCACTGCAGTAGCCAGTGGTACTTTTGGTGCAAAATATTCTGAAGACTTAATCCTAAGATCTTTAGAATATGAGGAAGATTTGTCAGCCTTCATTTGATCTCTCATGTTTATGATTGTATTCTGAAGCGAGTGGACACTCATAGATTTGGTAGTTATGGTAGAATATACCATCTCAGAAGTTTTCCTGTGAAACTCAATCTGATCTAGTGCATAGATGCTTTCTGTTGGCACTTCAAGATCAAATTTCTTGTAGTTTGCAACTATCTTGGGAGTCTTAATTGTTGGTTGAAGCACTAACATAATCAACTTTTTATTTGAATAGTCAAACGATGATAAAATTCCGTTCTGAATTCCTGGTGTTTGCTTCAAATACTTAGAATATATCTCATTATTGATTTCTTCATTCTGTGTCTTAATATGCTTATATTTTTCCCTGATATCAAGATCTTTTTCTTCTGCTGTCTGTGAGGAGGATGCTTCCTTACTTTGATATTTCTCTATGACTTGAGTGTTTGAATTATCAGGATTTAATTCATTTAAAATCTCTGTGATTTGTTCATTTGTAATGACTATAGCAACATCTGCATTTGTCACTGGAACATTAGTGTCTTCTACTTCTATGGTTACTTTTCCTTTATCAACTGAATTGACTTTAGGATTTTTATTGTATCTAAGTTTAAACCTTGTCTCAGTTGTTGTCTCAGCAGTGTATCTAACTTATTCTCTGAGTCTCTTAGTATCTTTTTCTGCTTGATTTGCAGTTTGCAAGGCGTGACTAGTATCATCCTATTTAACTACATCTACCAAGGTATTTCCTAGCCACTCAGTTTGATTGACATACTGTTCAATCTCTGATTTTTTCTCATGTATATAAGGTGTTATTTTGCACTTAACCCTCATTTTGCTTAATATTCCTTGTGGATCATAGTTCCATGAGAAGCTCTCTTCAAATATATACTCAAGCAATTGTTTTGCTGCTTATTGTTCCGCATCTTTGTGATTACAAATAAATGGTCCCACTTGATTCTTCAACTTAAATTGAGTCTTCTTTTTGGCTGCTAGGAAGTTGATAGAATCAGAATTTTAGATTTTCTTGATATACTCCAAGGAAAAAATTCTCATTGGCACATCCTTAGGAAGTTTATAGGGTAACAGATTGGACCCAAAACCTCTGATAGTTGTATGTTTTTTATATAAGTACCAATCTCCAGTTCTAGTGTGCTCTGATAGCTATAGAAATTTATTCATTTCATCATGAATTCTTTGTTGTTTTGTATTGGTCAATATGTTTATCAATAGGTGAATAAAGTTATCTGTAAACTCTGCATAAGTGAACTCTGTGGAATATTTTTTGATCAAAGATGCCTAAAAGATGACTGAAAGTGGTTTTTCTTCTATATCAAGCTTCTGGAGGGTTATTGGAAACTTGTCTTCTTGAAAATACAAGAACATATGGAAGAGAAAGGATGTATATCTAAATACTCCTTCAGTTGAAAACTTGACAAGATGATCATGGATATTGTCAGCTATATACTCAACATAATTGAAAATGACAGAAGGAGGTTGTCCTGGTGTAAAAGTAGATAGGAAACCTAGGATTGATTCATCAGTATGCTTGTCTGTAAAGTATCCTAGGATAAATGACAACATGGAAATGACATGCCTAGACCCTTCTGGAAATTTTGAAATAGAATAAGGAGGATTGATTTGTGGAATTTCAACATGTAAAGGCATGAAAACTTAAAAATTTTAAGCCTTTTGGGAAAATCAAGACCAATGTACAACTTTGTAAGTGCTTCTATTGACAAAGGGACTGCTTTGGGATCAAGTTTGAGTTGTAACATCTGGTTTATAGACTCAGCAGTAATTGTAAACAGTACCTCTTTGTTTGCATTCACCATTACTCTATGTTCAGGTGAATCATAGCTCTGACACAACCTAATAATATTTGGGTATTAATGAGTGATTGGAACAACATATTTGGGTAGGTTTGATTCCCAAATTTGGACTCCTTCAACCTGATCTAAGGACTTTTCATAACTCCAGCAGTGGAGGTCTAACAAATTAAATTCAACAACTGGGTTTGCTATTTTATAGTCCACATCTGCTAAAGGTGTGTGTTCAATGTCTACAACAGGAGGTTGTAGAGGATTTACAATGATTGCAGTCTTGGAGGACATCGCTGGATTGGATTTTGACATTTTTTAGGCTTTCTGGATAACTGAAACTCTGTTTTTTGGGCTTTCTGCATTCTTCTGTAAGATTAAATGGTTTACAAAAGTGATTTTCACTTTGACAGATGTTCTTGGATGAAAATATGCACAACTTGGTTTTTTCTTAGATTTCAACCTTCAATTTTGGCTTTCAACTATTCTTCAGACTCTTACAGGTTTATGAAATAAGAAACAAGGATTTCTTATGCTTCTTTCAGTGAATATTGGGCTAAAATTGATTCAAATTGGATGTAGAAGGGTTGGGGTTGCTTGCAAAGTATTTTTGGGCAAATTAGGAGCTTTATAAGGTCTGCAAGTAATAAATAAATTTAATTTTTCCTTTAAAATTGAATGCAGTATTGAAACAGGGTTTTTGTCAATTTTTGACAAGGAATTAGCTTTTTTGGGCAACTACAAGCTTTCTTTGGGTAAATAGGCTGTTTCTGGGCTTAATTCCTTCAGAAATTCTTTTCAAATGATAACAGGTTTTTTTTTATCGGAAAATACCTGTTTTGTGCAGGTCTTGGTCTTTCAAATAGTTTCCGAGGCGTTTGGACAGGTCCCGATGGTTTCTGGAAACAATTAAAGCTTTCCAGTAGTCTTGACAATAAATGCGGGGCTTTTGCAGGTTCTCTGGGCATAAAATAGTATACCAGCTTCTTTCTTCTTAGTCGGGAGGATGAATAAAGGCAAATAGCGTGGAAAAGGCTATGATTTAGTGCAGTATGGAAGGTTTATTTGACATTTTAGGTTTAAAAGAGCCTGCATTTAATGGTGGTCACGTCGAAACAAATGACGATTTTGGTCTTTGAAGGCAAAAAACCACAGACGCTTATCGCGTAGATTTGGGTGGTAAGCTGTTTTAGTTGGATCGAATGCGATCCAATAAGACTTGGCCGTGTGGAGGAGAAAGAAAGGAATAAAACCACCCATTTCTCATATTTTGAAATGGGTTATATCCGCATAGTTGAAATTGCGATATTGCCTTTTGATCGTCGGATTGGAGGGCTTTGATGCAAACGGTGGAGATTTAATGGGAAAGTTGCTCGATAATGGGATGTGGGGCCTAGGTTCTTATACGCAGCATAATATATTTTCATATTAAAAAATGTATGTTATTTAATATAAAATCAAATGTTTTATTATGGTTGGCAGAATATTTTTTAACATTACAAATATATATTTATAATGTAAAAACAATGTATTATTTGATTGGCGGGGTCATGTTATAATGGTTAAATAAAACATTTAACAAATGTATAATAACCAATGGCACATGTTTATAATACATGGTATATAAAACATTTTTAATAAGCGTTTTATGTTTATTGGGAGCGGGATTAAATCATAAGATATGTTTAAACCTATGGGGAAAAAACGGGTTTATTTATTTATTTAGCATGTGGGATAAGTAAACCATAGGTTTAATGTAAATAAGTGGGTTTTGGGGATATTTATATATAAAGAAATTAATAATGTATGGGAAGGGTTGTTTTATAAGGGATTTAATACTTGAGGTTAGAAATTAACATGAAATGGAAATATAATGAATGAAATGAATTAAAATACATGGAATTTAAACTAAGTAAAGTGTAAATAGGCAGTTTAGCAGAATTTGTCCCATTTTGATTTTTTACACATAAACTTAGGATAAAATGTATTTTTTGGGTTTTTGAGTGTTTTATGAATGCAAATGAAATTAATTAAGGGGGATTTTACTTTTCTAAGAAAAATAAGTATTTTACTTAAGAAAAGGGTTTGTATTTATTGGAGAAGGGTGAATATGCTGATGAAATGGGTTTTTATGTAGGGAATCCAATATTTTTATCCAATCAGTTATCAAGCCTTAGGTCTGGTCCCAATAGAAGTCAAAGAAATTCTCTGAGCCTCTTTAATTGAAGGTTTATAATATTGGATCATTGTGGGGGAGGGGAAATTAGTAATGTTTTCCTGATGATGCTTTATTACATGTCTTGCACAACTGATTTCTACCTACCCATCATTATTCTAACAATTTTTACTTCATTTGCATGGGTGCATTTAAGCTTGCAACCCTAAATCCATTTTTATTTCAAAGAAATAAATATATGTAAATCTAACCTTATTTCATCCAAGGACTTAGATTAAACTGTTGAGCTCCTCATTTATTCTCTAACTATCTACTGATTTGTCAAGTTTAAATTGTTTGACATATCTTTTATTCTATATCTAAAACATGAAATTCAAAGCATGAAAAGTTAAGATTGAACTATTTAACTGATCATGGATTATGGAATTTTGAACAATCTGCACATAATCATTATTCTTGCAGTAAAAGTAAATAGTAGTGGCATTTTGACTTGCTCATTTTCATGTCTTATTTTTATCTCTTTTTTCTTTTGGGATTTATTCTTTTCTAAGTCCTTTGATATTTATTTTAGGACTTTTACTCTCTTTTCATTTTTTTATTATTTTCAAATATGGGAAAACAACTTGCAGAAAGAAAGGTATGTACATATTTACAAGACTATCAAACTCAATTAAAAAATTATGAATCCTATTATTATAAGACCCTAACAATGGCTCCACACGGGGATGGAATTTCTTGGTGAAATATCAAGAAATTTAAGACTATTAGCCTTTGAATTTTGACTGTGATGACCCTGTAAGTGTCTTCTAATCTCTGCAATTATTTCATACTTATGATATTTTACCTCTCAAAGCTTAGGGCCTTCTCTTTGGGCTTCAAATTTGTTAGGAAAACATCCAAACCAATCTAAAATCTTCAATGAATATGTACAATAGTCAAATTAAATAAAACTAACTATTTGTTATCTCTGAGGAGTAGTAGTGCTTCAACATTCTGCAATTTAGTGGTCCATATAGTATATCTGTTCCATCCATTTCTTTTAGAAAGAAATCATTATTACCTCTGTAACCATAAATAACATAAGGTCCTTTCCATAGAAAATCAAATTTTCCATGTTTACCTTTATCTTCTCTTCTTGAATCCCATTTTAACCCTTTGTCTCCAATGTAGAAATCATCTTCTTTACTCTTTTTGTCAAAAAATTTCTTTATCTTATCCTGGATAAATTGAGATTTAATATAAACCTCTTCTCTTATTTGCTGCAAGTGAATGGTTTGATTAATCCTTCTTTGTATGTCATTTGGTTCAACTTGTAATTCTTGGATAATTTTCATTACTAGTACTCCTAAAGAAGATGAAAAAACAACATCCATTCCATAGACAAGCTGGTAAGGGGATGTACCAATAGATGTTTTGGTTGTAAGTCTATCTTACCATAAGGCATTGACTAACTTCTTGTTCCAAGTCTTTTTGTTATCTTCTAGTAACTTTTTGATGATTTTTACAAGGCTCTTATTTGAAGATTCAACTAGACCATTACCTTGTGGGTAATATGCAGTAGACTGGCCTAGGGTAATGTGATATTTATGGCAAAAGTCAATCATATTTTTAGATTTGAATGCAGCTGCATTGTCAGTTTTAATATTTTGGGGAAATCCAAATCTTGAAAGTATGTTGCTTTCTAAAAAGGAGATAATGACAGTGTTTGTGGCTTGCCTAGAGGGTATGGCTTCAATCCACTTGGTAAAATAGTCAGTGGCTTTCAGAATCCACTTATGTTGGGATGATGATGGAGGGTGAATTTATCCAATGAATTCAAGACCCCATTGTTTAAATGGGCTTTAAGGGCAGGGGTAGCAGCTTTTTCTCACTCTCAAATATTTGACACTTGTGATAAGAGGTCACATACCTTTTAGCATCTGTAAACAAAGTAGGCCAGTAAAAACCAGCTCTCAAGATTTTGTCTACAATAGTCTTCTAGTAGAGATGTCCTCCACAATCACTTGCATGAAATTCTTGTAATACTTTGTCAGCTTCTTCTTTTAACAAACAATTTAACAAAATCCCACTGTGATCTTTCCAAAAAAGTACATTGTCTAATATACAAAATCTTACTGCCTTTAGTTTTAAGAATATAAATTTTGTTCTTGATAATCTAGGAGGAGCTTGTAAGTTTAGTAATACAAATATGATATCTGCATACCATGGTGAGTCTTAAAAGGCTTCATTGATCTCTAGAGTCGCCATCTCTTCCTGATCATCTACTTGGGCAATAAAATTTATGTCTAGGACATGACAATTTGATTCAACCATGAGTTTGGATAAACCTTGACCTTTTATCAATTTAGTGGGTTTTATCTCTATGTCATATTATAAAATTGTGGCAATCCACTTACCTCTTCTACCATTAGGACCATCTTGATTTAGAATATCTTTTACGACTGCATTTGGGACATAGGCAATGATGTGAGAATAGAGAATGTACACTATGAAATCTTTAACAGTCTTTACCAAAGCTAGGGCCCGTTTCTCCATGATATTGTATTTCAAAGTGGCATCTCTAAGTGTTTTGCTAAAGAAATCTATGGGATGCTCATAACCCTGGTCATTTTTCTGCAGTAAAACTGTAGCAATGGTGTGCTCTGAAGCAAATGAAAAAATGATGAAATCCTTTTTAAAGTCCGAACTTATAAGGACTGGGATTTTGGTTAAGTCTTGTTTGCTGGCTTTAAATTATTGTTTGGCCTTAATAGTCCATTTAAGAAATGAATCTTTTTTCAGCATATTATTTAGTTCTCTAATTATTTCAGCTAAATTGGAAATGAATCTTCTTAAAAAGTTAATTTTTCCTAGAAAAAACTTGTAACTCTTTTATGTTTCTTGGAGGACTAATGTTAAGAATTGCTTCTATTCTGGCAGGGTCTATTCTAATTCCTTCCTTAGATATTATGTGTCCTAGTAAATTGCCTTATTCTAATCCAAATAAGGTTTTCTTAGGGTTTAAAGAGATGCCAAAATTTCTGCATTTAATAAAGACTTGTCTAAGATGATCCAAGTGTTCATAATTAGTCTTAGAAAATACATTTATGTCATCTAAGTAAATCACTAAGAATTCATGAATTTCCTTTGAAAAGGCTATATCCATAGCTCTTTGAAAGGTAGTCCCTACATTCATTAAACCAAAAGACATTTTTACATACATAAAAGTGCCCCAAGGAGTAGTAAAAGTTGTTTTAGCTTGATCCTCTGGTTGGACTAAAATTTGGTTGTATCTTGAAAATCCATCTAAAAGTGAATTCCTAGAAGATCCAACTACCCTTTGTAAAATGTGATCCATTTTTTGGTAAAGGATAATTATCTTTTAAGGATACTTTGTTTAGATTCCTAAAATCAACACATAATCTAATATCTCCTGTCTTTTTTCTGGTTGGAACTAAATTAGAAACCCAATCAAAATCATTAGGGGAGTTTTGAGGTCTAAAATGGGCCTCCTAAGGAAACTATAAAATAATAGGTGAAATAATAAAATAAGATTTGATTACATCATCAAATTTTAGAGGGAAAAAAGAAAGAACTACTTTTTCAACTCGTATTTTCAACTTATCTCCCAATTTTTTTACTCAAATTTCGAGTGAGAGTACTTGTTAGATGCAAAATTTAATTCCTCATCCAAGGAGTACCCATGTTGCATACTTTTGATGGATACTGCTACACAAAAAATGAGAAATACATGAAAAACGTGATTGTAATCACGTTTTTCATGTATTTCTCATTTTTTGTATAAAAGAGTCAATAAAAAGTATGCAACATGGGTACTTCTTAGATGAGAAATTAAAATTTTCATCCAACGAGTACTCCCGCTCGAAATTTGAGTAAAAACATTGGGAGATAAGTTGAAAATATGAGTTGAAAAGGTAGTTTTATTATTTTATTATTTTTTAATCTTTGTACCTTTTTACTTAAAAATGGTGAATCATCTCCCATGGTTGACATCATTATTTTGAATCGTATTGGTTCTTATTAAGTTTATTTTGGTTGTACATTTTTCTTAGGAGACCCATTTTAGACCTCAAAATTCCCCTAATGATTTGATTGGTGCAATTATCTGTGCATCGTACATTCTTTTTACCTCTTTTTCAATCAAGGGCATCAAAACAGGGTTAATCCTCCTTAACTTTTGTTTAAAAGGATTTTGATATTATTTTATAGGGATTTTATGCTGAATTATGTTGGTGTCATAAGATTTTAGGTCCTCATAATTCCAAGCAAAAACATCTTGAAATTCCTTAAAAAGAGCAATATATTTTTCTTTTTCTTGTTGAGGTAAGGCTTTGGAAAGTTTGATCATCTTGGGTTTTAATTGTGTGCCTATGTTACATTCCTCAATGTCAGATTTGAGTGGCTCCATTTTATGTTTTCTAGCAACATCATTTGAGTCAAATAAATCTTCTAAAGGGGTTAAACCTTTTGGTAAGAAATTATCTTTGAGATTTAATATATCAGATTCATCATCAATTATCTCATCAATTTCTACTCTCTCTAAGTTATCTATATCTGATTGAATAAACTTAGTTGGTCTAGAAAAATTTACTTTATTTACTTCTATATTATTCAAATCAATTTCACTATCTAAATCCCTATCTAATGTTCAATCTGTGTCTATTTTACAATTCTGAAATTCACCTTCATTATTCATAAAATGGTAAATTTGTTGGTCTTGTGAGAAAATTTGCCAATATTTTAGGTTATCTGGAATCATTGGTCTATGTTTTACTTCTGTAGCATACTTATGATTGGGCTGAAAAGGTAAATTACAAGTACTAGCAAAAGTTGCTAAGGAGTGTGCTTGTAAATTTTTCTTTCTTAGGATTGTAGGAAAATTACATTCGAACAGTTCATCTATCAAATCTAATACAATTTCTCTATATTGGCATAATATAGGGTTATAAACAGAATATTATCCTTTTATCTATTTAATAATCAACTCTGAATCTCCCATTATTTATATTCTTTGACCTCCTAAGTTTCTGATAATCTGGAGTCCTAAAATGAGGGCTTCATACTTAGCCACATTGTTGGTGCATTTAAAATTCAGCCTAAAAGCATGGCCTTCTGCATGATTCTTTTCAATATTAGTTATCCAAACTCCTGCTCTTGCTCCTAGTTTGTTTACTGAGCCATCAAAATATAAATGCCATAAAGATTCATGAAATATATTATCATTGTTTTGTGTTTTATTTTTGTCCTTTAGTTTAGTTTTGATTTCATTATCAATTTCATAGTTACATAAGATGAATGAATCTAGGTCAGTAGGTGTAGCATAAATTGGATAATTTATTGATATTGCTGCACTAGTTACCATATATTTCATCAATGCTTTCCTATAGAGTTTCTTTGGTTGAAAAAAAACTGATATAGGAGCATATGACATGTCCAATTGTAGAGATCCTTGTAATTTTGCTCCCCATGAACGAGATAATAACATTCCATATTCAGGTGGGATATCAGCTACTAGAATGTCCATGAGTATACTTTTACTAGGATATTGAACTAATGTAACACACAAATCTTTAATTAAACCTAAGCATTTTACTTTACTTGAATCAAATGAAAATAAATCTTTGTAAGGCTTCGTGATGTCTAAGTTCTGGGTTTCCATTATTACTTTGGGCACTAAATTATGTGAAGCTCTTGAATCTAACATTGCATTGTGTAAAATTTGGTCATGAACAGTTAAAATGATGTAAAATGGAGGAACTGCTCCATCTTGATGCTTTCCATTCACATTAGGGCCAAAAATCAACTCTGGTTTATCATTATTCAAGTTTACAGAGTCTTCTCCATCATTCATGTTTAATGTTTCTGCAATAGTTGTTTTATACAAATAATGTTTTACCAATTCTATCAAAGGAATTGGTATTTTTAACTTTGCAATTTCAGTTTGTATATTGAATGAAGGTTGTGATTTACTAATTTGAATTAACTCTTTTTTAGTAACTATAGTTTGAGTGGGTTTATCTTGTTTTTCTACAGTTATATTTTCATTTTCTGTTTGAGTTTCTTGTGTTTTACTACTCCTAGTTTTCTTTTCAAGAATAGTTTGGGAAGCAGTAGATGTTTTTTCAAATTTTGAATTGTCAGAAGCTGTTTTTGCAGTTGCAACTTTTGGATCTGCTGATTTTGGATCAGCAGTGGATGTTTTGGATTCTAAGTTTGTTTTTTTAGCAGAATTATATTTTTTTTACAGCAGCAGATTTTTGTGAATCTTTTGTTGTTTGATCAACTTCAATTGTTATGTCAACAATCTTAGGACTTGGTGAAATTTTGAGGCTAGAAACGTTTAGGGATGAATTAGAGTTTTGTTTATTTTCCCTAGGGAGAATTTGTAGAACTTTTGTTGTTGGCGCTTCTACTGCTTTCTTATTTTTAGTTTGTGCTGATTTCTTAGTAGAAGGTTCAGTGTTTTTCTTACTTCTAAGGTTATATTGCTTATGTAATTCGTTTATGGAAAAATAATAACCTTGTTTGTAGTCAAATGATTCACCTAAATCTAATTGAAGTTGTTGCATTTCAAATAACTCTTGGTCTTCTTGAGTGAGAAAGATAGTGTTATCATCATCTATACCCATTAGATTTATGGTGTCTTCATCATCAACATTGTTTTGAGAAATTTCAGCATAGTTCTCTTGAAATGGGGATCTTATTGTCTGATCAGGGGTTGATTCTTTTGATTTTCCTGAATTTGTATTTTTCCTGAAATTGGGATTTCTGATTTGTTGTTGATTATCCCATTGAGGTCTCCTTTCTATGTTGTCTAATCTATCCATAATTATCTCTAAAGTCTTAGCTAATTGAGCTATTTTTTCATTTTAACTAGATGTTTCTTCTTTTATGTTACTCTCCTCTCATTCCTTAATCTAGCTTTTTTAGCTAAAATATTTAATTCTACACTAACAACATCTGTTTTCATTATTTCTAATGTTTCACCATTTCTCTCCCTCAGCTGATATGCCATGTATGTGTCAAATCCATTAGGGAATTTGAGTAGGACAGAATTAGGAGTGGGTTTGAGATTGGATGGGATTGAGTTATAAACACTGTTGTATCTAGTGCAGTATTCTTGGATTTTTTCATTGGGTGCTCTTCTCATGACATCAAATTCAGATCATATTTGGAGTGTATTTTTCTTCTTTTCCTATTTATTTAGAAATACTCTATGAGAGACTGCTAAATTAGTTATGCTACCAGGATTAATACTTTTAAACCATTTCTTAACTTCCCCTGTTAATGTTTGTGCAAAGAGTCTCATTTGTACACTAGAATCATCTATTTCATGAAGCTCAAAGTAATATGTCATTTTATTAATGTACTGCTGGGCAGTGTATTGAGTAGTAGCATAAAATTGGGGTATCTTACTTTGGTAATCCTGAGGCATGCCACGTAACTGTCCTCGAAGAACTAGGGGAGCATACCTAGTAGCCATAGCTTGAATTTTAGCTTGGCTAGGAGGTAGATTGGAAGTGCTTGGGCTGAACTGGAAGTACTAGCTGATGCAGTTAATGAAGTGATTGATGAGACTAGAATATAAGATGGTCAACTAGAAAAAGTGGTGGATGAACTAAAAGATAAAGTTGGGGTGCTAGAAAATGAAACTGGAATATATGAAGAACTACTTGGAAATGAGAATGATGAGTTTTAATTTGCAGAAGATAAACTAATGGATGAAGATGATATGGGAGAATATGGAAATAATATTCCAGGTTGTAAGGGATGTTTAGGGATAAATGGATCTATAGGTTGGAATGTAGTGGAAATTATAGATGATGTAGTGGTATCTAAATGAGAAATAGAAGGCTTAGATGTGTATGCTAATAATTCAGCTAATTCAATAGCTTCATTTATTTCCTTAAGAATAGTAGGATTTATCTCTTCAAGTTTATCATGAGCTTTAAATATCTTTGATTTAGAATCTAGTGAAATGTTTTTCTGTTTTGTTTAAAGAAATGAAATAAAAACAGGGTCTATAACAACACTTTTTAAGTTAGTTTTTGATTTGCTTCTAAACAAAGAATGTTCAAAGTTCAGGTCAAACTCTATGTCTTGTAAACTCACTAACTCTTTTGGTAATGAATTAGCTCTATCTAAGGAAAATTTTGCACCTAAATCTTCTACTTGTTTATTCTTTTTCCCAATTCTGTCCGTATTGTCTACTATAACAACAGGTTTAGGATTCGGGTTAGACCTGGTATAGTAAATTTTTCTAGAAGCCAGAATTACATTTTTTTATAAAATGATACTCACAAATTATAAAACAGTCTTAAAGGAAAAAAGATAATGAAAAATATTTCCTTAAGACCTATTTAAAGACTGAGGATTGGTTAGTTCCCCAGTATGGTTGCCAGCATGTTATCACTTTAATAATTCTTAAGTTGTGATATTTTGATTTAAAGTCTAAGAATATTAGAGGTAACCACAAACAAACTTTTAAACTCTAGGATCTAGCCTTCCTAAGGTTCAGAGAGGGCTCTCTCTTTAAGATTTAACTTTGTTTTGATTATAAGATATTAGGCTAGTTATGATTGTGAAAATTGGTTTTGATTTGGTTTGGTTTGGTGGGAAAAATAACTTAATGAGATGGATCGTGGGAAATCTGTTTGTCCATTAGGCTAAGGAGTTAAAAGTCAAGTAGACAGAACTAGGATCAAGGTCAAAAAGTCAAATGTTTTCAAGGCAAGATAGATAAGTCTTTGAAGATCTTGGAAGGCTGATTTGGTGAAGTGATTTGATCGGGATAAAGAGAAATGAAGGATTCTTTAATCCGGATAAGGAAGGAGTAGATAGAGGTAATTTGAAAGAGGGAGCAATTAAGGGTTCCCTACTCTGGAATTCAGCATAAAACATAGAAATAATAAACAGTAAAGACAGAGTGCTTTTAAAAAATCCTGAAATAATACTCCTGTTTTATCATTCAAATTTAGAATACATAATGGATGCATGAAAACATTAGAAGATAAACAATGACAAGTAGAAAGTACTTCACTTCAGTGGCTCATCACATGAATCCTGAAATATGATGCTAGATGATTTGATCTAGCCTGCTACCTGAACTTGCAACAAAAAGCCTTCAAGTACAACAAAAATGACTATAGAAATCTTCAACAATTTATTCCACAATAATACTTCAAAAGATGAAGTATATGTATAAATTTTTTTACAAAATATCTTAGAATGCTTCTAGGAATTATCTAAGGAAAAATAAATATATTTTACAAAAAAATAGTGACAGTTTCTTAACAAATCAACAAGCTATCCTATTTATCCAAATAAAATAGAAAATTGTTTGTGGATTAGGTGCAGCTGGCTACCTTGGTGTCCTCTTTGCTGGAACAGATATTTTCAAATCTATTTTGAAATATTATCTTCTTTATCTTATACTATTTCACTCTGATACTCTTTAACTCTAATAATCGTTAACCTCTATAAAAATTGCCTTACTGCTATAATAAATTATGTTTTGACTGTGAAAAAAATCAGCCAACTGTTTTATCCTTTTATCTGCAATTTGAATTTTACAGTAAGTCAGTGAGTGATTGCCAAGCTTCATCATTAGGAATTTGTATCTTTTTCAGCTTCCTAAAGTTCTCATCCGCCTCAGTATATCTAGAAAAATTTGGTTTTATGACAAATAAGTGTTTTATTTCATGTTGCAGATAAAACAAGTCTTCAAAACTTTTGTGTAAGACCTTCCCTGTAGGAATACCTTGTCCTTCTATCTTGTCCACCTGCTCTTTTGCATAATCTCTGATTTTATTATTGTAGTCCTCCTCTGGCATGAGTTTATCACTAATGACCAGAATATTATGCAAACCTTTTTGCCTCAAATTTTCAAATTTAACCATGGACTTGGTTATGGCTATGTTCATATTTTCACATTTCTCTTCAAGTTGTTTCATCAAATTCTTCTTTGAAATTACTTTCCTTATTTCAAGGATTGTCTCTTTCCTATCAATGATTTCTATTTATTCCAACTCCTGCTTGTTTTTACTGTTGAGTAACTTGATCAATTCTATCACTTTCTCAGGTCTGTCACTTAGCTCATCTTTTGTTTTCTGATGCGTTCAATAAATCCCTTTGCTCATATATTACCTGAATTTATGGCCAAACATCATTGATGGCTTCAATGATTTTACTCCATAATTGATTCTTTACATAAGAAATTGGCTCTTTCAAGGTCAAATATTTTTGTAGATTCTTCAATTCGACATTTAACCTGTTAGCCCTTTGTTCATGAGTTTTGGCATTGATTTGTGCTATTTTCTTTGTATCTTCAAGATTTTCTATCACTTTCTTCAATCTATTAATCTCATTGGTTTTAAGTGACATTTCTTCCATGGCTTTTACTAGTTTACTAGCCTCATCAGAATGTTGAGCTGCTGTAGTAGAGGATTCTGTGGCTGAAGTTGTGGATGATGTCACTGGCACTGCAATAGCCAGTGGTACTTTTGGTGCCAACTCTTCTGAAGACTTAATCCTAATATCTTTAGCATATGAGGAAGCTTTGTCAACCTTCATTTGATCTCTCATGTTTATGATTGTATTATGAATCTTGTGAACACTCATAGCTTTGGTAGTTATGGTAGAATATACCATCTCAGAAGTTTTCCTGTGAAACTAAATCTGATCTAGTGCATGGATGCTTTCTGTTGGCACTTCAAGATCAACTTTCTTACAGTCTACAACTACCATGGGAGTCTTAACTGTTGGTTGAAGCATTGACATAATCAAATTTTTATTTGAATAGTCAAAAGCTGATAAAGGTTTGTTCTGAATGCCTGGTGTTTGCTTCAAATACTGAGAATATATCTCATTCTTGATTTCTTCATTCTTTGTCTTAATCTGCTTATATTTTTCCCTGATATCAAGATCTTTTTATTCTACTATCTGTGAGGAGGATGTATCCATACTCTGCAGTTTCTCTATGACCTGAGTGTTTGAATTATCAGGATTTCCTTCATTTAAAATCTCTGTGATTTGTTCATTTGCAATGACTGTAGCAGCATCTGTATTTTTCACTGGAACATCAGTGTCTTCTACTTCTATGGTTACTTTTCCTTTATCAAATGAATTGAATTTAGTTTTTATTGTATCTAAGTTTAAACCTTGTCTCAGTTTTTGTCTCAGCAGTGTATGTACCTTCTTCTCTGAGTCTCTTAGTATCTTTTCTCCTTGATTTGCAGTTTTCAAGGCATGACTAGTATCATCCTATTTAATTGCATCTACCAAGTTATTTTCTAGCCACTCAGTTTGATTGAAATAATGTTCAATCTCTGTTTTTTTCTCATGTATATAAGGTGTTAGTTTTCACTTAACCCTCATTTTTCTTAATATTCCTTGTGGATATTACTTCAATGAGAAGCTCTCTTCAAATCTGTATTCAAGCAATTGTTTTGCTGCTTCTTGTTCTGCATCTTTGTGATTACAAATAAATGGTCCCACCTGATTCTTCAACTTAAATTGAGTCTTCTTTTTGGCTGCTAGGAAGTTGATAGAATCAAAATTTAAGATTTTCCTGATATACTCCAAGGAAAAAATTCTCATTGACACATACTTAGGAAGTTTATAGGGTAACAAATTGGACCCAAAAACTCTGATTTCTGTATGTTTTTTGTATAAGTACCAATCTCCAGTTCTAGTGTGCTCTGATAGTTGTGGAACTTTCTTCATTTCATCACTGATTCTTGGCTGTTCTGTATTGGTCAGTATATTTATCAATGGGTGAATAAAGTTATCTGTAAAATCTGCATAAGTGAACTCTGTGGATGCTTTTATGATCAAATATGTCTAAGAGATGACTGAAAGTGGTTTTTCTTCTATATCAAGCTTCTAGAGGGTTATTGGAAACTTGTCTGCTTGAACATACAAGAACACATGGAAGATAAAGGATGTATATCTAAATACTCCTTCAGTTGAAAATTTGACAAGCTGATCATGGATATTGTCAGCTATATACTCAGCATAATTGAAAATGACAGAAGGAGGTTGTCCTGGTGTAAAAGTAGATAGGAAACCTAGGATTGATTCATCAGTATGCTCATTTGTAAAGTATCCTAGGATAAATGACAACATGGAAATGACATGCCTAGACCCTTCTAGAAATTTTGAAGTAGAATAAGGAGGATTGATTTGTGGAATTTCAACATGTAAATACATGAACACTTGAAAAATCTGAAACCTTTTGGGAAAATCAAGGCCAATGTACAACTTTGTAAGTGCTTCTATTGACAAAGGAATTGCTTTGGGATCAGGTTTGAGTTGTAACATCTGGTTTATGGACTCAACAGTAATTGTAAATGGCACCTCTTTGTTTGCATTCACCATTGCTCTATGTTCAGGTGAATAATAGCTCTAACACAACCTAATAATCTCTGGGTATTGATGAGTGATTGGAAAAACATATTTGGGTAGGTTTGATTCCCAAATTTGGACTTCTTCAACCTAATCTAAGGACTTTTCATAACTCCAATAGTGGAGGTCTAACAAATTAAATTCAACAACTGGGTCTACTATTTTATAGTCCACATCTGCTAAAGGTGGGTGTTCAATGTCTACAACAGGAGGTTGTAGAGGATTTACAATGATTGCAGTCTTGGAGGACATAGCTGGATTGGATTTTGACATTTTTTAGGCTTTCTAGATAACTGAAACTCTGTTTTTTGAGCTTTCTGGATTCTTTTGTAATATTAAATGGTTTACAAAAGTGATTTTTACTTTGACAGAGGTTCTTGGATGAAAATAGGCACAACTTGGTTTTTTTATTGGATTTCGACCTTCAATTTTGGCTTTCAACTATTCTTCAGACTCTTACAGGTTTATGAAATAAGAAACAAGGGTTTCTTATACTTCTTTATGTGAATATTGGTCTAAAATTGATTCAAATTGGGCGTAGAAGGGTTGGGATTACTTGGAAAGGATTTATGGGAAAATTAGGAGTTTTATAAGGTCTGCAAGTGATAAATAAATTCAAAATTTCCTTTAAAACTATATGCAGTATTGAAACAAAAGTTTTATCAAATTTTGACAGGGAATTAGCTTTTTTCGGGCAACTACAAGTTTTCTTTGGGTAAATAGGATTTTTATGGGATTAATTCCTTTAGAAAATTCTTTTCAAATGATAACAGGCTTGTTTTTATTGAAAAATACTTGTTTTGTGTAGGTATTGGTCTTTCAAACAGTTTCTGAGGCGTTTGGACAGGTCCTGATGGTCTCTGGAAAGAATTGAAGCTTTCCAGTAGTCTTGACAGTAAATGCGGGGCTTTTGCAGGTTCTCTGTGTGTAATATAGTATACCATCTTCTTTCTTCTTAGTCAGGAGTATGAATACAAGCAAATAGCGCATAAAAGGCTATGATTTAGTGCAGTATGGAAGGTTTATTTGACATTTTAGGTTTAAAAGAGCCTGCATTTAATGGAAGTCACGTCTAAATAAATGGCGGTTTTGGTATTCGAAGGCGAAAAACCACAGATGCTTATCACGTAGATTTGGGCGGTAAGCTACTTTAGTTGGATTGAATACGATCCAATAAGACTTGGCCGCGTGGAGGAGAGAGAAAGGAATAAAACCACCCATTTCACATAGTTTGAAATGGGTTATATTCGCGTAGTTGAAATTGCGATATTTCCTTTTGATCGTCGGATTGGAGGGCTTTGATGCGAACGATGGAGATTTAATGGGAAAGTTGCTTGGCAATGGGATGTGGGGCCTAGGTTATTATACGCAACAGAATATATTTTCATATTAAAATATTTATGTTTTTTAATATAAAATCAAATGTTTTATTATGGTTGGCGGAATAGTTTTTAACGTTACAATTATATATTTATAACGTAAAAAAATGTATTATTTGATTGGCGGGGTAATTTTATTATGGTTAAATAAAACATTTAACGAATGTTTAATAACCAATGGAGCGGGTTTATAATACATGGTATATAAAACATTTTTAACAAGTGTTTTATTTTTATTGGGAGCGGGATTAAATCATAAGATATGTTTAAACCTATGGGGAAAAGGGCAGGGTTTTTATTATTATTTAGCATGTGGGATAAATAAATCATAGGTTTAACATAAATAAGTGGTTTAGGGGATATTTGTATATAAAGAAATTAATAATATAATGGAAGGGTTGTTTTATAAGGGATTTAATACTTTAGGTTAGAAATTAATATGAAATGGAAGTACAATGAATGAAATGAATTAAAATACATGGAATTTAAACTAAGTAAAGTGTAAATAGGCAATTTAGCATAATTTGTCCCATTTTGATTTTTCACACATAAACTTAGGATAAAATGTATTTTGTGGGTTTTTGAGTGTTTTTTGAATGCAAATGAAATTAATTAAGGGGGATTTTACTTTTCTAAGCAAAAGAAGTATTTTACTTAGGAAAAGGGTTTGTATTTCTTGGAGAAGGTGAATATGCTGATGAAATGGGTTTTTATGTAGGGAATCCAATACTTTTATCCAATAAGTTATTAAGCCTTGGGTCCGGTCCCAATAGAAGTCAGAGAAATGCGCTGATCCTCTTTAACTGAAGGTTTAGAATACTGGATCATTGTGTCAGAGGGGAAATTAGTAATATTTTCCTGATGATGCTTTATTACATGTCTTGCACAACTTCTTTCTACCTACCCATAATTATTCTAACATTTTTTACTTCATTTGCATGGGTGCATTTAAGCTTGCAACCCTAAATCCATTTTTCTTTCAAAGAAATAAATCTATCTAAATCTAACCTTATTTCATCCAAGGACTCAGATTAAACTATTGAGCTCCTCATTTATTCTCTAACTATCAACTTATTTGTCAAGTTTAAATTGTTTGGCATATCTTTTATTCACTATCTAAAACATGAAATTCAAAGCATGAAAATTTAATATTGAAATGTTTAACTAATCATGGATTATGGCATTTTGAACAATCTGCACATAATCATTATTATTGCAGTAAAAGTAAATAGTAGAGGCATTTTGGCTTGTTCACTTTCATGTCTTATTTTTATCTCTTTTTTCTTTTGGGGTTTATTCTTTTATAAGTCCTTTGATATTTATTTTAGGACTTTTACCCTCTTTTCATTGTTTTATTATTTTCAAATATGGGAAAACAACTTGCAGAAAGCAAGGTATGTACATATTTACAAGACTATCAAAGTCAATTAAAAAATTATGAATCCTATTATTATAGGACCCTAAAATCCCCAATGAAATAACTCTGATATGAAGGAAAAATATTAATAAATGATATCAGAAGTAGATGATTATCGAGGAAGAGTGGTATTAGAGGCACGATATATCTAGACACATGATATCGGAAGACTAGAATATCATAAGGTACTCCATCAGAAGTTATGATGAGGAAAAGTTCCAATGCACGTGTTATCATAAAATGTTTGTGGGTCTGGCGGGTCATTATAATAATGTTTATTGAAAACTTAAATCAAAACCTTTTGCGAATATATCTTTAAGTGAAGTACAAATTAGATCAGGGAAAATATCATCAGGATTGTGTTATATCGTAAGTTGCTCAAAGAAAAGCTACGATAGGCAAAGAGGTTCCGATAAAAATAAAGTTCATTATCATTTTATCTTTATGGGTAAGACCCATCAAAGCTTCTAGCCTTGGGGTAAGTTTTGCTTAAAAAATCCGATATATTATTTCAATCAAAAGGGAAGTCTAAAATCTTATGGAAACTATGGTAACAAATTCTAATTTATTCACTATTTCGTAAAGTTTTAAAAGTTTAATGAATATAAAAATAAAAAGGGTCCCCATTTATTATTGAAACTAAGTAGAAAAATTGTGGGGTTGTTGAATGCTACACCATGTGGGAGTAACCAAGGTACTTCTTTGATTCTAGAAAATGGTTGCTAATGTCGACAAAATGAAGTTCCAACCACTCGAAATATGGTCCTGGGAAATCCATGTTAATTTGGAACAAACATTTGCAATAGGATGGGTTCATAGACATGATGGTGAGAATTGAAAATATGTGAGGGATACGGAAAACTTGCCCAAGTTTGGAGCATTGATGCAAGTAGCGGTAGTAATAACAATAGGGCTGAGGTATATGCCCCTAGAGTTGGTAGAAAATTGAAGGGGGTAAATGATCATTGTAATTTCCATGGCATGGTGAGAGAAAACTATGATCACTGAGATGGATATAAGGTGGGTGAAAATCTAGCTCCAACTAGTGGCGAATTAGGATTGCTGCCAGGTAATTGACACAAAGATATGGGTGAGAATCATGTTCCTTAAAAAATATATGTACACTTTCCAAAATAATTTAAAAGTGGGTTGGGATGTAAAAACACAGAGACACGCTCCCCAAGAAAATTATGGCCTACATGATGTTGCGAGTGGGTTTTGTTTTGTGGGTAGAGGCCCCATTGGTTGGTATCAGTTTAGGGTTTATGAGGCAAATGGAATGACACAAATGGTATACAACAAGATAGAGGAATGGTAGGCCAAATGTAGAATGCAGTAGTGCATTCAATTTGATTAGACTGCAAAGAAGAGTGGTGGCCCAGGAGTGGGGGTGGTAAGTAGTGAGAAAATAAAAGAAGTATGAGGATGATCTTATTTGACATGCAGACGATAATTTATCCTGGGCCTAGGATAATGGTCATGGATATCGATATTGTGAAGGGAACTATGAACTGTGGTAATCAATGTGGGTGAGGCTCTATCGATCGATGTGGACGTTTACCAAGTGTAGGTGGAAGGTGATGGAAAACATGGTCAAGCGGGTGGAGCCTATTGTTTATTTTAGAGAAATGATGTTAGGATATGAAAATCTGTGAGAGAAGCTTATCATTCTAGGTGGAGAATGATACCTTCACTTTCGATTGGCATTGGGGGACTGAATTTACAGATAAATTGCTGGAAACTCGCAACTTCAAAATCCAATACCCCAAGTGAAAGAATCTTTAGATGAAAATATGCAAACTAAAGTGTATTGAAAAAAAACAAATCTGCCATATACAAAGAGGTAATCCTTTAATATCTCACTTTGTCAATTAAGCATTAGTATGAACATGTATGTAGTTTCTTTGTGAATCTTGCAGCTAATCTGAATGTCTGCCTTGGGTCCCAGGAAGGCCCAAGAGGGATTTACTCCAGCTACCACCTATGCATTTTACCCCTAACAATTTACCTTATTATTCTTTAGTGGTTTCATTATTTCTAGTATCTTTGGCTCAAGTCTAACCACTTCGCAGTTTCCTTCTGACTCTTCTACGTCGATGTTACAAGGATATTCATCTTCATCTATAGTAAGGATATAACACTCCAATGAATTTTCTATCTGTGCAACCTAATTAGGTTTTTTCCATGTCTGTGAGGTGACATTATCAAAGCTCTTCTTCTTGACTGTCTGAAGGGAAAAATCCATGTATGGGAAATCATACTCAAAGCTGAATGTTAATATGAAGCCATCAACCATGTCTACCCAATTCTTGGTACCATGTCGAAAATATGTTTCTAGGTACCAGTTCTTGGGGATTGTCTCTAATGTATGAATGAATCCATGTACCCATTCTTGATCTAGAATCTCCTTCCATGCTATAGTGCATAGCTGGATATGCTTCCTAGGGCTAGTTTGACCATCATATTTTATCTCCATTTATGTTTCTATTTGTCCAAGCCTTATCCACATCAGTCTTCGATATTCCTTTAACCTCCTATACTTTTATTGTGTGCATTCCACCATCTATAAGAGGTAGATTTCAACGCTATATCCAAGGCTAATTTTTTTTTATTTTTTGGAACTTTTTCTTCATAATCATTAAGAAATGTATTCACATCAGCTAAGCCATCATAAGAAGGCATGTTACATACCTCATCTATCATATAGTGAAGTGTTTTGGTAATTCTTAAAAAATTCCTTTGTGGATACTTCATGCAACCTGTTCTGCCAATTCTCCATCTCTTATTCTGAGTCTGAAGTGCAAGAAATATCATGCTCCCAACTCAAATTTCCTTCTATAGTAGGATTAGCCCAGTCTTGTTCCTTTGTTGTCTATATATTGTATACGTCAGTTGTGCAGAATTCTTCTTTGTAGGTTTTAAACCTGTACAGATATTATCTCCAAACGAATTCTTAAAAATATAAAATAAACAGTAGCGAGAGCATAAAACATAAAATAGATATACACAAATATTTTCCCCTGGATCCTAAACTGGGACTACTAGCTTTATTTTTCCTTATATTCCTTTTAGTGTTACAATCTATATATATACATGCTGAAGCATTCATAAATCCCAATCAATTAACCTTGGATTAGAACATAACCATAGTTTCTTTGACCGGATCTACAAAATACCATGAGAAAAAAACCATCATGCCTAAAGCCATGTAAAAACCCATGCAAAAAACCATAGGTGGTTCCTCCCACCTAATATAGGGTCCAAATTTTTTTTCCTGTGGCGTGCCACAGACACTATGGGGGCTACCCAAGAATATAACACACACCCAAAATTCTCCCACTTGTTGTTTTCTTTCCACAGGAGAGCTTAGTCATTGGTCTAGCCCTGCAACTCCCATTGTTTATCTACACCAAGAGAACTTATGAATGCTCATAGAATTCATCAATTCATCTGCAACATTATTCAAATAATCCACCTTTACCAGCAACACCTTTTTATCCTCAACCATATCTCTCACAAAGTGATACTGAATATCAATGTGCTTTGTATTTGAATGATAAGCAGGGTTCTTAACCAAGAAAATTTATCTTTGGCTATCACAGTCTATCCTTATAGCTCGTTTCACCAACCCCATACTTGAACACAATCTCTACAACTAAACTACTTCCTTGCTTGCATGCGTGGCTACCATGTATTCTGCCTCTATAGTTGAAAGAGCCACTACAAGCTGTCTTTTACTCATGCAACCGATCGCACCTACAAATAGGCTAAACACATACCCACTTGTATATCTTCTTTGATCTAGATTTCCAACCCAGTCTACATCAAAAAAGCGACGAATGTACAAAACTCTGTCCAATCTTGGTCTTCCTTGGTAGCACAGACCATAATCACTAGTGCCACACAAGTATATGAAAACCTGCTTTACTTATGTCCAATGCTTCTTCCTTGGTTTTAACATAAACCTTCTCAATATCCCCACTGCATGTGCAATGTATGGTCTAGTACATATCATTTCATACATCATGCTACCCATTACACTTGCATATGGAAAACACGACATTTCCTCTTCTTCTTCTTGTGTCTTGGGACACTTTTCAACAAATAACTTCACACCTACAGGAATATGAACCTTTACCGGTTTACTATCCTGCATATTGAACCTCTGCAATATTTTCTCGACATATTTCCTCTGGTTTAACTAGAGCTTCCTCTTTTCCCGATCCCTCTTAATTTCCTTTCCCAAAATATATTTTGCAGCACCAAGATCCTTCATGTCGAATTTGAAGAACAATTGGGCCTTCAAATTCTGGATAATTTTATTTTCATTTACAACCAACAACATATCATCCACATACAAGAACAAATAAATAACATGGTCACCAATTAATTTAAAATACACACAATGATACTCCTTGCTTCGGGTGAAGCCAAGTCCCCGTATAAAGGTATCAAATTTCTAATACCACATCCTTGGTGACTGTTTTAACCCACACAAAGACTTTTTTAACCTGCATACTAGTTATTTCTTACCCTTCACCGCAAATCCTTCAGGTTGCTTCATGTAGATCTCCTCTTCCAGATCCTTGTGAAGAAATGTTGTCTTCACATCCATCTGTTCTACCTCAAAATAAAATGCAACAACAACAGATAAAATTAATCTAATCGAAGTAACCTTGGAAATAGGAGAAACAATATCACCAAAATCAATTCCCGGTACTTGGGAATAACATTTTGTTACCAATTGAGCTTTGTATTTCTCCACCTTGCCTTCTACATTCATATTCTTCTTAAAAACCCATTTTCTCCCAATGGGCTTCCTTCCAACTGAAAACTTCACCAGATCCCATGCCTCATTTTTGTGCAAGGATACCATTTCATCAACCATGGCCTCCTTCCAGAGTTTTCCATCCTCTGAATCCAATGCCTCCCTGCCAGTTTTGGGATCATCATTAGTGATAGTTAAAGAAAAATTTGAATAGAAATTAGATGGAATATACCTTTCTAGCTGCCTTATTTCTCGAACTGATCTTCTCAGAACTAGAGTTTGTGACTCTTCCTCTTCTGAATCTTGTTCTATTGTAGAGTCTGATTCTTCCTCCTTTAGCCTAAAATATATCTTCTTAGGTTCCTATGGTAGGAATTCATGTTTAACAATATATTTCACCTCTCTAAACACCACTTCTCGGTTGTACACAACCTTCCTTGTTTCTCGGTTCCAAAGCTTGTAACCTTTTAAACCATCCTTATACCCAATAAAGATGAACCTTTTAGATTTATTATCGAAGTTGGTCCTTTTCTCATTTGGAACATGTACATATGCATGACATCAAAATACCCTCAAATGTAAAAGAGAGGCTTTCTTACTAGTACATACCTCATGTAGAGTCTTATCCTCCAACGCTGATGAAGGTGATCTATTAACCAGGAAACATGTAGTCTCCATTGCCTTTGCCCAAAATTCCTATCCTAACCTGATACCACTGAGCATGATTCTTACCTTTTCCTTCAAATTTTTGTCCATTATTTCTACACATCCATCTTGCTGAACTGTGTATGGAGCAGAACTATCCACCATTATCTATCCTCAACACCTTTATCTTCTTCTCTGTCTAGTTTTCCACCAGAGCCTTAAATATCTAAATTTGTCAAAGTCTTTAGATTTATTCCTCAAGAATATATCCATGTATTCCTTGAGAAATAATCTATGAATGAAACATAGTACATAAACTTACCTAGTGATGGAACCAACATAGGTCCAAACACATCACTGTGCACAAGCTCTAATATCTTTCTCTCCCTCTTAGCACCAGAAGGAAAACTCACCTGAATTTGCTTCCCATATACACAATGTTCACAAAAATAGAAATCTAAGGAGAAATTAGACATACCTTCTACCATACCATTACCATGAAGTTTTTGAAGGCCCTTCTCTCCAATATTTCCAAGCCTTTAATGCCATAACATGGAATTTTCTCCAAAGACCACTAGGATTTCTGCTCCACTTTCAGGAGCCAAACAACTGTTGCACCCATCAATAATAGCTCTACCCAGAATATTGTACAAAGTTCCAATCTGAACTCCCCATATTAATACCAGTGCTCCCTGAACCATCTTGCAGGTATATTTCTCGAACACTATTTTTACGCATGCATCATCCATCTTGCTTAAAGAAATAAGATTTCTGGAAAATGCAAGAATATGGAGAACACCGGGAAGTGTTCTAATCCTACCACCTTGAAACTTCATATTGAATTTTCCATGTCCAAATGATCTAGCCTTCCTATCATCCCCTAAGAATACATCACCACCATCATACTTCTCATACTCGTAGAACCACTCCCTATGGGGAGTGAAGTGAAAGGATGCACTTGAGTCAATCAACCATGCCTCGTGATCTACATGTGTATTTGAAGAATAAGCCAAATACACATCCCCACCTTCATCTGAGGTGGTTTTTGCCTCTGCAAAAGGAGCATCATCAGATCCCTTTCCTTTCTGAGGAGCTTTAAATATATAGTCCTTTTTGAAGTGCCCTTCATTTTCGCATTTCCAGCACACCTTTACATGCTTTCCTGGAGATTTAGATCTCTCACTTGAAAAATTATTTTTATTTATATTATGGGATTGTATTTGTATAGACAAGGCATATCCATTATGACCCTCCATATTTTTCCATCTCATTTCCTTCGATAGTAAGGCTGAGACAATTTCATCAAAATTCAAGGTAGTTGTATTTCTACCTATTGCAATAACCAGACTATCCCACGAATATTATAGAGAACATGTTAGGTCCCTATAATACTAGTGTATCCCCTTACTATTATTGTTAGTATATCCACTTTATTGTTATTTTGGTACCAATGTATTCCCCTTATTGTTATTATTGTGCCCCATATAAGCCCACTATTGTTATTGTTGTGCCCTTACATTGTTATTGTTATGTCAGCTAGGATTATATTGTGACCCATTAGAATCCTATATAGAAAGGAGGTTTTGGCATTTGTATCATCCAAGAATTGTTCATTTATGATGATGATGATGATGATGATGATGGTTAACGTCCACTGAGACCAATATTTGGTTTATCTGACCTGAAGAAAAGAGTTATTTAATTTGATTTAAGATTTTATTCCTATGCTCAAAAATCCTGGAGAGAAGCCTCCCGAGCTCACTATAATTTTGACATCTTAAAAGGATAGGATGGTAAGTATTGCAAAAAATATTATGAAATTGAGCTCTAATGTGGTTGTATGCGAGGCACTCTAAGAGGAAGTGATTTTCATCCTCGATGTTCATATTCTCACAGAGATGGTAGATCCTTTCCATCCATGGTGTTTTAGGAACTGTCCAACGAATATTTCACTATGGAGCTCATGAGAGTTCGTTATAATCTTGGCTATATGAATTTTCTTCTTTGAGCTAGTTAAAACAGAGAGATACTTTTGATCTTCTAAGGTGGGGTTGATGACCTCCTTATAATATCTTAATTTTATTTTACCTGCTAGATCTTTCTCACACCACATTTTTTCTTTGAACTTAGAAGTAACATTTTTTTTAATGTTATTAATTTTTTTGCAATGCAACATTCTCGTCGATCTCCCAATGGTTTAACCAGGCCCTGGTGTCTTTATACCAACCTCGTTTAAGCCTTAGGTGGTTTTGGCTAGAATTTAAAGCTAGCTTAGGAAGTCTATGGTCTCCTATGCTATTGAGCTTGTGCTTGTACAACAGAAGCCTAGTCATAGCTAGGATCTCAATAGGGGAAAGACCCACTTCTATAAGGAGAATAGGATAGGGTGTATTTCTTTTAATTTTAAGGTTATATGTTATAAAACGCTTTTGGATTTGCTCAATCTTTCTCCAGGATTCTCTAGAGATGTTGCAACCCCAAACCTCACATCCATATAAGATAACAGGAGTGACTAAAGTTTCAAAGAGGAACTTATTTCTATCCCACATTACGAGGTTTGTTGTTTTACAATTATTTTCAAGACCAAAATAAGCTTTCTACCCCCCATTAATCCTTTTATGAATGTTATAGTTCCAGTTGAGATTGTGATGAATATCAATTCCTAGGCACTTGTAAGAAGACACTTCCTCCAAGTTACTATAGTCATACATAAAATTAGCGTAAGTGTCCTTCTTGGATTTGATAATCATAACTTTTTTTTGTCAGTGTTAACATACATACCCATGGTAGAGCAAAAATCCTTAAGAAGTCTAAGTTGCTTATCAAGATCAGATTAGCACCTTGCGAGAAGAACAATATCTTCAGCATAGAGAAGAAGGATGATTACTATCCCAGCTAATATCGTGCCAGCACATCTTGCTTCCTCTAAACAACCTTCTAGCTTGTCGATGTAAATGCCAAATAGGGTAGGAGAGAGGGGGAAACCTTGCTTGACTCCGATATTACACTTAATATCTTTCGACCACCCCTCATTTGTCTTTAACTTGGCAATTAAATTCTCGTATAACCTTATAGCGGTCGCTCTTAGATCGAAAGGAACATTTAGATATTCTAATCTATTCCATAGGTTATTTCTAGGAACCGTATCGAAAGCCTTTCTAAAGTCTAGAAAAAAACATAAGAGATTGGATTTATCATTGAGACATTCCTCCATAATGATCCTAAGCATAACGAGGTGGTACATTGTTGATTGCTGCCTTCTAAAACCTACTTGGCCTTTAGCCCGCTTACCTTCACTTTCAAGCCAAATGCTCAACTTATTTTCCAAAATAATACCATATAACTTGGCTAAGAGAGGGCTGATCATAATTGTTTGATAATTAGAGGGGTTATTTGTATCCCCACTTTTAAAAATAGGGATAATGAGGCTCTGGGTCCAAGGTTTATGGAACCCTTGCTTGATCGCTTGGTTGAAAAGCTTGTGGATGTGGGGGATGAGGACAAGACCTCCAATTTTTAAGATTTCCGCCTGGTAACCTTCAATGTCTTTAGCTTTCCCATTTGCCAGGAGTTTAACTCAAAAATCAATGTCTTCTAATGAGAAAACTTCTTTTTTTGTGAGCAGGGTTTCAAAATCCCTGGCATTTGGAGATTCATAAAGCTTTTTAAGATAGGAATTCCAGTCGTGTAAAGAAATTTTATTATTATCTTTAGCTTTCCTAGTTAGAATCTGCCTCCAGAATTTCTTAGGAGCCACCTTAGTGAGGTATAAGAGATTCTCTTGTCTTTTACAAATGTATTGCCTTTTTTTCCTTTTAGTTAGGGCTTTGTATATTTTTATCTTGTTAATTTTGAGAGATTCATCAACAAATTCCTTAATTTCTCTCCTCGTACTTTTACAATATTTGTCATACCATGGGCTGGTTTTGCTATTTCTTTTATTACTTGAGACTTCAATTGAGAACTTGTTAATAGCATATGAGAGGGTTGTAGTAAAATTATGATAGAGGTCATCTATGTTGGCTATACTAGATAAAGGAATAAAATTAGTTTTTAATTCATTTAGAAAGAGATCATTTTTATTTCTATCAAAGATTAAGTTCTTTTGACTATAAGGATTATCTTCTATGGGATCTCTATGCATGACAAAATTGAGAGTTATGAGTAAAGGCCTATGATCAGAGTTAGGCTCGTGGTCATCTAAGATGTAAAGGAGTTTTCCCCTCGAAGAGGCTTATTTCTAAGTCATTGATCCATGTTTTCTTCTATTTTGTGAGTTGGGTTCATAACATTTAGTATCAGAGATTTGGATTCCAGGGTTTCGCTGCTTCAAACAAGTCATCATGGAATTTTCACTATAACATTTTTTCTATGAAGGTTGAGAAGATAAAAAAAACCCATTTACGTTGAAATCTAGAGGAAATCCATGGAAAAATTTCAGATCTTGATTCGCAATATTTTTGGAGATATGATTTGTGGAATTTAGGGTTTTTGAAGGCTCCCAAATTTCATCTCAAAGAGGTGACCTTGGGAAAATAGCCATAAATCTCTCTTTGATCATCAGATTGGAATTCTATAAAAAGTGTTTGAAAGTACATAGAATTTGGTTTCCTATGTATTGATTTTAGAGCTGAAGGAGGAAAAAGTGACACATGGCATGTCGTACAGGTTTGCTATACTGAACTAGTCCATAATTAGGTCATTGTGGGAGATTGGGCATAAATTTTCCTTGAAGAATCAAAATCAGGTCTGACCCATGGCATTGGAAAGAAGAATCAGAGTGCTACTAGAGGAATAAATTTTAGATCTTGGAGATGTGAAATTACAGAGTTACAACCGTTTCAATATCGAGCTCCTAAAAGAAAGAAAAAGGTGTGTATTTTTTAAAAACAATTTGCATAACTTTTGTTTAAAAGGTAAGTTTTAAGTGATTCCAAGGGATTATTGAAGAATTTTTATCAGTATTGGGTTCTATAATGCCTCCCAAAAATAATTATACACCCATTCAACCATCAGAAAACTCTACTATGATGCATGAAGAGGAATAATTGCAATATGATATATCAAAATTATGGTACCCAGTGCAACAAATTTCGATCTCACAAAGAGAAACCAAAGATGACATAGATGGTTTAAAAGAAGACATGGAGGCTAAGGTGGATGGTTTGAAGGATGAAATGAAATATAATATGGATGATCAAGCAGTGGAAGATCACATTGAGCATCAACAACACGTTTTTCAACTCTTAAAGGATAACCTCACTTTGGTGCATAATCGAAAGAAACAACAGGCCGATCAACATCACAACGAAAGAAGTTTTGATGTAGGTGACATGTTATTTTGATGGCTACAACCATATAAAACAATTTCCCTAAAAAAATCTAAGAAGTATAACAAATTATCGCTAAAGTAATGTGGTCCTTACAAGGTGTTGCAAAATATTGGTATTATGGAATACAAATTGGAGCTGCTTGCATCTTCCCGAGTGCACCAAGTTTCCATGTTTCATGCTTAAAGAAGGTTATAGGAGACAAATTCCAAGTTCAAACAATATTTCCAGAACTTGATGGGGAAGGAAAAAGCAGATTGGAACCTGAAGCAGTCACGAAAACAAGAACTCGACATCTACAAAATCCATCAATTTCAGAGTATCTCAGCAAGTGGAAGAACTTACCCACTGAAGATTCCACATGGGAGGATGAGAATTTTATATGGAAGCATCCAGAAATAATCAAGCATTGAGGACAAAATTTTTTTGAAGGAGAGGGGCATGTTAAGTCCCTATAATACTAGTGTATCCCCTTATTTTTATTGTTAGTATTTCCCCCTTATTGTTATTTTTGTGCCCATTTAGTTCCCATATTGTTATTATTGTGCTGCATAGAAGCCCACTATTGTTATTTTTGTGCCCTTACATTGTTATTGTTATGTTGGCTAGGATTGTATTGTGACCCATTGGACGCCTATATATAGAAACGAGGTTTTGTCATTTGTATCATCTAATAATTTTTCATTTATGTAATGTAAAGGAGGTTGGCCCCTCGAAGAGCATTATTTCTAAGTCGTTGATTTATGTTTTCTTCTATTTTGTGAGTTGGGTTCATAACAAAACACAACAAAATGATGTACTTATATTCATATGAGATTTTAATATCAATAGATGAAAACTGACTTACCACAATATTGAAGGTGTTCAGATGTTCTATCACTGAGTCTCCATCCTTCATCCTCGGGTTATATAGCTTTTCTACAGGAAAAATTTATTCACGAGAGAATTAAATTGATACAAAGTCCCTAACTTAACCCACAAATTCTTCGTCGTAGCTTCCCTAGATACATTTAACAATAATGAATATGAGATACACAACTGTATTGTGCTCTTTTCCTTCCAATCCAACTTCGCGCACTCTTCATCTGACATTGACGTTGGTTTAGTATCGAGATCTACTATTATCATTGATCTTTATCCAGTAGCATATCCTCCATCTTGAGCTTCCACAACTAAAAAATATAACCATTAAATTTCCCGATCTCTATCTTTCCATTTCTCATCATCTTCTTTTACCACAAGAATTTATCCCACAAATCTCCCACTGAACATGGTCTACCACAGACTCGAGAAAAAAACCCCTTAGCAGCAAAGGTGTCCCCTTGAAGCTGAAACATATTTGATACCAAATGTGGGTTTTAACCCTGTACATAAATTATCTGCAAACGAATTCTTAGAAACATAAAATAAACAATAGCTAGAGCATAAAATAAAAAAAATATATACACAGAGATTTTCCCCTGGATCCCAAACCAGGACTACCTAATTGATTTTTCATTATATTCCTTTTAGTATTACAACACATATATATACATGTTGAAGTATTCATAAGCCCAAATCTATGAACCCTAGATTAGAAAATAACCGTACTTCCCTTGACCTGATCTACAAAATACCATGAGTAGAAAACCATCATTCCCAAAACCATGAGCAAACCCATGCACAAAACCATAGGTCGGTCCTCCCACCTAATATAACACACACCCAAAATTCTTTGTCTGGTACTATGTATATTACTCCTTTTGATGGATCGAGGGGAACAATTAATCTCATATTGTTTCCTTCAAATGTCATATGTCTCTTCTTCAAATTAATTATGGCCATATTGCCAAATGTCTAGTCAAATACAAGCAATACATGATAAGGGTTACTGTCACCGATTACCTTTATTACTTCAAAATCAACATTAGTACGAACTCCTTTAATATCCATTGTGAAGCCTCGGTGTCTTCCCATAGGGAAAATATTTTGTTTATTTTCCATTCTTAACTAAATAGGTGACCATTGTAGCTTCGGCTTACCCAACAATTCCCATGTCTAGTTCGTCAAGATATTAGCATTAGATTCCAGATCCATAATAAATTGATGCATCTCATATTATCCTATCTATGCACTAAGCCTTATTTCTATTATGATTCTCTTCTGTCGATGCAAATTTTTGATTGTGCACATCTCACTTCGTGATGTTTCTTTTGATGCACTGTAGTCTATCAACTCCTACAACCCTTTTATAGCCTTTTGGTCCCTTAACAATTTCATGCAAGTCTATAGAAAATACCTTAAAATACTTACTTTACTTGTTAACTCCTGGTCTCACATCAAATCTTGGTCCTATGCCAAATATTTCTTCAACATTGAATATGATGACTCGTCGTAGTTACTCCTCTGATCGGGCTTTTGCTGTGCACTAGAGGTCGAAGCTCCAACATCCTTAAAAATGATTTTTCTTCCAAAAATACTTCTTTTTATTTTTAAATATAAAAATTAGGAGCTTTATAAACATTTTTCTAACCCATGCACCTTTATATTCCTTCTCTTCGTTCGCCTTATCACTACCAGTCATACCTCCACTTCTAGTGACAATACTAGCTCGAGGTTCATTAGTCCTAATTTCAGTGGTCATCATTTGAATATTCTGTGTCACCTACTGGTTGATTTTTTATTTCATCTTCTCATTAAGTACAAGACATTATTAAGTTACATGGTCAAATTATTTACAATACTTACATATTGTTATGGGGTTCTGGTAGTCTCTTGCAAAACGACCTGGCTAGCCGTAGTTATAGAAAATAATTTGTCTACGTCCTCGAATAGCTCCACCACCTCGACCTCTTCCTTGGTAACCTCCTCGACCACCACACTGTCGATTTTTTTCATTTACATGCTCTTCTACTTTAATTCTATGTGTCATCTCTGTGATCCATCATTAGATCATAAGCCAAACAACTATTCTCATCATGTCCTACCGATTTAAAGAATTTGCAATATACATTCCTTGGTATCTATACATATTTATGAAACAAGTATGAATATTTAGAACGATGTTGGCCTCTAGCCTTGCATATTTTTCACCACAGGATAGATCTTACATTTAAGGGATTAGGTGCTGCACCAAACATGTAATCCCTGAACATAGGGAACTGTTCTTTAAAATGTCCCTTCGATCTATACTTCATACGCCATAATTCTTCTCTAACCTCTTTGTTTTTCTTAATGTCTCTAGGGTTAAGCTCTCTATTTGATTCTAAGTCTGTTGCGTACCTGCATTGGTATCTCCTATAGGTGAAGCTTATAATTTCCTCACAATCTCCAGAGCTTCGGCTTGAGTTCATGTCTTTTGTTGCATCAATGGTAATATGATATGAGGTAGCAACACAACTATAAAAAAATCTTGATGTTGTTGCAGAGCTATGTCGAAGCTTACCTTATCCAATAAAAACTTAAACCTATGATATAACTCCAAAAAATACTCATTAGGTTTCTATTTGATTTCTTTCAACTAGGTGATGCACTACGACTGAGACTTCGAATTCTTAAACCCTTGTACCAATTTTGTTTTAATATCTACAGAATTTATATTCTAATTAGTTGAATACTTCATATAATATGTCAATGCTCCATCTCACATCATTGTAATGAGTTTCACTTTATTTATATTCTCATCATTGATCTTCTTAGTTGTCCATATAGCTTCGCATAAAATCCAAAACTATTCTAGATCTTCCAATCCAATTCCTTTGAAAACATGTAGGTTAATATCGTCAACCATACCTATTATTGGGGGGGAGGGGGAGGGGGAGGTAGGAGGTGTATGGGGGAGCAGGAAAACCACAAACACCCTGGCTATTACTAGATTTTGGATTTTGTGAACTCTCAGGCCTGGAGGGGGAATACTACGAAGTTACCTGGGGGTTATCAGGGTGGATTTCTTCTCTTTCACTTTCAAATTCACTCAAAAGAGGACTATAATTAGCCTCTACAAATTTTTTCGGGTCTTGTCCATGAAATATATTTCTAGTATATATTCGATATCTCTTTCCACTTCGTGTTGTGCTGATATCCTGCTTAGATTTACTTTATCTTCTTCTAGGTATAAGTAAACTAGCAATTTGATTACATATGTAAAACTCCCTTTTCACACAAAAGAATATTTATCCACAGTTTTAGAGATTTTAAATACTTATGTCGTGATAATTTGAATAATCATCTTTCCACTTCTCTGTAGGACACAATCGAGTCTATTGCAAACTTAGTAATTAATCCTCTAAACATACTATCAATCCAGAAATTGATAGCCCTTGAAATCCTATTGTCAGTGCTCTTGAGTCACTGTATTAGTTCAGGATTCCACACCATAGGTTCTCCACTCTTAAATGTTGATATTGAAACAAGATGATGAGCTTAGTGGAAAGAAGTCGCCTTCACTAAGTGGGCCCGCAGGCTATTTTTGGTGCAAAGTCTATTTTTAGACTATGTCTATTTTTAGACACGTCGATCATATTCTATGAGTTGCAGGATGCTATTTGTGGATGGTTGGTCAAGTTGGAAAAATAGATGGACTTCTATTTTTAGACATATTGGGTGGAATCTATTTTTAGATTGCCAGTCTAAAAATAGATATGTCGAATATTATTAGCTCCTAATAATATTTGGACTATAAACATTATCTTATTCTCTTGGAGCACTTCAGTTAAGTGCACAGATGTGGCACAGGAGCTGACAGAAGGAATTACGCTATTCCTGAGGGTTAAGTGGAGCTATTGCATGGATACTTCAGTTAGAACTCATGTGAGAGAGTTTGGTAGAGTTGATTGAGGAAGTTAATGGAGTTGTGTTCAGTTTAACTAATCTAAACATAGTTGAGCTAGTTGTATCTAGTCTAACTGATTGATACACTAGTGAGAGTGGTGTGAATTAATTATTAATTAATTAACTAATTATAAACTCATTAATCAACTAAATAATACATCATTTAACTTCAGTGCATGGACAGTTTCAGTGGAGACCAGTGAAGAGGTAGGTGAAAGAGCAGTGTGACTATCAGTTGTGACTATACTGGTGCATGAGTTTGCACCACACATTGATGGAGATGCCAATGAGGATTGCGCAATACAATCCAGGTGGTTTGAAGTTAATTATGAGCCATTCTTCAGCAGTGATTGTGCAGTAGAGGCAGACTATCAGGTGGCAGATATTGGAGCATGTGATTTGCTAGATCGGGCTTGATTAGTGTGTAGAAATTGGAGATTGTACTGAGAGCTTGTGAGGAGCTTTTTATGATGATTGTTACATGATCTCTTTGACATATAATATACAGATATTTGGGGGTTTTTAGCTTTAAGATTTCCCATAAAATATTTTTTTCATATGTGTGATTGTTTATGGTTTTAATGTGCGCATGTGATTGTTTTTATTTCCGCAATTAATGATCAATGGTAGAAGAGATTCTATATTGTGCATGAAGTTAAAATAGTGTGTAATCAGGAGAATATTGGTGTATAACATATCGATTATCAAATTTCTACATGGTATCAAAGCGATATTGATCATTGGAGCAATTGCAAAACATTGAAGCGGTTGAGTTTGGAGCTGGTGGAATTCGAATTTGCAGCAGTGTTTTCTTAGTGTCGAAGTTGAGATGTCTTTCAAAAAATTGCGATTGGAGTATGCCCTTGAGGTCAGCTCGAATTATATTGCATGGAAGGACAGGATGGAGGCAGTGCTGGATAACAATGGGTTGAAGGAGTTCATAGATGCAGAAATTCCAAAACCTGCTTCTAGCGATGCTGCCACACTTGACGCATGGAAAAAGAAGACAACAAAGTGTCAAAGGATTCTGTTGGAAGGTGTGAAGGATCACATAGTGTCCAACCTTCATGTTAAATCTTCTCCATTATTGATGTGGAAACCTTTGAAAAATTTATTTCAAAGAAAGAGTGACCAGAGGAAGTTGGCGCTCAAGGATAAACTCAGGAACATAAAAATGGAGAAAGGCGATATTATGCCCAAGTACCTCACGAAGTTCATCCAATGCAAGGATGAGATGGGAAGTGTGGGGGTTACTGTTGATGACGAAGACTTGGTGAGCTTGGCTCTCCTTGGGCTTTCGAAGAGTTGGCATTCCTATAAGGACTCTGTCAATGGTGGGGAGAAATTTCCAGGATGGGAGCGACTTTGGTCAGATCTTGTGCAAGAGGAGATAAGGCGGAGTACCAGGGAAGGATCTTCATCAAAGAACTCAGATGAAGAAAATTGCGCTTTGGCTACCAAAGAAAGGAAGGGGAAGAGCAAGAAGAATGCTTCTCAATCTGATGCGAAAGGCAAGAAGCAGGACATGTCCAAGGTGAAGTGCTTTCACTGTCACCAACACGAACATTACGCCATTAATTGTCCACAGAAGAAGAAAAATAAGCAGGCTACTAGATCTGCAGCTGGAGAGGCCTTAGCCTTGCATTTTGAGCTGGATTTTTCACTGATCGCATGCTTGGTCTCAAGTGTGATGGGTTCAGTGTGGTTTCTTGACAGTGGTGCGTCTTTTCATATGACCGGAGACAAATATTTGTTTATTGATCTGGATGAGAAAGATCTTGGAGTGCACATCCAGATGGGCGATGATGGTAGATACAGTGCGACCAGTATCGGTACCATTTCCTTTAAGAGGGAGTCTGGTAAACTCTTCGTATTGAAGGAAGTGACGGATGTTCCAGGATTGAAGAAGAATCTTATCTTTGTGTCCATGTTAGAAGACAAGGGATATGATGTTGTCTTTAGCGAGGGAAAGGATTTCCTGCGCAGTAAGGAAATTGGTGAAACTCGGAGGATAGGGGTTCGAGTTAAGAAAATTTATCAGTTGCAGGTAGATGGCTGCGCAGTAATGGCAGGCAAGGCAAAAGGAGTGGTGAGCCGGGATGATGGCGAGCTGTGGCATAGGATATTGGGCCACCTTCACCATGGTGCTTTGAAAATTTTGCAGCAGATTTCTACCGGGCTTCCCAAAGGTACACTTGCGCAGTCAGATCAGTGCAAGGGATGTACTTTGGGAAAATTTGTGAAAGCCACCTTTCACGAGAAGGATAGTCACGCCACGACAATCCTTGAAAGAATTCACACAGACGTGTGTGGAGCTTTCTCAGTAGCTTCGACAGCAAAGCACAGGTACTATGTGATATTTGTTGATGATTTTTCTCATAAGTGCTGGATCTTCTTCATGCAGAAGAAGAGCGAGACATACTCAAAGTTCTGTGAGTTCAAGGAACTGGTTGAGAAAGAATCAGGGAAGCAGGTGAAGGCTCTTAGGAGCGAAAATGGTGGTGAATTCATCTCTGGCGAATTCAAGGAATTTTGCAGCACAAAAGGAATTTTAAGAGAGCTCATAGCGCCTCATAACCAATAACAGAATGGAGTCACGGAGCGAAAGAACAGAATGATCGTGGGTGCTGCACGAGCGATGTTGCATGATCAGGGCCTTCCCATAAACTTGTGGGTTGAGGCATGTAATACTGCGGTTTATGTGAAAAACCGTTGTCCTTACAGGATACTTGGCATGAGTACACCCGAGGAGGCGTTTTCTAGTAAGAAGCCTGATATTTCCCATTTGAGGATTTTTGGTTCACCTGTTTACATTCATGTGACGAAGGATGCCTGGAAGAAGTTGGAGCTGACTGCAGAGGTTGGGATATTTTTGGGGTACACTGATATGCCCCACAACTATTGTGTGTATTTTCCAGACAGTCGCAAGACTGTTGTGCGACGAGATATCAAATTTCATGAGGAGAAAGCCATGAAGTGTTCGCTTGAGAGGGAGCCACACTTGCATGCAGATGAGGAGTTATTATTTCCTAAGGATGAGCCTCCGGATGTGGATCAGCCACATGAGGAAGTTCATGGAGTGGAAGATACCACTCATGCAGTGCCAACCATCAGAGGGCGGAAGCGCACTACAGAAGCTGAGCGACTAGCTCAAGATGCAGAGAAGGTTGTGGGAGCACCTACATCACAGCACAGACAGAGACAGTCACCTGACCGGTATACTGGATACATGGCTCTTGTGAGCAAGTGTATCGTGAAAAAGCCATCCTCTTTCGAGGAAGTTGTGGAGGATCCCGCATGGGTAGATGCCATGGTGGAAGAGTATGATTCGATTGTCAGAAACAGTGCATGGGAGATTGTCCCAAGGCCGGAAGGGAAATCAATGGTAGGTTTGAGATGGATCTACAAATTGAAGCAAGCAGCTGATGGGAGTGTGGTGAAGTACAAGGCAAGATTTGTTGCCCGAGGCTTCTCAAAGATTGAGGGGATCGATTATGAGGAAACCTTTGCACCTGTCGCAAGGTATTATTCCATATAGATGATTCTTGCTCTCTCAGCGCAGATGGGGTGGCACATTCATCAGATGGATGTGAAGACTGCGTTCCTAATTGGAGTGACTGAGGAGGAGGTGTACATAGAGCACCCCGAAGGTTTCGAGATCTTGTGACCCGAGTTTCATGGTGTAAACTAAAAAGAGCGTTGTATGGGTTGAAACAAGCACCTCGTGCTTGGTACACACGGATGAAACTGATTATTTTACCGGAATTGGATTCTCCAAGAGTGAGGCGGATCCGAACCTATACCGGATTGTGGTGGAGAGGTAAGTTTACGATCATTTTACTTTATGTAGATAGTTTGATTTTTATGGAGTGATGAGCTGTTGATACACTCATGAAGTCTTGCAAAGGATTTCGAGATGAAGGACTTGGGCCTCCTTCATTGTTTCATGGGATTGGAAATTTGGCAGCGGAAAGGTGAACTGTTTGTGTCTCAAGGAAATTATGCCCGGGAGATACTGGAGAAGTTTCACATGCAAGGCTGCAAGCCTATCGACACTCCTCTTCCTGGTGGTTGGAGGAAAGAGGATGCTACATCGGCAGAGGTAGTGGATGCCACTGTTTATCGACAGTTGGTGGGGTCGCTTATGTATCTGGTCAATACACGACCCAACATATGCTATGCTATTAACCAGCTTTCACAAGCTATGGTTAAGCCAACCAAGCTCTTTTGGAAGGCGGGCAAGCATGTATTGAGATATCTTAGAGGCACATCGAGATATGGATTATGGTATAGACAGTCGGATGAGGTGAAGATGTGTGGCTTCACGAATGCAGATTGGGTAGGGAGCCCAACGGACAGAAAGAGAACATCTGGAGGGATTTTCAGTATCAGGTCGACAACAGTTTCTTGGTACAGCAGGAAGCAGAGATCCGTGGCACTCAGTTCAATAGAGGCCGAGTATATGGCAGCAAGTTTGGCTGCATGTGAGGCTATATTGATGAGGAAGATCCTGGTCAGGTTGTTCGGTTCACACTTGGATCCTACTGTGATTTATTGTGATAATCAGAGTTGCATCAAGCTCTCGGTTAATACAGTATTTCATGATAGATCTAAACAAATTGACATACGGTATCATCATATCAGAGATTGTGTGCAACGGAAGATCATGTTACTTTCATACATTCCTACAGAGGATCAGGATGCTGATATCTTGACGAAGGCGCTCACTAGGAGAAAATTCGAATACCACAGAGGTAGGATAGGGGTGGCAGATAATCCTTATCTTGTTGAGAGGGAGTTTTGAGATTGCAACAAGATGACGAGCTTAGTGGAAAGAAATCGCCTTCACTAAGTGGGCCCATAGGCTATTTTTGGCGCAAAGTCTATTTTTAGACATATGGATCATGTTCTATGATTTGTAGGATGCTATTTTTGGATGGTTGGTTAAGTTGGAAAAAATATATGGACTTCTATTTTTAGACATATTGGGTGGAATCTATTTTTAGATTGCTAGTCTAAAAATAGATATGTCGAATATTATTAGCTATTAATAATATTTGGACTATAAACATTATCTTATTCTCTTGGAGCACTTCAGTTAAGTGCAAAGATGTGGCACATGCAGCTGACAGAAGGAATTACGCTATTCCTAGGGTCTAAGTGGAGCTATTGCATGATGACTTCGATTAGAACTCATGTGAGTGAGTTTGGTGGAGTTGATTGAGGAGTTGATGGAGTTGTGTTCAGTTTGACTTAGTTGAACTAGTTGTATTTAGTCTAACTGATTAATACACTAGTGATGAGTGGTGTGAATTAATTATTAATTAATTCACTAATTATTAACTCATTAATCAACTAAAGAATACATCAGTTAACTACAGTGCATGGACATTTTTAGTGGAGACCAGTGAAGAGGTAGGTGAAAGAGCAGTGTGACTATCAGTTGTGACTATATTGTTGCATGATTTGCAACAACCAGTGATTGGAGATGCCAATGAGGATTGTGCAGTACAAGCCAGGTGGTTCGAAGTTAATTAAGAGCCATTATTCAGCAGTGATTGCGCAGTAGAGGCAGGCTATCAGGTGGCAGAGATTGGAGCATGTGATTTGCTAGATCGGGCTTGATTAGTGTGTAGCAATTGGAGATTGTACTGAGAGCTTGTGAGGAGCTTTGTATAATGATTGTTACATGATATATATGACATATAATATACAGATAGTTGGGGGTTTTCAGCTTTAAGCTTTCCCATAAAATGCTGTGTTCATATGTGTGATTGTTTATGGTTTTAATGTGCGCATGCGATTGTTTTTATTTCCGCAATTAATGATCAATGGTAGAAGAGATTCTGTATTGTGCATGAAGTTAAAATAGTGTGTGATCAGGAGAATATCGGTGTATAACATATCATTTATCAAATTTCTACATTAAATTTTGTTTTCCTTTCATTCCACCTTGATATCCACTCATACAATTCAAAAGGAAAAGAAGCGACGAAAATCTCGTATTGATCTATAAAGATATACTTTTGAAACCATCGTTCAGATGTCAGACGAGGGTTTTTGTTTTATTGATTTGAAAATTCTCACTCTTTCAAGATTATCTAGTCTTGAATATATTTCTTTGACAGGTACTGTTGGGCATCGGATTTGTATACTTTTCTCTCCCATTTATCCCATATTTCTATCTATTTGTATCATTGATTGTTCTTAAATGCATGAGGTAAACCCCTTTATTTTATCTTTCATGGGATATTTGATTAATAATGTAATTGTCATGGAGGTTTTAACTTTTTGCAATATTAACTCCAATATTTCTATAGATTCGGCCAAAGCGGGAAGGTTATAGCCACGAGTCGTGGAAACAACCCACGATTACCAGCGCTACCTTCATTTGCTAATACAACGTAAAAGACTCTATTTCACACCAACATTATTTCAGGCCTTTTTATGGTTTCTTTCTGGGAAACTAGATTGTCGTTGTAACCAAGTATACTTTTGTAAGTATTGAATTACCGAAGGGAATCGATGATTTTCCAGAACATTTGTATAAAGAGGGCCTGTGGGCTATGAACGGGGTTAAGCCCAATTACATACATATTTTGTAACAATATATTCTGCCATTAATTGAATGCACACCAGCTTGCTGTTTCACCTGGAATTCGTGAGTTTACCGTAGCCCTGATCAGAGAGTTGGGCCCACTCATCTGATCAAGTGCTATGCTTTCCCTTCCTATTATTGTTTCCATGTTTTAGTTTGATTTCATTACTATTGTTACAGTATAATATTTCAATTGCTGTGAATATATTTTTAATTCTGCAATTTATTTTAATTGCTGTTACAATAGTCTTTGTGTTATGGATTTAAGCCTGTGATCTAGAGCAGGTCATGTGATTTCTCCTGCATATAAAGTGTGTTAGTCTTGAAATAACTAACACCCTCGAGTTGATAATTTATGTGGAAAAAGGGTGAACATTGTTCATATCCAGACACCAACATTTTGGCGTCATTGCCAAGGAAGGCTAACAGGTGCAAGAACAGGATCTGCAATTGGTCTGAGGGTCAATCTCTCGTCTTGGGGAGGGAATTTATTGCCCTTCTTCAAGTCCTGAGCGTAGTGATTTGTGTTTTCTTTCTTGTTTTTTTTTATTGTTTTTCTTTAGAACTGATCTCTTGTCTTGGGGAGGGAATCTATTACCCTGCTCCAAGTCCTGAGCGTAGCATGATATTTTTCTTTTTCTTTGTTTTTCAATAAAATTTATCCCTCATCTTGGGGAAGGCATTTTGCTACCCTGCCCTAAGTCCTGGGCATAGTTTCCAGCTTTTTGTTTTGTTTGATTCTTTTCTGAAGGGCTAATTTCTCATCCTGAGGAGGGTATTTGATTACCCTACTTCAAGTCTTGAACTTTGATTTTTATTTTCTTTTGGTATATTTTCTGTTTAAACCTACTCTCTCGTCCCGGGGAGGAAGCTATCCGTCCTACTCCGGGTCCTGAGCAACTTTGTTACTTTGATGAACCCTCTTCACAATTTTTATGAACAAGGATCTGAATAAGAGGGGAAGAGGAAGACCCCCAAAGAAAGGAAAGGATATGGGAAGGAAGACATATATTCAGGAGATCATTGAAAAATCTAGATCTGAAGCATCATCCCGTGCTGCTGTCAGGGTAAGAGTTCAGACGAAGTCCGAAGGGAAGTCTGTGGAGCAACCAATGCCATCCATGGTACCAGAAAGTATTCTTTCAATGATAGAAGATTTAATAAAGAGGGTATCGGTGGGAGAAACATCCTTACCATTAGTAGAAGGGGAAGAAATAGCAAGTAGAGGATCAGAAGAACTGAGAAATTCTAATTGGGAAGGAGAACCCCCAAAAGGGTTTTCATCACCACGAGACCAAGGAAGTGTTGTAAAACCTTCTGTAGTCGAATTAAGAAATTCTGATTTGGAGAGAGAATTCCTGAAGGATTTTGAGTCGCCAAGGGACCAACGAAGTGTGGTGAAACCTCCTACAGTTGAAACACTCCAAGTACCAGCTACAGAACCAGTCAAAATTCCAAGTGAGTATTGGAGGGTATTTATGGCACCTGTAAGTTCCTCTATTGATTTTACGATCAGAAACGTTATAGGGGATGCGCCGATAAGACCCATTCCTTTAACAAATCTGCCTAGTTTCCATGGGCTTTCTTCTGAAGAACCTGATTACGTTCCTCTTTGAATTTGACATTTTTTGTAGAGGATACAATTATATTTTTGATTCTCAGAAATTGAAAGTATTTCCTGCCACCTTGAAGGGGACAAACCTAAGATGGTTCATGGGTTTAGGACGGAGCACGATTACCTCATGGGAAGGGATGAAAGAAGACTTCTTGGAAAAATACCAAGATTATTGTAAGTACTGTGACATTAATGAGGAAATATTTAAGTTTTCATAGAAAGAGGACGAAAACATGGAAGACTGTGTGGAACGATTCAAGTACATATTGCAGAGGTCTAGCCATAGTGACTTGGACAAGGACATTCTGAAGATCATTCTTCTTTGAGCACTTAGGGAAGACTCCTTGAAAATTTTGATAGTAGGAAAAGGGGATATTTTGAAAGAAGACTTCGACACTATCTGTGACTATTGCATTAAGTGTTTACGGGGAGCTGCAAGGAGTGGACAAGGAATTCGGTCATCAAATACTTCCGGTGGAGGGGTTACGAAGGAAAAAATTGGAAACCTGTTGGAAAACCTAAGGACTGATATCCTGAGCACATTATCTGCTCAGATGGACACTCTGCAAGTAAAACAGAAACAAATGGAGTTATGGCTATATTTTGCCCACAGTGTAGAAAGAAGCATCCTTTGAAGGTGTTATCACAAAATCATACCTGATAGGCTGCCAATCAAATCAATCTCATGTAACTGTTTCAAACCAATCTTTTGATTGAGGCTTAGCATCCTCAACTTGAGAGGGCTCTCTCAAGGATTAATGATTTTTGATAGAAATATAGATGGCTAACTCTATGTGGGATAATAAGCATATAAAAATCGATATTGGTTGTAAATCACATTAGCAAGTGCACATTGGGCTTATGGAGTCATAATAGCTTTAGTAAAACAAAACAATCTACTTAGCATGGAAGTCAGGGCATATTAGATTTCTAGTCCTGAGATACACATGTGAAACTGTAAAATGCACAGTCAATTTGTCTATGAAGGAAGTCAGAGCATCAATAATGAATTATGACTAACATAAGAAAACACCACTGCAATAGGATAGCAAAAAGATGCCATTAGAACAAGAACACACTAGAACTCTTTACGAATCTTGAGTTGGCTAAGTAGAAAACTCTGTACTAAGCTGAAAACCAGTCACTTACAATAAATACAGTATTTTTGCTAAAAGTGTCCAACCCATGCATATTCGACTTCTTGATATTTTATAGATCATTTAAAATGTAGGATAACCTTATCCTGAGATAGATACATTGAATTCCTATTTTTTTGACACCTTTCTTAACCATATGACATGGTATTTATTACAAAATGACAGCTGCAAACCTAATGAACAGTCCTATTAAAAATAGGATTCAAACTCCTTAAATCCACTCATAACAACCTTATCTAAAATAGATTAAATAATTTTCCAATTGTATTCCCATAAGGTCGAATCCAGATGATAAGCTCCAACACTTTACGACCTCAATGCTAATCTCCATTAAACTAGGAAACTGTCCCCTGTTTTCTAGGCATATGATTTTTTTTTCTCCTGAGACACTTTGACTATCATGAACCCATTAATTTGAGCTTATTTGATGTTAGGAACTAAAGTAATACCTGTCAAAAACCTCACCAATTCACAGCTGTCCAAAACCACCATCAAACTCTTCAAAATAGCAGAAGTAGATTTGTGCTACGAAAACAACACAGTTTTGTAGAGCTTTTCATAGCGCAACCTTTTAACCCTTTTACCTTAAAAAAATTGGCTACTTTCTTCTAGATTTATCTTCATTATCAATTAACACAACCTCCATATCAATTTAAATTCATAACTTACACTTTTTCCCTTAAAAAATTTAGGAGAAAGAGTGAAAAAAGCTGCTACAAAAGTTTCATAGCGCTTTTCACTCTTTTTGCACTGTTTGCGCTACGAAACTGCTGAGTGAGCAGTTCTGCCCAGATTTCTTCAGAATTTGAACTAAAGATGTGCCAAAACTTCAAAATACCACTAGTTTCATAAAAAAAAAATAGTCATATGAACTAAAAACATAATTTTCATGAGGTTTATTCTTCATTTTCGATTTGATTTAGCTTTTGAATTTTTAAATAGTTTTTCATTTTGCACCTTTGTTTTTTAGCTCATCCTGAGCCAGTTTCAGCTGCAGCTCCAAATCCTCCACTTGATCTCTTAGTATTCTATTACTAGCTCTCAAGTGAGTATTGATTACTCTGACAAAGTTTGCTTCCTTGATGGCTGGAACTGTCCATGTGAAAAACTGTTCTGCACTGCTTGGAATTTTAGACCTAGAACCAGTTTTGCCTTCCCATACTGCCTTCATTCTTTTGAAACTCTGTCATTTCATCCTTTTCCTTCATTATTCTGTTGGCTGCATGCTCCACTGTTGGTGATGAGAGCTCAACCACCTCTTCAGGGACTTTGACTGTTTCAATAGTTTCTTGGACCTCCTTGCTGCCTTCCTTGAGCTTCTTAGCATGCCTAGTTAAATGTTTCCTTACTTGAAAGATAAAGGATGCATTTTCACCCTCAAATTCAAGTTTCTTTGCTGACTTAACTTTTTTCTGTTTGTGTTCATCAACTCCAATGAAATCATCTTTCACAATGTGTGACTCTTCTATATTAATTGCATGAAGGATGCCATCTAAATTTCTTTTTATCACTGAGCTGTCCTCTGTACCTAAAAAAACTATTTTTCCCTTTGATGCCTCTGCTTGGCTTCTTGTCACTCTCTTGATTTCTTGCTTGCTAGAAACTTGTTTTTGTTTTGCCTCTTTGACACTTTTTGACCTCTGTTTTGTAGGTGATGGAGTTGATGCACCAAGAACTTCTGTCTTCTATGTCCTATCTTCAACCTGTTTCATTGGTTTCAACTTTACAAACCTCTTTGATTTTGCAACAATAGGCTGAATAGACTCTGCTACTAGTGGTGAAGGAGTTTATTTAGGTTTAGGGTTTCTAGCTGGGGTTAGGGTTTCCAGTTCAAAACCATTCATAAACAAAAAAGAAGACCAATCCCTGCTTATTTTCTCAAGCTCATTCAACACCAATAAATTTATCAAACCATGGTTAAATAAAGATGTTTCACAACCATCAGACTTGGCTTGTACTTTATCAGCCATTTTGGCAAGGCTCCTATGCAATTAAAAGTGAAAATCTAGTGATATCATACCTGTGAAATGCAGAAGTAGCTTGAAATGATAAGTATAAACTTTATGGTACCTACCTTCACATGTAAAGTATCTTTGAATGTTTAACAACAACTTGGCATAGGTGTCTTTGATACAGTTTCTAGGTATTGCATTATTTATGTCCATATCTGCATACTCTGGTTTTGATGAATTCCTTGCATGGTTCCATGTCAAACTTAAAACCTTTAAACCAAGTCTCTTGCCCCCTTGGTATTTCTATCACAAAAGAAATAATATCAGGTGTGACTGGAACTTTTAACATCCCAATTTTGGTAGTTGTTCCACTGAAGTGTAAGGAAATTTCTTTAGACACCTGACTATGGAAACCCTGCAGCTTTTCACAAAACTAGAGACAACCTGCTTTGCTAAAAGCCTCCATCACTGTTTGATCTTCAATTATAGCCTTCACATTTTCAGGCTCATATCTTAAGAAATTTCCCCCTCTGTGGACTTTCTTCTCCTCTACCATACTTCTTAGAAAAACCTGTCAGCTTCTTTTGAATCTATGAAACAACCTCGCTTGATTAGGAAATGAACAGCCTCACTTGAATATATGATCAGCCTCGCTTGAGAATATGGAACAACCTCGCTTGAATATATGATCAACCTCGCTTGAGAAGATGGAACAACCTCGCTTGATTATGATGAAGATAACCTTTGTAAATAACAACTACAGGCTTAGCTTAGTTGCTTCAGAGCTCAGACACTCGTATGGAGGCAAATGAAAATGAGAATCACCAAAGTAGGCAAAATTTTGAATTTAAGATGTCATCTCATAACTGAATGATGCCTCACTCATGCCATATCATGACAATGATGACTGTGAGACAGGTTAGTACATTGAATCTGATAACTAACTAACTCACCATACCCCTATCCTATCATTCCCTAACGGATTATGACAAATTTTGGATTAAATAACAAGACAGTTAAGAAACCACACTTTCGTAGTGCCCATAGTGTATTTTTCGCAGTTTGCGCTACGAAAGTATCAACACTTTCGTAGTGCAAATCCTCTTTTTTGAACTATCGGCGCTGCGAAACAGAGGATTCTTGGTTAATTGCAGAAATTTAACCTGAAACCTTATGGAATGATCCCTAAATAGAAAATGTGAGTCTTTGATCATGGAATGGACCTCTAAAGACTTTATTTGAATTCAATGGTGACCTTTAAACTTATAAAAAATCTAACCTACCATTAACCAAAACCTAAAATGAATTTCAAACCCATTTTGAGACCATGATAAAAAAAACAGAGTTGACACAATGATGTTTTGAAAATTTTTGGGTGATAACAGTGGCTCCACTTAGGATAGTGTGCCCCTGTGGTACACTAAAAACTAGTAGTTCCAGTGCTGCTATCTATTTTCTTGACCAAAACAGAAATTTTTTTGAAATTTCCAAGCTTCCTCCTCAAGCTCTAATGGCCTTCACCTTGGGCTCAAGCTTGCTGTTTTATCTTGTCATTATTAGCAGAAAAACTTGTAAAATGGAATATGTAAAATGACATGAATAATCAATCAGATTTTAGGAAGAATAATGCTTCAAAAACCTGCCATTGACAGGTCCTCCAACATATGATTTTCCATCCATCTCCTGCAGTATGTAAGTATTGTTTCCATGAAAAGCTGCTATCTTGAAAGGACATTTCCATAAGTTCTCAAACTTACCATGTTTTCCTTTCTCTTCAATTCTGGCCTCCCATTTCAGCACTTCATCTTGAATTTGAAAACTTTCTTCCTTGATCTTCTTATCAAATGTCGTCTTGATTCTGTTTTGAGAATGTTGATTGTTGTTATAAACCTCATTCCTCTTCTTTTGTAGAGCTATAAACTGATTAATTCTCCTCTGGACTGCATTTGGTTCTTCTTCTAGCCCTTGAATAAGCTTCATGACAGGAACCCCTAGTGATGTAGGAAACTTATAGCCTCAGAGCCATATACCAATTCATATGGTGAAGTTCCAATTGACCTCTTTGTGCATATCCTATCAGCCCATAAGGCATATTTCAGCTTCAAATGCCAAGCCTTCTTATTCTCCTGCAACACCTTTTTAATGATCCTCACAAGACTCTTGTTAGAAGACTCAACAAGACCATCCCTTACGGATAGTATGCAGTAGAATGCCCAAAAGTAATATGATTTGATGAAAAAAATTGATGGTCTTCTTAGACTTAAATGCCTGTGAATTATGAGTTATAATCTTCATGGGGCAACCAAACGTAGACAACATATTATTTTCTAAGAAAGAAATAATCACAGAATCATTTGCTTGCCTAGTTAGGATTGATTCAATCCATTTGATGAAGTAATCAGTTGTTGTAAGAATCCAGCGATGATGACCTGATGATGATGGATGAATCTCCCTAATAAAATCTAGCCCCCACTACTGGAATGGCGCTTATACATAGATATGCATCAAAGGTAAAGGTACTAGCTTCTTCTTACCCTCGAAAATCTGGCATTCATGGCAAGCAACAACCCTCTTGTAGATATCCTTAAAAATTGTAGGCCAATAATACCCTGCTCTTAGAATCTTGTTCACTTTTGCCTTCCAATAATGGTGACCTCCACAATCTCCTTTGTGGAACTCCTCAATTAATTTATCAGCCTCCTCTTCCAACAAACAATTTAGCAAAATTCCGCCAGTATCATTCCAAAACAAATTTCTGTCAAAAATAAAATATCTCAAAGACTTCAGCTTAAAAAACCTTGCTTTGAACTTTGTTAGATAAAATGGTGCTTTATGGTGCTATAGGAAAAAAACAAACTCCTTGTACCAATATGAAGTGATGTATTTTTATTCAATAGGAACTAGTTCCTCTTCACCATCTCAAATTTCTGATATTTCTGCAATCACGTTTATGTCAAGACAGTCAAAGTTTGATTGCGCCATCATCTTTCGTAAGCCTTTCCCTTTGACCAATTTTTTTGGGTTAATCTCAATATCATACTCTAGAAATTTGGAAATCCATTTCCCCCTCTTACCATCAGGGTCGGCTTGAGTGAGGATGTCTTTCACAACAACAATAGGAAAAAATGCCACAATATGAGAATGCAGAATATAAATTCTGAAATCTTTGATAGCCTTTACCAAGGCATAGGCTTACTTCTCTAAGGTATTATACTATAGCTCAGAATTGCATAATGTCCTACTAAAGAAAGAAATTGGCTTCTCAATACCTTGTTGTCTCTTTTGTAGTATAACTCTAGCGATAGTATTTTCTGATGCAAAAGTAAAAACGAGAAATTCCTTTGAGAAATATGGACTGATCAATACCAGTGCTTATGTGAGTGCCCTTCTGATTTCCTCAAATGAGTGTCTTGATTCTGCTGTCCAATTAATTTCAACTCCCTTCTTCAGCATCCTTGTTATTTCCTTCACAATCTCAGCAAAATTAGGAATAAATCGCCTTACAAAATTTACCTTTCCAAGGAAAGATTGAATCTCCTTCCTACTTCTTGGAAAATCCACCTTCTGAATTGCATTAACCCTTCTTGGATCAATCTTAATCCCATCTTTAGAAATGATATGTCTAATTGTTTTACCTGAAGTTAAAGCAAAAACACTTTTGGTGGGATTTAGAGAGATTCCAAACCTTCTACATTTTAGCAAAATCCTTTCTAGGTGTTTCAAGTGATCTTCTTCCCTCCTTGATAAGACTGTTATATCATCAAGATAAACAACCACCATCTTGTCCTTCTCTTCAGAAAAAGAAATGTCCATTTCCCTCTGAAAGTTAGCTCCTTCATTCATGAGACCAAATGGCATCTTGGCATACATGAAAGTGCCCCATGGTATAGTAAAGGCTGTTTTTTCTTGATCATCAGGATGTACAAGAATCTGATTATAACATGAAACCATCAAGCATAGACATTCTTTGAGAACCAACAATAGTTTGAAAATTTTGGTCCATCTTAGGGAGGGTATAATTGTCCTTCAAGGAGGCTTTATTCAAATTTCTGAAGTCAATACATATTCTGATTTCTCCACTCTTTTTCCTAACTAGAACCAAATTCACAAGCCAATTTGAAAATCTGATTGGGACAATGATTTTAGAATCAAAGAGTTTTTTGACCTCCTTCTCAATCAATGGCATGAGAAGTGGATTGATCCTCCTCAACTTCTGCTTGAAGGGATTTTCATTTTATTTTATGGGAATAGTATGCTGAATAATGGTGGGATCATATTCTTTCAAATCAACATAGTTCCAATCAAAGAAATCTATGAATCTCTTCATCATTTCAAAATACTTAAACTTCATATTAGTTGAAAGAAACTTTGAAAGTTTAATCATTTTGGGCATAACTATTGTACCAAGGTTACAACTCTCAACTTCTTCATCATCATATTGTAACTTAGGGGATTTAAAAAATCATTCTGATCAAAATTGTTTTCTAGAGGTATGAATCCCTTTGGTATGGAATTATTATTTAGTTGCAAAAATTCAGAATTCCCTTTAGATTCAGCCAACATATTTTGCTGATCAACTTATATATTTTCAAACTCTTCTATCAACTCAATAAAGTTCTTCACTTGTTGATCATCCTAAAAAACTTGCCAATGAGTAATATTATCAGGGATAGTTGGTCTATGGTGAATCTCAACCTCATATTTTTCTGTGGAATGCATAGGAATAATGAAAATACTAGTAGAGACAGCAAGGGAATCAACAATGGAGTTTTTTTCTCTAGTTTTGACCATGAATGTATAAGCTTGAAAGTTTTCTAACATGTCCAAAACAAAATTCCTATATGCTCTCATCCTTGTATATTTTGTTTGATAAACACCTTCAACCTGTTTAATGACTAATTATGAGTATCCAAAAAAAAAAATGTTTTGAGCATTCATTCTTTTCAAAACTTCTAGACCCAAAATCAAGGATTCATACTCAGCCATGTTGTTCGTGCAATCAAATTTCAGTTTATAGGAAAGGAACTTACTCTCATCACTTGGATTTTTAATCCAAATCCCTACTCCTTCTCCTTATCTTCTTGCTTATCCATCAAAATGAAATAACCACCAACCTTCCACCTCCTTATTGCTGACTTGCTGATATTCTGTTTGCTGATTTTCAGACTGTTGAATCTCAGAACTCTAATTTTCTGCTTTCCTCTCTTCCTTTGCTTAATTAGTCAACTCATTGAAAAGAATAGCAGAACCAAGTTCAGTATCAAGAGCATAAATTGGAAAATTTTGGGGTTTGTATTTAATACTCACCACGTAGGCCATTCTTCTCTCTCGATACAATCTTCTTTTCTCACCAAAAACAGGGATGGTAGCATAAGTAAGATCCATCTGCATTGTATCTTTAATTTTTTCTGCCCATGACCTTGACAACAGAATACAAAAATTTGGTGGAATGTCTGCTACCATGATGTCCATGACTACAGTCTTAGCAGGAACTTGTGTTAGAGCAACAACAACATCCTTGATTAAACCAATGCATCGAACTCTTTTCAAATCGAAAGAAAACAATTCTTTATATGGCCTAGTTATTTCTAACCCCATTATTTCCATGATTACTTTGGGCATAAGATTGTGAGGGGCCCCTAAATCCAACATAGCATTATGCAATGTCATGTCATGAATGCTAAGGCTCACATAGAAAGGAGGGACCTCCTCATTCTGTTCATCTTCTAGTCTTGGACCCAAATATATGGTTGGATGATCTTCTAATACATTCAAGATATCAGCAGCTCCTGGTTGTGAATTTAACATTTTAACAATCTTGCTTCTATATTCATCTACCTTGAAAATCTCACCAAATGGGACTGATATTTTAATCTTATAAATTTCATTCTCAAGATTGAAAACAAAAATAAAATTTTCAGCTTTTTTGATAGGAGGAACAATTGGTGTATCTTTCTTACCTTCAGTGACCTTAGGAGCATCCTTCTTGCCATCAGCAACCTTAGGTGTATCTTTCTTAGGTTGTTTTTTTTTTTCAATGATAGGAACATTACTATTTCTGAGATTATATTGTTACTACATATCGAAAATAACATGTTGATACCCCTTTAGATAATATGATGTTTCCTCTTCATGATTATTTTGATCTGATTGATCATGTTCTTCTTTTGTCAAGAAAATTCCAGACATTTTCTCATCAAAATAATGAATAGACTCCTCAAGAACTTCAGGATCATCTTCTTCATCAATCAAATTCTGTTGAAAAGGAGGTCTCACTGGAGGATCAGGGTGCTGATTTCTATTTTCCATTGGCCTTTGCTGATTCTGAGGTCTCCTGAACTGAGGGTTTCTGAATTGAGGTTCATGTTGTGCAGGAGGAGCAAAGTTATTCCCAAGGGCTGATATATCCTTCAAATTTTACATTGTTTTCATCATTGAATCCAGATTATCCTGAGAGGCAGAGGAGGAAGGCTTCTCTTCTTATTTCAACTTAGTATTACCCATTTTTGACTTTTTAGCTGCTATCAAGTTAACCTCCTCCTTCACTGCATCACTTTGCATTTCAACAAGTGTAGGGGATTCCCTTTCTCTTAGCAGTATGGAAAACTCATAGTCAAAAGCTTCATCATACCTCATTTGAGCTAAGGCTTGTGGTGGTTTCAAATGAGCAGGAATAGAGTCTAGCACCTTATTAAACCTTTTTGAAAATTTTTGAACAGATTCATCATCAACTCTCTTCAAAGTACTATACTTGGTGAGGGCTTGTACTGGATTAGTTTTGTTTCCCCATTTTCTCAGCAAAACATCTTCAAATTCATTCCAATTATGAATACTTCCAGGAGTAAGAGGTTTATACCACTTCCTAACCTCACCAGTAAAACTCTGAGCAAACAAATTCAACTTAACATCTTCATCATCAACCTCCTCCCCGTCTATAAAATCATTACATTGATCCACATGGTCTTCTGCTGTAATGTCTTGATCGCTTCCCCAAGTTTTGATTCTAGCAGCATATTTGCTAGGGAGGTCATGTAAGATAGCTAGAAGAGCAAGAGGGGAATATCTAGTAGGTGCAGTAGGTGGAAGAGGTACATTTCCATCCATGGTTAAAGGGACTGTAGTGGCTTTAGGGATGGTAGAAATAGAGGATGAAAAAATACTATGAGGAGGCTATTTGGTCTTTGTGGTTCACTAATAATTGAACTCCAATTTGGAAGGGGAAAATCATCTTTAATTTTCAACAATACTTCAAAAGGGTCAAGCTCTTTGAATTTATCTAAAGACTCTTTTTCCAACAATAACTCAGAAGTAATAGCTTCCTAAAACTCTTCTTTGTCTTCCTGTGTTACTAGAGTTGAGGTATCAATACCTCTCTTATGCAAGTCTAAGATAATTTAAATTAGTTCTTTTTCACTTTCTGATCTAAACAAAACCTCTTGAATTTTATCGTCAACTCTTTTATCTTCATGACTTCTTAAAATTTCAGAGGACAAAGATTTCGAATGTGATGGAGTACTTGATATTTCAGAAATGACTTTACTACCTCTGGAAATGGTGTTTGGATTGTCCATGATGGTAGGTGGAGATAGGTTAGGATTTCTGCTCATGTATCTCCTTCTCGAAGTCACTTTTAATCATATAAACTTTAAATGGAGTTACCAAGGTAGAAGGAGCCTCGAAAAACCTTTCTGAGCTCCTGCTACCTTCAGAAGTTCAACTTCAAATTCTCGGGAAAGTATAATCTTTAGGCTCCCGACAGATGCACAAAATGGTTATCACAAAAGCAGACCTAATAGGCTACCAATAAAATCAATCTCATGTAACTATTTCAAACCAATCTTTTGATTGAGGCTTAGCCTCCTCAACTTGAGAGGGCTCTCTCAAGGATTAATGATTTTGGATAGAAATATAGATGGCTAACTCTATGTGGGATAATAAGCATATAAAAATGGATATTGGTTGTAAATCACATTATCAAGTGCACATTGGTCTTATGGAGTCATAATAGCTTCAGTAAAACAAAATAATCTACTTAGCATGGAAGTCAAGGCATATCATATTTCTAGTCCTGAGATACACATGTGAAACTGTAAAACACACAGTTAGTTTGTCTATGAAGGAAGTCAGAGCATCAATCATGAATTCTGAGTAACATAAGCAAACATCATTGCAATAGGATAGTAAAAATATGCCATTAGAACAAGAACACACTAGAACTCTTTATGAATCTTGAGTTGGCTAAGTAGAAAACTCTGTATTAAGCTGAAAACGAGTCACTTACAATAAACACAGTCTTTTTGCTAAAAGTGTCCAACCCATGCATATTCGACTTCTTGATCTTTTATATATCATTTAAAATGTAGGATAACATTATCCTGAGCTAGATACATCGAATTCCTACTTTTTTGACACCTTTCTTAACCATATGACATGGTGTTTATTACAAAATGACAACTGCAACCTAATGAGCAGTCCCATTACAAATAGGATTCATACTCCCTAACTCTACTCATAACAACCTTATCTAAACTAGATTACATAATTTTCCAACTGTATTCCCATAAGGTCGAATCCAGATGATAATCTCCAACACTTTATGACCTCAATGCTAATCTCCATTAAACTAGGAAACTATCCCCTGTTTTCTAGGCATAGGATTTTTTGTTCTCCTGAGACACTTTGACTGTCATGAACCCATTACTTCGAGCTTATTTGATGTTAGGAACTGAAGTAACACCTATCAAAAAACTCACCAAGTCCCAGCTGTCCAAAACCACCATCAAATTCTTCAAAATAGCAGAAGTAGATCTACGCTATGAAAACAACACAGTTTCATAGTGCTTTTCGTAGCGCAACATTTTAACCCTTTTACCTTCAAAAATTTGGCTTCTTTCTTCCAGATTTATCTTCATTATAAATTAACACAACCTCCCTATCAATTTGAGGTCATGACTTACACTCTTTCCCTTCAAAAATTTAGGATAAAGAGTGAAAAAAGCTGCTACAACAGTTTCAAAGCGCTTTTCACTCTTTTTGCATTGTTTGCGCTACGAAACTGCTGAGTGACCAGTTTTCCCCATATTTCTTCAAAATTTGAGCTAAAAATATGCCAAAAATTTAGAACACCACTATTTTCATAAAAAAAAATAGTCATATGAACTAAAAACACAATTTTCATGAGGTTTATTCTTCATTTTCCATTTGATTTAGCTTTTGACTTTTTAAATAATTTTTCATTCTGCACCTTTGTTTTTTAGCTCATCCTAACTCAGTTTCAGCTGTAGCTCCAAATCCTCCACTTGATCTCTTAGTCTTCTATTATTGGCTCTCGAGTGAGTATTGATTACTCTGACAAACTTTGCTTCCTTGATGGCTAGAACTGTCCATGTGAAAAACTGTTCTGCACTGCTTGGAATTTCAGACCTAGAACTAGTTTGGCCTTCCCATATTTCCTTCATTCTTTTGAACTCTATTTTGTCAATAATATGCTTTTTGGCCCTCTTTCTCATTATAGCAATCTCTTGATTTTCTAACCTCAATTTATCCTCAAGATGTTGGCACTCTGTCATTTCTTCCTTTTCCTTCATTATTTTGCTAGCTGCATGCTCCACTGTTGGTGATGAGAGGTCAACTACCTGTTCAGGGGATTTGAATGTTTCAATAGTTTCTTGGACCTCCTTGCTACCTTCCTTGAGCTTCTTAGCATACCTAGTTAAAGGTTTCCTTGCTTGAAAGATAAAAGCTGCATTTTCACCCTCAAACTCAAGTTCCTTTGCTGACTTAACTTTTTTCTGTTTGTGTTCATCAAATCCAATGAAATCGGCTTGCACAATGAGTGAATCTTCTATATAAATTGCATGAAGGATTTCATATAAATTTCCCTTTATCACTGAGCTATCCTATGTACCTGAAACAACTATTTTTCCCTTTGATGCCTCTGCTTGGCTTCTTGTGACTCTCTTGATTTCTTGCTTGCTGGCAACTTGTTTTTGTTTTACCTCTTTGACACTTTTTGACCTCTGTTTTGCAGGTGATGGAGTTGCTGCAACAAGAACTTGTGTCTTCTCTATCCTATCTTCAACCTGTTTCCTTGGTTTCAATTTTACAAACCTCTTTGATTTTTCAACAACATGTTGACTAGAATCTGCTACTAGCGGTGAAGGAGTTCCTTTAGGTTTAGGGTTTCTAGCCGAGGTTAGTGTTTCAAGTTCAAAACCATTTATAAACAAAAAAGAAGACCAATCCCTGCTTATTTGCTGAAGCTCATTCAACACCAATAAATTTATCAAACCATGGTGAAACAAAGATGTTTCACAACCATTAGACTTGTCTTGTACTTTATCAGCCATTTTGGCAAGGTTCCTATGCAAGTAAAAGGGAAAATCTAGTGATATCATACCTGTGAAATGCAGAAGAATCTTGAAATGATAAGTATAAAATTTATGGTAGCTACCTTCACATTTAAAGTATCTTTGAAAGTTGAACAACAACTTGGCATAGGTGTCTTTGATACAGCTTCTAGGTATTGCATTATTCAGGTCCATATCTACATACTCAGGTTTCATGAATTCCTTGTATGGTTCCATGTCAAACTTAAAACCTTTAAACCAAGTCTCTTGCCCCCTTGGTATTTTTTTCACAGAAGCAATAATATCAGGTGTGACTGGCCCATTTAATATCCCAATTTTGTTAGTTGTTCCACTGAAGTGTAAGGAAAATTCTTTAGACACCTGACTCTGGCAACCCTGCAGCTCTTCACAAAACTGGAGACAACTTGCTTTGCTAAAAGCCTCCATCACTGTTTTATCTTCAATTATAGCCTTCATATCTTAAGCAATGTCCTCCTCTGTGGACTTTCTTCTCCTCTACCATGCTTCTTAGAAAAACCTGTAAGCTTCTTTTGAATCTATGAAACAGCCTCACTTGATTAGGAAATGAACAACCTCGCTTGAATATATGATCAAACTTGCTTGAGAATATGGAATAGCCTCGCTTGATTATAATGAAGATAACCTTTGTAAAGAACAACCATAGGCTTAGATTAGTTGCTTCAGAGCTCAGACACTCGTATGGAGGCAAATGAAAATGAGAATGAACAAATTAGGCAAAATTTTGAATTTAAGACATCATATCATAACTGAATGATGCCTCACTCATGCCCTACATGAAAATGATGACTGTGAGACAGGTTAGTACATTGAATCTGATAACTAACTGAATCACCATACCCCTATGTTATCATTCCCCAATGGATTCTGATAGATTTTGGCTTAATTGACAAGACGGTTAAGAAACTACGCTTTCGTAGCGCCCACAGTGTATTTTTCGCAATTTGTGCTATGAAAGTATTGACACTTTCGTAGCGCAAATCCTCTTTTTTTAACTAGCGGTGCTACGAAACGGAGGATTCTTGGATAATTGTGGAAATTAACCCGAAACCTTATGGAATGATCCCTAAATGGAAAATGTGAGTATTTGATCATGGAATGGACCTCTAAATACTTTATTTGAATTCAATGGTGACATTGAAACTTATAAAAACTATAACCTACCCTTAACCAAAGCCTAAAATGACTTTCAAACCCATTTTGAGACCATGATAAAAAACAACAGAGTTGACACAATGACGTTTTGAAAATTTTTGGGTGATAACAGAAGGAATGCCCGTTAAACACAGTGGAAGCCTGTGCAATCTGTGAACAGACTCATGCGACCAGCTCATGTCCTTCTTTGCTCGGATTGAAGGCAATTTTTCAATGGGAAAGTGAAGAAAGCATGGTAGACCAACTATAATTCATGGGGTAGAAGAAGCCATGACAACCTTGACCACCAGCTATGAATCCAGGTATGTTTCAGGACCCATCTCAGTATTTTAATATGGGTCCCCAATCTGCACTTTTTTCAGCTATGTGTTCTCAATATCAGTATCCCCCTTGGAAACAATGCGTTCCCTAGGCTAGTCCGAATCCTTCATGGAATCAGAACTGGCGTGGAACCTCTCCTACTGGCTAGTTTCCTCAGTCTATGCCTCAAAAACAACTTCAGTTGCCCTCCAATGTACCCTAGGAAACCCAACCATTAGACCCAAATTTCCTATCCATCCTAACCCAAATCCTAATAATAAAGGGGTCCAACAAAAAAACACTCTGAACCTACCATCTTACAACATTTCTACCGCTGGAATTAATGAGATAAACCTACAATTTGGGCGAGTAGTAAATGCACCCACTTCACCTATTCTTATAGAACAAATTGATAGTGAAGATACATAACCAGAACTGAGGGCAGTTTGGGACAAATTAAACCGAAATATAATGAACCAAACACCTCCCCAATATTTTCCTGATCAAGGTCATTTAACTTCTCCTCCATATCCTGAAATACTAACCTTGAATAAGTCGAACCCTCAAGTAGAGTTTGATTTCCTAGGGGAACTGTAATTTTTTTTTTTTAAATACCCCTGCTACAGGCTATGAGGGATGTACCTGTATATGCAAAAACTCTTAAAGGTTATTGCTCTAAGAAACTAGGGAAGAAACCTAAGGATCCATTAACTATTCATGTGATGGGCAGATTATCCGACATTATGTTAGGAAAGATCATGCGTGTAAAATACGGAGACCCAGGAAACCTGAATCTGACAGTATATATCAATTGGGATGAAATACCAAATGTACTGGTAGATTTGGGAGCTACCATCAACATTATCACCTCTGAAACAATGAACACATTAGGTCTTGGAAACATTAAACCAACCCCTACTATCCTGGAACTAGTAGATAGGTCTACAATTAAACCAGTAGGGAAATTGGAGGATGTAATTATTTTAGTAGATTCATGGCATTACCCTGTGGACCTCCTTGTATTACAGACTCGATCTTCAGGTGGTGGTCACCCATTGATCCTGGGAAGACCTTGGCTTGCAACTACAGACACCTACATAGGGTGCCAATCTGGGCATATGATCATATCAAATGGGACAGTTACAAAGAATCTTACTCTTTATCCCCCTGTGGAACCTAGCCCATCTGAAAAATTGTTAACCAGTCAGAAACCTCTACCTGTAGAAGAGCCTGAACCTAAAAATGAATATGTTAGACTAGTCCTCACTATTGGGTAGGCACTTCAATTCAAAATAGAAACCGAGGACGATGCCATTAACAATTTTATTAATGATTCCAGTTCTGTTTCTGATTCAACTCGACAGATTCTAGAATATGCTATGAGCTATGAAGCACAGGAAAACATTGAACCAAAAGATGACATTGAAGACATTTTTGTAACCTCACCGCATGATAGTATTCCAATTGAGGATGAATCGGGGAAAACACGTAATATCAACCCAAACCTGTCCGAATCCCAAACAAAAAATCTTTTGAAAGTCTTTCAAGATAATCAAGAAGCTTTTGCCTGGGATTATACCGACATGAAGGGGATCCCTGCTAACTTATGAACTCATCATATTTATATTAAGAAAGATTTCCACCCTGTAAGACAGCCCCAATGGAGAATGAACTCTGCACTCAAAAACATTGTCAAGGAAGAGTTACAAAAATTATTGGATGTAGGATTCATTTACCCCATCTTAGATAGCTAATGGGTATCTCTACTAGTTATTGTTCCCAAAAAGAGTGGTAAATGGAAGATCTGCATAGATTACAGGGAACTAAATAAGGCAACGCAAAAAGACCATTTTCCTTTTCCATTCATTGACTAAGTCCTAGATACTTTGGCTGGGAAGAAGTTATTTTCCTTCCTAGAAGGATTCAGTGGATATAACCAGATCCAGATAGCCTCGGAAGACCAAGATAAAAAAAAACTTTCACATGCCCATGGGGAACCTTTGCATATAGGGTCCTCCCATTTGGCCTGTGTAATGCTCCTGCTACCTTCCAAAGTGAAATATTGGGAATATTTTCTGATTTTGTTGATGACAGCGTTGAAATCTATATGGATGATTTTAATCCATATGGAATTCATTTGAGGAAGGATTGGAAAATCTGGAGAAAGTACTCAAAATATGTAAGCAAACCCATGCATCTCTGAGTATAGTAAAATACCATATGATGAGGGAAGAAGGAGTAGTATTGGGACATTTTCTCTCAGTTGCTGGAATTCAAGTTGATTCGGCTAAAGTAAAGGTAATATTACACTTTCCGGTACCCAAAACAACCACACAGGTATGTAGCTTTATTGGTTGTGCTGGCTATTATAGATGCTTTATAGAAATTTTTTCTAAAGTATCACATCCACTTTTTCAATTACTAACAAAAGATGCAAAATTCTTGTGGACTGAAGACTGTGAGACAACTTTCACGAAAATTAAAGGGTGGTTTGCATGGCTCCAATCTTATGGGGACTTGATTGGGCATTACCATTTCACAGACATACCGATGCTTCTCAGACAGTAGTAGGGGCTGTTTTTCGATAGCAGGTAGACAAAACACCGTATGCAATTTATTATGTCAGCAAGCATTAAATTCCTGCTAAACTAAATTACACAATAACAGAAAAAGAATTCCTGGCTATCATTTATGCTATCAATAAGTTCCAACACTACATTATCGGGCATTCTAATGTTTTCCATATTGATCACACAACAATCAGGTATTTGATGAATAAACGTATTACTCCTAGCCGTGTTACAAGATGGTTGCTATTGCTTCAAGAATTTGATATCACAATAGTAGATAAACCAGGAAAATATAACGTAGTTGCTAATTTCCTATCTAAAATGGATAAAAATGATGAATGCACACCTATAGAAGATATTTTTCTCGATGAACATATTTTTGCAGTTTCTACTAAACCTCCGTGGTATGCAGATATTGCTAATTATCTTGCTACAGGGAAAGTTCCTCCTCATTTGTCATATAGGGAACAACGGAAAATTATTCATCACAATGCCTGATATTCTTGGATGGTAGGATACCCTTTTCATACAGGAGTGGACAAGAAGAATCAGCGCTGTGTTTCTGAGGATGATATTTATGAGGTATTGAAAGCTACTCATGATGGCCCTTATGGAGGGAATTTTTCAGACAAAAGAACATGTCATAAGGTGCTACAGATGGGATATTACTGGCCTTCTATCTTTCGTGATGCACATAATTATGTCAGGAGGTGTGATAGTTTCCAATGAATGGGGCAGCCCGGTCGAGATGATGAAATGCCTTTGCAAGCACAGGCAGTCCTCGAGCCTTTTGATAAATGGGATATTGACTTCGTTGGACCCTTTAACCCACCCTCCCAGCAAAAAGTCCACATCTTAGTCTGTACTGATTACGTGACTAAGTGGGTAGTAGCCAAGGCTATTGCAAAAGGAACAGAGCAGGTGGTCTCAGATTTTCTCTTTGAAGAAATTTTTTCTCATTATGGTACTCCAAGAGAGGTTGTTTAAGATGGAGGAGCATAGTTCACATCAAACATGATAGCAAAGCTTATGCAGAAATATGGTTTCAAGCACAGGGTGACATCTCCATACCACCCCCAAGTGAATGGACAAGTGGAAAGCACGAAAAAGACATTGGAAAATATCTTGACAAAAACTGTGGCATACCATCGTCGGGATTAGGCTCAGAAACTCCCTGAAGCTCTCTGGGCATACAGAAAAACATATACAACTGGGTTTTCCCCATACGAGTTGGTTTATGGGAAATCTTCGTTGTTTCCAAAAGAATTTGAAATTAGTACGCTCATAACAACCCTTGTAGTTGGTTTGGATCTGTCAGATGCCCAGAAACACCAACTGGCCCAGCTCAATGAAATAGATGAAATCCATTCAATGGTTGTCTAGAGAACTACTGCTATTCAACAGTAGAGAATGAAATGGCATGATAAGTTTATTAAGAACAAGGTGTTTCAGAGTGGATATTGGGCACTACTCTATGACTCCCACTTCAATGATTTTGAAGGAAATATTTGCACTCGTTGGATGGGACCTTACGAGGTGGATGTTGTATTTGATAATAGAATAGTCAGGCTAGTCACAATTGATGATACACGTGCTTCATTTATAGTTAGCAGACATCGCTTGAGATTATACCACCGCCCAAACTCTAAGGATGCTTTTTTTAAACAACTCTCTGAGAAATATGGTTTGAAGGTTATCAACACAGAGAACTCTTCCTCTGCATCCTTGTCTTAATAAAATAAAATAAATAATAATAATAATAATAATAATAATAATAATAATAATAATAATAATAAAAGAATAAAGAATTATATTTTTTATCTTGTTTTCTTTTTGCAGGAGTTACTACTAAGGAGTAAAAATCAAAGAAAAAGTTTCAAAGTATCGGTTGCTGCTACTCATGGTGCTATTACTCGGTTGCTGCTACTCATGGTGCTGTTACTTGGTTGCTGCTACTCATGGTGCTGTTACTCGGTTGCTGCTACTCATGGTGCTATTACTCGGTTGCTGCTACTCACACTGTTGTTACTCCAGATGTTGTTACACCGGATGCTGTTACTCGCACTGTTGTTACTTCGATGCTACTACTCAAACTGCTGTTACTCCAGATCCTGTTACACCAGATGCTATTACTTGCACTGCTATTACTCCAGATGCTGCTACTTGCACTGTTGTTACTCCAGATGTTGTTACACTGGATGCTATTGCACGCACTTCTATTACTCTGGATGCTGCTACTCGCATTGTTGTTACTCCCTCCACATCATTATTGCGCCGTCATCCTACCAACCGTCACCTCGTCCATGCAGGCCACCAGGTACGCCTCCACGTGACTTTTAAAGATTTAATTAAATATCCCATGTGAAGACTTTAATGCCGTGGACGACAAAAATTTAAGTTGAGGGGGGTGTCATCATAGTTCAAGGATGAAATAATAATGACCTCATAAATCATTATGATAGTCCATGTGTGGTACACCTTACGATCCCTATCAACATTTTTTAAATCGTTCAATACATGTTGGGATCCATAATATGTCTTTTCCACTCCATACGAAATAATTATTATTTTTATTCATTACACTTACCATATTCTTTTATGATTTATATCGGTTTTCAAGAATTACCATCCATATTTACCATTACCACCTTTCATTTTCACCATGCTGTTCTTCCAAATTTGGTATCCACCATTTCGCCCAATGGTTTTCTGTTCCAAGAAGTGCTGCTATAAGTTACCATAGTATGGGTGGGTTGGCTGTGTGACATGAGCCTAAAAAAACAGCTTCAGTCCACAGTAATCCAGCGGTATGGAAAATCTTTGTCGATGCAGGGTGGGATACCTACTTCGATAGATTGCAGGGGTTTGACAACAGAATTACAATGGATTTTGCACTTAATTTAGACGATAATTACTCGCGGGTCAGAGGACTAGAAGTTCCTGTCATAGAAGAGGTAATTGCAGAGGTTAGTGGGCTTAGACAATAGGGGCAACAATCAGGGAAAATTATAAGGATGGAAAAGTATCTTGAAGTTTCAAAAATTGGCGAATCTCATTAGTCCCTAATATGAAAAATATAAAATGTTTATGGATGTATTTCTAAAATTATTCAAATTTATAATGATTTTATATATACTCTCTATATAATGTTGGCGATTTTTAAGGTAAAATAATTTTGTATTGTAAAATTTGTGCGAATCATTTTTGTAAAAAATGAAAATTGGTGAATCTTTTTTTTGGAAAATGTTTGTACTCAACTTAGTCTCCTAAATTGAGTTCATTAATTGTCAACCAGGGTTGGTAAACTGCTGAAGTGTGGTGCACTATATGTGCCTAGGTATTTGTTTCTCACTACGTTGTGTCTAGTGTTTTATGATGTTTTTGGGTTTTTTTTTTATGGTTTTATGTTCACAAGGGAAAGAAATAAATGCTGGTGGAAAGAAGATACTGGTTAAAAACAGAGTGAAGCCTAAATTATGGATGAAAAATGACAAATGCAATTACTGAAACAAAAAAAAGCCTAAACTATGGCTAGCAAAATACAAAGCTTGATAATGACTTCAAGGAAATAAATCACAACATGAGCTTAACTTATCCAATTCATTCATTAAAGATGTTTTGGAAGAGCTTGAGAAATGGGCAGTTAAGTGTAAATGAAGTTCTCCTAACTAAACAATCAAACAATCAACTTACAATGTTACAACATCTTATCCATGTTTAAAGGTCTATTGGAATATATTTGGAAAATAACATTTGTAGCATCATAAGATTTCTATTCTAAACTAGCTTCTAATTCTGTTCTGCAACTCAATTTAACATCACTAGGCCCCACTCAGAAGTTATAGATTTCCTTTTTAGAATGGTCTTTTGAGAAAAGGTTTGTTTGTGAAATGGTAAAAAGGTTGCAAAATACTCTAGGTCTTAGACTGATACCAACTCCTGCCCAAATGATTATGTATTAATATGAGTTTGGAACAAAAGAAGTTTTGTAAATAATGAAGACTGTGGTATTTAAATTTAACAACTAATATGATTTAAAATGCAATGGATGGAAACTAAACTGGAGTGCTAATGCAGCGAACTAAAACTAAAATAGAGTGCCACTAGTCTATTTGAAGTACAGTGAACAATGTTAGACTGAAAAGCCATTATCAAACTGAAAATGAAATGACAGAGCTGAATCACATGCATTCTACCTCCGGAGTGCTATAACTATGTTAACATGCAGCTAACCTAAGTAATTCTACAGTCCATCCCGTTCAGTATGAATTATGTTTTGGAATAGTTTGTGAGAACAAGTATGGTTGTATCATTCAAAGCAATTGAACATAAACACAATACTGGAAGCAAATACAACTAAAATCCAAGACACCACAGCTACTTCTTACTCACTGTTATGATATTTTGTAAGAGCTTTGTAAGAGTAAGATTGGCTATGCCACTTGGTGTAAACTAGCAACTAAAACCTACAATACCACAGTTATGCCTTATTCATCATAATGATATTTTGGAAAATTTTATTAGAGTAAGTTTTAACTGTGATAACTAACGAAAATAAATGCAACTAAAACCTACACTATCACAGTTGTACCTTATTCTTCATAATGATATTTTGGAAGAGTTGATTAGAGTAAGTTTGACTGTGATAGTAAATATAAAAAAATATGAACATAAGCTTCAGAAATCTACTTAAACTAGAAATAAAAGCGAGACTAAAATACTTATCTACTGTATAAACAAGGCCGCTCAGGAGGCAGGGGCCCTCTACCACCAGAGTAGCACGAAAACTAGTTCAAAATCGACTCAACGCGTTCAAGGAAATGCTGCTTCTTTCATTAAAGAGGAATCACCTCAAAACAGAGTATTCTCGGACTTCAAAGATTTAGAAGTCAACCATAAAATCTAACCAAAATCTAACCTTTGTCTCTCGATTTCCTGAGCATATTTATAGCAAATTTACATAACAGAACTTGAGATAATACAGGGATTACTGTCTTTCCATATTAAAATCAAACTAGAACTCTAAAGGTGGCATCGTAATATGACAAAGGACATCTGGACTGTCCTTGTCCTATTAGGAGTCTATCTCCTAGCTTGAGTTCTCACGTGCATAACCACGTACAGAATTTCGTTCGATCTTCATGGAGAGCAACAAATGCTGAGGGCATGACGTGGAATACGACCATGTGTGGCTTTCCCTGAGAGGACATCTGGAACCTGCTTAAACATGAAGATGGTTGCAGAATTGGCAACTAGCTACAGAATGTCTGCATTCTGTAGCTAGTTTCAGTTCAAAAAGTACTACAATGACACAATCATAAAAACATAGCAAGTTAGCCATGATATTCATTCTTAAAGAAATTTTAACTAATTTCATTGATCATTTGAGCCTGGGATTAATAATGGATAAAAGAAATGGAGTGGAATGTGGTGGAAGAAAGAACATTTTTGGAGCTCAATATACCCCCACTGCTAGATTCTTGCATGTCCTCATGCAACTATTCCATGAACTCAGAGACCTCTGCAAGAACATCCAATCCTCTTCTTCTGCTTTTTCTAGTAGTTAAAGGCCTTCTGGGTTTTCTGATGACTAACTTGAACCTTAAATTGGTAAGTGCCCTGATTAACTTTTTGTTTCTCTTTTTCAACTTTTCATTGGCCTTTTCCACTCTGTCCATTTGTAGAGACAGGGTTGAGTTCATACTGGTTTTTAGTTTAACTAACTCCCTCAGAATATCATTCTCAGTCCTGATATGTCTATTAAGTACTTCCAGCTCGTACCTATCTCTTCTTAGCACATCTATTTTGGACAGTGGAGCACTAGGGGTTCTGCCTCTACTCTCTGAAGCTTTTTTCTCCAATGTTTTTGTTAGCCACCTATAATATTTTGTTATACCAAAAGGTGGCTAAGACTTTTTGAGCCTCCAAGGAACAAATTTTATCACTAAAAATTTGTTGGCTCTTGAAGACTCCTTGCAGGCCTCATGCCTCTATCCAAAATCCTCATTACTGTTCCTATTAATTCTGCTGATTTCCTGTAAGAAACTGCTGAAGAAACCATCATTTTTCCCCTTTCTCCCATTCATAACTAACCTTCATTTACTCCCCCTTTTCTCCATATTTTTTCCCTACTTTTCATAAGTTTCTCCCTCCATTTGAAAATCCTCCTGACATGGTTTAAAACTTCTTTTTAAGCTGTGCCGAAACCCCCACATCCATTTAAAACCTTGAAATTTTTCATAAAAAACAAAGTTTTATTGCTATGGACCTAAGCCCCTTCGGCTAAGTCCTAAACCACTTCCCCCCACATGCCCATGCGTCAAAACCAAATGCAAAGCTTTTCGGTGCTAATCGCATCGCAAATATCCAAGGGTGCATATCTTTGAACCATTACAAAACTTCGATTGCGATTAGCCTTTGCATATAAGACCCCCGATCATATTATTTCTCATATAACCATAGAGCCCGCAATCGGGCGCTGAACCATTGAAAGGCCCCTCTCCGATCAATATTTTCCTTTGTAAACCCAAGAACCCACTTTCCGAAAGTTTTAAGTTAAAACGTAAAGTCACGTGATAAATATAAAATGGGTTGATCAAAAAGACCGATCGCGCAATCGCGATCGGAGAATTCACAAATGGGTAGATCGGAAAGACCAGGCCCACGGTTCCGATTGCGATTGGCCTTTAAAGGATCAGGCCCCGGGCACATTACAGTTCATATATCCCACGGCCCCGCAATCGGGTGCCTTTTCCCTTTACTTATATATTTTCCGCCCGATCCATTATAACTTGTTTTTATTGCAAAAAATTTGGTTTTCATATGTTTAAAAGTTTTTCCGCCGGTGCGTAAGTCGAAGCAATCCTGACCATTGATCTAGTCCTTCGATCCAACGGTCTGCACAAAATCGCATCGCAAGTTTTAAATCGCATCGCAACTTTCCCCGATTGCGCACTCGCATGCCCATGTCTGCGACCTCCGATTGCGATTCCTCCGATTCGCTCCCCGCCGTTGATCTGACCCTCAGATCTAACGGTCAGCGCTCAATCGCAAGTTTCTAACCGCAACTTCCGATCGCGAGTCCTCTCCCGATCCCTCGATCGCACTGCCCCTCCGATTACATCCCCGCCGCTGATCTGAACCCGAGATCAACGGTTATCGCTTAATCGCAAACCCATTTCCGATCGCAATCGCAAAGCCTGGTAGCGCCACCCCGATTAAAATATTTCGATTTGATCCCGGCCGTCCATCCCCTTTCTGATCCAATGGTCATCGCTTGATCGAACTAGTCCCCCGATCGCGCAATCGCATCGGCATTTTCCAATCGCTCCTTTTGTTTCTCCCCTCCGATTACAATCCTCCGATTAGATCTGGACCGTCCACGTGTCCGGATCGGGCGGTCCAAAACCACCCCGCCTTATTTCTTCTCCCCGCTCTCATTTTCCTGTTTTGCGCCGATCTCCACCGTTAGATATTTTTATCCAACGGCTACGCTCTTTCCCCGACATTTGAAGCAGTTTAACCTTTTTTCGCAGGATTTCTTAATTGTTTTGTGTTTGATGTAGGTGTTTTAAATGGTTTTCCATTGTATCACGAGGAAATGCCGAGGGCTGGGAATGACGATTCTCATGCCCTCGTTTCAGTAAAGAGAAGCCATCCACGGGGCTCCATTCCATGTTTCGTCAGTACTCTATGAGTATTGATGCCGTAAAGCCCAGCACGGCTCTACACATTAACAAGACACTGTTTCATTTAGAGCAGTTAAAGAGTATCGATTTTTGAAGACAACACACAGGAGATTAAAGATTGAAGACAAATTTGGGGATCACGGCTAAGATTGAACATCAAAAGCCTAATCCCCCAAATTAAGGCAGAATTAATAGAAAATCAAAAGGATCTGTCAGGCAGAAAAGGCTTCCACTGCTTCAAATGAGGCGAATAAATTCCTCAGCTACCATAAAAGCCACCTGTTGCCTCAAACCTTTCAAACAGAGGCCGAAGTTATTGAAGAAGATCAGATTTCGCCTCAGAGCAGCCAGGGAGTTACTTCTGCAAAGTAATCAATGCAGAAAATATCTACGGGGTTACTCCACACAGCACACAGAGCCTCAAGGTCAAAATAAAACTCCTACCGAGCTTTGATATTTATTGTAAAACAGTTAATGCAGCGATCCACCTGTAAATTTCTCCCTCGAGCCCCCCAAAAGGCCGAGAAGTCTTGAACCTGTATTAATTATCCTGAGAGATCTTTTCTCAGATCACCTCCTCATTCTTCTATAAATACCTCAGAAGAAGATGAGAAATTGTTGGTTGCAGAACTTTGAAATACACTTGAGTTGGAGACTTCTATTTGTACATAGTGTTCGCTGGCCCTTGAAGCTCTGTTTATGCTAGAATAGTTAGGTTGAATAGTGAAGATTATTGCTGAACTGAAACATTGGACCTAAAGATTGTAACTGGTTTGACATCAATATAAAAGCTGTTTCTTGGGATCCTGGTCTATATCACCGGTGAAGTGCTTCTTTCTTTGTTAAATTGTTTTCCTTCTATGTATGCCATATTGTTCATATTCCTCTGTAAAGAACAGTTTAAACAGGGTTAGGATCTACTGTATATCAGTAACCTTCTCTGGCTGAGAAATATTTATCTTAATGTTTTCCTCAAGCTTGTTTATTTAAGAATGATTCAATACTTTTTAAACAGTTAGGAACGTTGGCGTTCCTTTCGTCCTTCTGTTTGCTTAAACATTGTTCTTGAATGTGATTTCCATTTTTTGCTATTAAAGTTAGACTAGAGAAGATATGGTTTTCCCTGATTCCTAGTTTCTTTTCTCCAAAGGCAGATTCTGAAAGTTTCCCTTGGTGTTGACTGAAAGCAGACTAGGTTTAAAAGTACTTTATCTGATCTTAAGTTACACTCTGTTTTTCTTATGTGTTTTCATACTTTCTGAAGGTAATTATGTGGATTACCGGATTGTTTGTCAATTAAGCTGCTTTAATAAGAACTTGCCCAAGAAGTCTATGGTTAGCCCTGTCCTTGGTTGGTTTTAAAACAGTTACTTAAAAGGCTTTTCTTGTTTGGACTGACTATAAATCCTTTGAGAAATTATTATCAGTTTCCACCCCTCCAACATTTTAATGTTTCCATTTCATCATTTTAATCTCAATAATCTTGTGGTATAGATGACTTGCCCCTTGGATCACACTTGATGTTGTTGCTCAATTAAAGCCCAGATATGACTCCATAGCCCAATGGACTAAAAACCAGCATCGTATCTATCTTTTCAGCCTAGCTGTTCTATCCACTTACAACTTCTCACTTTCGAAACTTTTGCACTTAGAACTTTCCCCTCAAGTAACATTTCATGCTCAACCATCCAAAACAAAACAAAACCCCTCGGTCTTCATAACTAGCCTAACATCATTTCTTTAAACTTTCAAAGACAATATCCATCTTTGTACATATTGGAGAGATCCCTCTCCGGATTCAGGAGGGCTAGATCCTAGAATCCCAAAGTTGGTTGAAACGATGTTGTTTCTGTAATTGGACTCTGCCAATCTTGCTAATAAATTACAGAGACCTAACATTTCTGGCGACTCCGCTGGGGATTGAGTGTTTCTAATGACTTTTTAGAGGCCTCAGAAAACCCTTTATTCAAGAACACCTTGAGAGTAAAAAGCAGCCTTTTCAAGCACTACCAAAGAATGGTAATCATGATGAAACTTGTTTGAATCAGTGACAAACTAGGTCAACCCTAGGATTCTTTTAAGTTTTTATCTAACCTTGGAAAATCAGCTGGCTTAGCCATAAGAAAAAATTACCTTTGTCTCAAAACCGTAGCTAAGTTTTGAAGCAAAGTTAAGACATTCTTAAAAACCAACAGAAAAATAATTCAGAAAATACCAAAAATATTTCAGATTGGTAGTAAAACACTAATTTTTGATATCTTGTTTACATTTTTGATGTGTTTTACTCTATACTCTTAAAGACAGAGTCTGGAAAGGGCCAGGTAGCCTCCGGATCTCATCCTCTTTTAGAGGTGACATATCTGGTGAATGCCCTCCCAGTCAATCTCTGGTTAGAGTGTGTTGTGTTTTGAGATATCCTTCAAAAGGACGTTTCTCATGCACTGTGGTGGACAGTGTATCTCTTTGAAAACACTCTGAACTTTCCACCTGGCGACTCCACAATCCTGAACAGACCTTAAGACTCCACTGGGAAGAACCCTTATCATCATAACATCATTTAAAACTCAGTTAGAAGACTGTAGGATTAAATTTGCGTAAACAGATTAGTTAACCGCTTAAAGATTGTCATATCTGGTTGAACTTGTCTTGTTTATTCAGGTCTAAAAACACAGCATAGTGGCTTCTAGAAAGATTCACACTAGAGCCCACCCTGACCCTAATCCACCTAAGATATTTGATGACCCAGAAAGCATCCTTTGGAAGTCTCCTAAGGTTATATGATCAACTGTTTTCAGATCACCCTTGAGAGCAAATTCAGTTCCTGAAAATCTTTCAGCTCTGCAACAATCACAAGCCGACCTGTTAAATCCATTTAGAACTAGGTCCCTTGATGATTTAGATCAGTTAGATTCTGAGTCTTCACATTCATCTCCGGAAAAAAGTGAACACTTTGGGGATAGAGAATCAACACCTCCTGATTTACATTTTCTTCGTAGTATAGGTGTCTCTCATCCAAGATCAGCTCAGCAATCTACCGCTGTTCCATCCACCTCTGTTCATCCTTCATCCACTGTTCAAACCACTCCACTTCAACCGACACCTCCTCTTGTCAACCCACCCCCACCACATATCATGGCAGCATGGTATGCTCCCTTAGTCCTTCCTGTACCATTAGTCAATCTTCCACAGGACTATCAGTCCAAAATTCCATTATATGATGCTAGCAATACTACAACAGCATCACAACATGTGGACAAGATGAATGACTACTTTGACAGAAACGAAATTGATGATGATTCTGTCAAGCTCAGATTATTTGCTCAAAGCTTAGGGGGAGAAGTAAGAAAATGGTTTAAAGGCTTAGCCCCCCATAGTATAAATGATCTCCAAGGCTTCCATCAAACATTCTTAAACAAGTGGGAAGTAAGGAAGAACCCTCTCCAAGTTCTTGCTGATTACAACAATCTCCATAGGAACCCAGGGGAAAGTGTGCAAGCCTACTGCACCAGATTCAACAGTGTATACAACGCACTTTCCCCAGAACTAAAACCTCCACAAGGTTCAGCTTTAAACAAATTTCCCGAAGGATTTGACGCTGACATGACCTATTCGCTGAGAGAGAGAGATTTTGCAACTCTTGAAGACACGCAAAGGGGTGCTCTTTCTGTGGAAGTGAACTTGATGGAGAAAAGAGCAAGAATGAAGAGTGAGAAGAGAGTACCTTTTAGAGAGGAATCCACACCTACTACCTCAAGCTCAAAAATAGAAAGAATGATGGAAGAAATGATGAAGAAGATGAGCATTCTTGAGAAAGCGCAAGCAAGTCAAAATCAAACTGCTCATCAGAACAGAAACCAAAACCAGAATCAGAACGTTAGAAGAAATCAACCTCCAAACAGACCCAGGGAAGATGATCAGCAGATCACTCCTCCCTTTCAACAAAACTATGTAAGTGAGGTTGAGGAAACAGATGAAATAACAGAGGATAATGATATGAATCTATTTGGGGTAGATGATTATGATTTTGAGGTTCATTACGATAAGAAACAAGGTCTTTATACACCTTATGATGACAAAAGAGATGATAATGAAAATTGTTGTCAAGACATGGAGAATGCCATGACAGAACCTTCAAAAGAATATGAACTCAGAAGAAAATATAATCAACAAAACCCCAACAACAAAACCTTTGACAAATCTTCACGATATAGCGCTACAACCAAACCTAAACCGGTTAAACAAATGGACAAAACAATGGCTGTGAATTCTGATAAAGGTAAAGAGAAAGGCACTCAAAACGCTGAAAGACAGAGTGCAGACCCCAGCAGTACTAACACTTCAGCTAGTACTCCTATTACAACCGTTATGTCAAGTATAAATAAAACAAATCGGCAAGCTGTTGTTGCTGATAAAGTGGCAGTAAGCAAGGCTGAAATCAATGCTTTAATGAGTCAAAACCTTTTTAGTTTGGAACAGGAAATCTCAAAGATCAAAATTTCTGTTCCTTTGACCGAGCTAGCTGCCCAGCATGTATATAGGTCCAAAATTTTGAAGGCTTTGAACTTAGAAGATACTAAAGATACACTCAATCTTAATGATGACCAACCAGAGCTTATTTTTGGTCCAAAGATTGAAGGAAAGTTCCAAGAGGGTCCTATCCCTCCCTTTTATGTAAGCTTAAACATTCATGACAAAATTTTGCACAATGCTATGCATGACTCGGGCGCTTCCCATAATTTAATGCTAAAGGCTGTAATGGAAAGCCTGGGTCTTGAAATTACCAGACCTTACAAAGACTTATATTCCTTCGACTCAAGCAGAGTTAAATGTCTAGGATTGATAAAAGATCTCTGTGTCAACTTAGCCCAGATTCCAGCCAAATGTTTAGTCATGGATGTTGTTGTGGCTGATGTTCCCCCAAAGTATGGAATGCTTTTATCAAGATCTTGGGGGGCTAAGTTACAGGGAACCATGCAGATGGACATGACCTATGCGACTATCCCTATTTTTAATCAGAATAGAAGACTTTACAGGGAGTCCCACATGCAATACACAGTGACAAGTCAAGACCGGCCTCAAAACTCTCCTCTGTATGCTGTTAGTACGAGCCTAGATTCTTTTATCATGTTTAATTATGAAACACTTACAGAACAAATCATTTCAACAGAATCAATGGCTGAAACGGAGGAGGAGGAACACAACGCTGTACGGCCGGAACAGTCTATTGCATCTCAAAATCCTAGCAAATTAAACGCAGGTATTGAACTGCAAGTTATCAGTCCCCTGAACTTAAAACTTGACAGTCAAGAAGACAATCCTCAACCTGATGAAAAACTTGAGGAATCAAATTATACAAAGGCCATTCACCAAACTGAAAATCTTCCTCTCTGGACTATGTATTTTGAAGGGTCATGCACTAGAAACAACGCTGGTGCAGGTGTCTGGATTCGCAACACTGTAAGCAACCACACCGAGTGTATTTCATGTAAATTAAACTTCCAGTGTTCCAACAACATAGCGGAATACGAATCCCTTTTATTAGGCTTACATTTGTTGAAAAAGTTAGGAGCCAAGAGAATTAAAATTCATGGGGATTAGGAATTAATCATTAGGCAAGTCAATGGGAAATATAATGCTCATCACCCCAGACTTAGGGCCTATCGAAATGATGTCGTGGACCTTTTAGAAACTTTCGATGAATCTGAATTAATTTTTGTCCCAAGAAAAGAAAATATTGCCGCTCACAATTTAGCCTATGCAGCTAGAACATGTCTAACGCCATATGAAACCGGAGACAACACAACTCCAATAAAATTTAGACCAGCCATTCCTGATAACAAAAAATATTGGCAGGTGTTTGAAAATGACAAACAAATAGAAGACTTCATGCAATTCAGAAATGAATTCGAACTACACGGTTCGGACTCAGATCATGATACAGACTGCAGCGAAGAAAATTTTCTTAATGAAGAAGAACCGTCCCCTGAACTCGCTAATATAAACCTGTTATCTGGAAAACTTGAAGGTAAAACAGAAACGAAGGCAGAGTCTGAAACAGAAGAGTTAGAAACTCTGCACTCCAAAGATGAAAGCTTGCCTACGGGTTTAACCCCTTTAGAAGAGTTGTTCGATTTTAACGATGTGGCAAATAAACCAAAACTGGAACCTGTAGAGACTGAAGTGGAGGAATGCAATATAGGTAGTAAGGAGAAACCAAAAATGATTAAACTGTCCAAAACCTTACTAGCTCACATTAAACTCAAATACATAGAACTGTTCAAAGAATTTTCTGATACCTTTGCATGGAGTTACGAAGATCTCAAGTCCTATGACACTGAAATGATACAGCACAAAATCCCTCTTAAAGAAAACCAAAAACCATTCAAATAGAAACTGCGCAGAATAAACCCTGTCCAGTTGCCATTGGTTCAGAAGGAGATCATGAAAATGTATGATGCTGGTATTATTGTCCCTGTTAGATATTCTGAATGGGTATCTAATCTGGTGTCTGTTAGGAAGAAAACTGGAGAAATCAGGCTTTGTATAGACTTCAGAAATTTAAACAAAGCTTCATTAAAAGACAACTACCCTTTGCCCAAGATGGATCATATTTTACAAAGGGTGGTGGGGTCTAAAAGAATTTCTTTGCTAGATGGCTATTCAGGGTATAATCAAATCTTAGTCCACGCTGATGATCAATTAAAGACAGCTTTTACTACACCATGGGGCACTTTCATGTATGTGAAAATGCCTTTTGGTCTAATGAATGCTGGAGCAACCTTCCAGAGAGCCATGGACATAGCATTCTCAGAAGAACTGGGCTACTTCATCATTATATATCTTGATGATGCTACTGTGTTTTCAAAAACAGATGAAGAACACTTAGAACATTTAAGAAAAGTTTTCGAGAAATGCAGAAAGTTTGGGATATCTTTAAACCATAAGAAGACATTATTTGGTCTCCAAGAGGGTAAAATTCTTGGGCACATTATTTCAGAAGAGGGTATAAAGATAGATCCAAAGAGGATTGAGGCCATATTGCAAATATCTCATCCTCGAAACATCAAGGAGTTGCAATATTTCATTGGAAAGATAAATTTTTTGAGAAGGTTCATCCCTAACCTAGTTGAGCTCCTTAGGAATATCAAAAACATGTTAAAGAAGGAGAAAGGGGTAAAATGGACCGTGGAAGCAAAGACATCCTTTGAACTAGTAAAACAAGCATTAACCAAAACACCAGTTCTCATAAGTCCTGATTTTTCAAAGGATTTTTATATCTTCTCATTTGCATCAGAACATACCATTGCTGCTGTCCTTCTGCACAAAAATCCACAAGGACAAGAGCAGCCTATTGCATTATTTAGCAAGGCATTAAGGGATGCCCCTTTGAAGTATAACATTATGGAAAAGCAAGCTTTTGCTTTGGTTAAATCATTGAAAGACTTCAGAGTATACATCCTGCACTCACACATTATTGCCTTTGTCCCAAATTCAGTTGTTAAAGACATTCTAACACATGACCCAGATGGTAAGAGAGGTAAGTGGATTGTTGTCATTCTTGAGTATGATTTAGAGATAAAACCCACTAAGCTGATCAAAGGCCAAGGTCTAGCTAGATTAATGGCTGAATCAAATTGTAAAGTTCTTGATATTAACATGATTAATGCTTTGGATAACCAAGAAGAATTCTCAACTCCTATTGTTGAAAACCATGTTATGAATTCTCCTTGGTATTCTGATATCATTTATGTTTTGCTTAATCTAAATACACCTCCTAGTTTATCAAAAACAAAGGCAAGATTCCTAAAGTTAAAAGCTGTAAACTATTGCATTATTGATAAATGTCTTTATTGGAAAAATGCAAGTGGTGTATTGCTTAAATGTTTGCCTGAGTTTGATGCAGAAAAGATTAAGCAGGAATTCCATGAAGGAGAGTGTGGGGGTCATTTATATTGGAAGCCAACAGCCAACAAAATTCTGAGGGCTGGTTTCTATTGGCCTACTCTTTTTCCTGATGTGCACAAGATGACCACTACTTGCCATAAATGCCAACTATTCGAAGGCAAAAGAAAATTGCTTCCCCTTCCATTGCATCCAATCACTGTTGAAGCTCCATTTCAACAGTGGGGACTTGAATTCATAGGAGAAATCCATCCCTCATCTTCTGCCCAGCATAGATGGATCCTTACTGCCACAGACTATTTCACTAAGTGGATAGAAGCCATTCCTTGTAGGCAGGCCAATGATTCAGTTATCATAAAATTTGTGGAGACTAATATTCTCTCCAGATTTGGCCGTCCTTCCAAAATTATCACTGATAATGCAGCAGCATTTGGATCAAAGAAAATGGTTGACTTCTGTCATAAATACCAGATAACACTAGGGCATTCCACAGCCTATTACCCTCAAGGTAATGGACTTGCAGAATCTTCCAACAAAAGCCTAGTGAATATAATAAAGAAACTGTTGGAGGACAACAAGAAGTCTTGGCACACAAAGCTGATCCATGCACTTTGGGCTGACAGATTAACATTGAAGAAATCCATTGGTATGTCACCCTTCCAGCTTGTGTATGGTACAGATGAAATTTTTCCTAATAGCCTGGGTGTACCCGTTATGAAGTTGATCCAAGAACTGCAGACTGAAGAAAATGACATGACCAGGAGAATAAATCAGACCATTCATCTTCAACAGACCAGGGAGGAAGTGTATAACAAAGCATTGCAGAAACAGGACATCATTAAGAATCTTTTTGATAGAAGAACAAAGTCCGACAATTTCAAGATTGGGGACAAAGTTTTAAAGTGGGACTCAAAGAGGGAAGACAAGGGAAAACATGGTAAATTTGACAATCTATGGCTTGGCCCTTACTCTATTCATTCTGTTGCTGGAAACAATGCATTCTTCTTACAAGAGCTAAATGGAGCAGAATTGTTTGGGGGTCCCGTCAATGGAAGGATGCTTAAGCATTACTTCTCTTGATCCATTTTGTGTTCTGAAACCTTTTATTTTTCTTTTTCCATTGTGAATATTTCATCCACCATTGCATTCAAAGTTATGAAAAATCAAAAAATACAAAAACAAAGAAAGAAAGAAAAGAGGGCAGAAATGAAAAACAAGAAAGGCACAGCCCCATGCCAAAAAGAGAAATAAATATGAAAGTGTGCAAGCTCAAATGCCACTCCTGAAAACACACTTCTGGTTAGTCAAACAGTTTAAACTTGACTAATTAGCTTTCAATTTTCTGCTGATAGGGTAGTGAAATTGATTTGCCAAACTGTTAAATCTTGGCTTATCAGTAGATAAATTAGGGTAGAAATGAAGGTTCAAACAGACTCAAAATCTGAACCAAAGTTTCCAAAAGAAAAATGACTCAAAACTGTTTTATTTTCTGAGTCACAAAAGAGAAAGAATGGTTCTAATTTTCTCAAAATCTGAACCAGAAGAAAGCAAAGACAGCTCAAAGAAAAAGCAAAAACAGAGCTATGAAAAGATGAAGGAAGTGCTCAACTTTCAGATCTTAAGCCTTCCATTTTGATTTTTAATTTTCTGCAAATAATAATCTATGTGCAGCTTGTTTTTATGCCATAGATCATAGCAAGTTAAATAGCTTAATCTTAACTTGACTGTTTTTAAATTTCTGTCTTAGAATTTAGAGAAATAAAGTTCGTTGGACAGTTTAATCCCAACAGACAGTAGATTAGGTAGAGAAACATCTGAGCTCAACTATTTAATCTGAGCTCAGGGAGAAATAAGGAGTAGAATTAGATTAGTTTTTATGCTTTCAAAAGAATAAAATGTTGTAAGAGAGTTTGCCAATCCAAGTGCACTCTAAGAAGAAAAAATGTTAGATCTGTAGGATTGGGTAGGTAGAAAGCTTGTTGATGAAGGTCCCTCGTTTTCATGGCTGCCAAATATGTTTAGAGAAGATCATTCAAATCACAGGAAGGCAGCCCAATGGATGAGGCAACTAATCAACCTCCCAGAATATGCAAGTCTGAAGTTATTGATGCCTTCAAGAAGGCACCATCCCCAAGTGGAGCCACTGTTAGCCACCTATAATATTTTGTTATACCAAAAGGTGGCTAAGACTTTTTGAGCCTCCAAGGAACAAATTTTATCACTAAAATTTTTTTGGCTCTTGAAGACTCCTTGTAGGCCTCATGCCTCTGTCCAAAATCCTCATTACTGTTCCTATTAATTCTGCTGATTTCCTGTAAGAAACTGTTGAAGAAACCATAATTTTTCCCCTTTCTCCCATTCATAACTAACCTTCATTTACTCCCCCTTTTCTCCATATTTTTTCCCTACTTTTCATAAGTTTCTCCCTCCATTCGAAAATCCTCCTGACATGGTTTAAAACTTCTTTTTGAGCTGTGCCGAAACCCCCACATCCATTTAAAACCTTGAAATTTTTCATAAAAAACAAAGTTTTATTGCTATGGACCTAAGCCCCTTGGGCTAAGTCCTAAACCACTTCCCCCCACATGCCCATGCGTCAAAACCAAATGCCAAAGCTTGTCGGCGCTAATCGCATCGCAAATATCCAAGGGTGCATATCTTTGAACCATTACAAAACTCCGATTGCGATTAGCCTTTAAAGGATCAGGCCCCGTGCACATTACAGTTCATATATCCCACGGCCCCGCAATCGGGCGCCTTTTCCCTTTACTTATATATTTTCCGCCCGATCCATTATAACTTGTTTTTATTGCAAAAACTTTGGTTTTCATATGTTTAAAAGTTTTTCCGCCGGTGCGTAAGTTGAAGCAATCCTGACCATTGATCTAGTCCTTCGATCCAACGGTCCGCACAAAATCGCATCGCAAGTTTCAAATCGCATCGCAACTTTCCCCGATTGCGCACTCGCATGCCCATGTCTGCGACCTCCGATTGCGATTCCTCCGATTCGCTCCCCGCCGTTGATCTGACCCTCAGATCTAACGGTCAGCGCTCAATCGCAAGTTTCTAACCACAACTTCCGATCGTGAGTCCTCTCCCGATCCCCCGATCGCACTGCCCCTCCGATTACATCCCCGCCGTTGATCTGAACCCGAGATCAACGGTTATCGCTTAATCACAAACCCATTTCCGATTGCAATCGCAAAGCCCGGTAGCGCCACCCCGATTAAAATCTTTCAATTTGATCCCGGCCGTCCATCCCCTTTCTGATCCAACGGTCATCGCTTGATCGCACTATTCCCCCGATCGCGCAATCGCATCGGCATTTTCCAATCGCTCCTTTTGTTTCTCCCCTCCAATTACAATCCTCCGATTAGATCTGGACCGTCCACGTGTCCGGATTGGGCGGTCCAAAACCACCCCGTCTTATTTTTTCTCCCCGCTCTCATTTTCCTGTTTTGCGCCGATCTCCACCGTTAGATATTTTTATCCAACGGCTACGCTCTTTCCCCGCCATTTGAAGCAGTTTAACCTTTTTTCGCAGGATTTCTTAATTGTTTTGTGTTTGATGCAGGTGTTTTAAATGGTTTTCCATTGTATCACGAGGAAATGCCGAGGGTTGGGAATGATGATTCTCATGCCCTCGTTTCAGTAAAGAGAAGCCATCCACGGGGCTCCATTCCATGTTTCGTCAGTACTCTATGAGTATTGATGCCGTAAAGCCCAACGCGGCTCTACACATTAACAAGACACTGTTTCATTCAGAGCAGTTAAAGAGTATCGATTTTTGAAGACAGCACACAGGAGATTGAATATTGAAGACAAATTTGGGGATCACGGCTAAGATTGAACATCAAAAGCCTAATCCCCAAAATTAGAGCAGAATTAATAGAAAATCAAAAGGATCTGTCAGGCAGAAAAGGCTTCCACTGCTTCAAATGAGGCGAATAAATTCCTCAGCTACCATAAAAGCCACCTGTTGCCTCAAACCTTTCAAACAGAGGCCAAAGTTATTGAAGAAGATCAGATTTCGCCTCAGAGCAGCCAGGGAGTTACTTCTGCAAAGTAATCAATGCAGAAAATATCTACGGGGTTACTCCACACAGCACACAGAGCCTCAAGGTCAAAATAAAACTCCCACCGAGCTTTGATATTTATTGTAAAACAGTTAATGTAGCGATCCACCTGTAAATTTCTCCCTCGAGCCCCCCAAAAGGCAGAGAAGTCTTGGACCTGTATTAATTATCCGGAGAGATCTTTTCTCAGATCACCTCCTCATTCTTCTATAAATACCTCAGAAGAAGATGAGAAATTGTTGGTTGCAAAACTTTGAAATACACTTGAGCTGGAGACTTCTATTTGTACATAGTGTTCACTAGCCCTTGAAGCTCTGTTTATGCTAGAATAGTTAGGTTGAATAGTGAAGATGATTTCTGAATTGAAACATTGGACCTAAAGATTGTAACTGGTTTGACATCAATATAAAATCTGTTTCTTGGGATCTTGGTCTATATCACCGGTGAAGTGCTTCTTTCTTTGTTAAATTGTTTTCCTTCTATGTATGCCATATTGTTCATATTCCTCTGTAAAGAACAGTTTAAACAGGGTTAGGATCTACTGTATATCAGTAACCTTCTCTGGCTGAGAAATATTTATCTTAATGTTTTCCTCAAGCTTGTTTATTTAAGAATGATTCAATACTGTTTAAACAGTTAGGAACGTTGGCGTTCCTTTCGTCCTTCTGTTTGCTTAAACATTGTTCTTGAATGTGATTTCCATTTTTTGCTATTAAAGTTAGACTAGAGAAGATATTGTTTGCCCTGATTCCTAGTTTCTTTTCTCCAAAGGCAGATTCTGAAAGTTTCCCTTGGTGTTGACTGAAAGCAGACTAGGTTTAAAAGTACTTTATCTGATCTTAAGTTACACTCTGTTTCTCTTATGTGTTTTCATACTTTCTGAAGGTAATTATGCGGATTACTGGATTGTTTGTCAATTAAGCTGCTTGAATACAGACTTGCCCAAGGAGTCAATGGTTAGCCCTGCACTTGGTTGGTCTTGGTTGGTTTTAAACAGTTACTTAAGAGGCTTTTCTTGTTTGGACTGACTATAAATCCTTTGAGAAATTATTATCAGTTTCCACCCCTCCAACACTTTAATGTTTCCATTCCATCATTTTAATCTCAATAATCTTGTGGTATAGATGACTTTCCCCTTGGATCACACTTGATGTTGTTGCTCAATTAAAGCCCAGATATGACTCCATAGCCCAATGGACTAAAAACCAACGTTATATCTATCTGTTTAGCTTAGCTGTTCTATCCACTTGCAACTTCTCACTTTCGAAAATTTTGCACTTAGACCTTTCCCCTCAAGTAACATTTCATGCTCAACCATCCAAAACAAAACAAAACCCCTCGGTCTTCATAACTAGCCTAACATCATTTCTTTAAACTTTCAAAGACAATATCCATATTTGTACATATTGGAGAGATCCCTCTTCGGATTTAGGAGGGCTAGATCCTAGAATCCCAAAGTTGGTTGAAACGATGTTGTTTCTGTAATTGGACTTTGCCAATATTGCTAATAAATTACAGAGACCTAACAGTTTCAACATAGTTGTAAATTTCTTGCTGTGCAGGATCAATTTCTAGAGCTTCTTCATCAAAATCCTCCTCAATAGGTGTTTCTTCGTCTTCTATGTTTATAACCCCAGTTTGTTTAACTTTTGTTTTCTTTAGTATGCCCCTCAGTCTGTGGCTCCTCCTCGGTTGAGATGGCCCTTCTCCTTTTTCTCTGGCAACTTTTCTTATGATTCTCTTTTTCTTAAGCTGCTTCTTAATCTGAACTAATTTTTTGGAGATAATTTCTTCACTACTTTCTTGTATTGTTTTATCAGTTTCAGTTTTGGAGTATTTCCATCTTCTGCTTCTTTTTGTAGGTTGATGTTCAGGTGAAGGTTCTTTTGGTTCCTCAAAGTGATTTCTCACCAAGAAGTTATCCCAATTATCCCATATTTTTCTCAAATGATGCTCAATCAAAATCTTGACTAAACCATGGTGGTATAAGGTTGTCTCCAGAAATTGAATTCTCTTTTGGACACTTGAAGCCATTTTCTTTAAACTTTGAAGCAAGAAATAGGGAAAATTAAGTTCTTCTTCTAGGAAATGCATTATCAACCTAATATGGTAAACATAGAAAGTACCATATCTACCTTCACAAGTGATGAATTTTTGTAGGATAAGAAACATGTTTCTCCATTTGTTCTTTAATGCAGAACTAGGGATACCCTTTTGAAAAACAGTGACATCCATACCTGGTGACTTGAGTATCTGCTTCCATGATTGGTTATGGAATTCTATGTTCTTAAACCACCTTTCTCCTTGTCTAGGCAGTCCTGTTGCTTCTGCAATAAAATCCTCTGTGACAGTGAATTTAATATCTCCAACTTCAACCTCGGCCCCATTAAAATATCTTGCAAAAGTTTTAGTAACCTCTTTGTGGAAGCCACTGAATCTTTCAAGGAATTGCAACCATCCTGCTTGTTGTAAGATTTCTCGGATTTGGGGACAGCCTTCCAAGTATTTAGTGCCAACTGGTTCTGTTCTCACGATGAGGCCCATAACTCTTCTTCAATCTTCAATTCACCAGCCTTTTGCTCACGGTGACAATGGTTGTTACAGAGATACCTCTGTTTTACAGAATGAAATGGTTAAGAATCGGCTGCGGGAAGGAGTGATATGGAATGGTTACGGAATGAATTAATGAGGTGAGGTGAAGAAAACGAATCAATGAGTGAAAAGACCGCGGAGATATTTCAAAAATCATCATTAAATGCTTAGTGACATGATTAATCCAATCACTTCAACACTTTAACCGTTTTAGATTTTTTAAAATGATGATCGGATATGGGTTTTAAAATGGTGAAATAGAAGGATTTTTATCCAAATTTTTGCGGGAGGTTTGTTTGGCATGATCAATAAAATTAATCAAAACAAATTTTTGAATTATTCATAGCCAAACTATACTAAATTTTTTCATGATATGTCATTATAATCACTTCATACCTTTGCCTTTGCTTTGATTTTCTTGTGATCTTCATATGCTTTGTTTTCTCCTGAAAATCATTAATTTTTGAGTCTTCATAACCTTCTTGATCTTGACTTGTTCATGGATGTGCAGGATCATTTTGTTGCAAATCAAATGATTGCTGGTCAGTGCCTTCAGGATCTGTAGCTGCAGAATGTCTGTCTGGGTGCAGAAAGTCTGATTAACTGCAGAATGTCTGATTAGCTGCAGAATGTACCTGTAGAGAACTTGAAATGTGGAATGGAGTGGTTTGGAATGTAAGTGGAATGTTGTATGGAATGAGTGAAGATGGATGATGAAATATGGTATAATGGAATATGTATGAAGTGAATGATGGAGTGGGATGGATTACAATTTATAAAATGGAGTGAAAAAGTACCCTGCAATTTTCTGTTGTGTATTATTAATTTGCAGAAAGGAGATCAAAATTAAAGATCTGAAATGGAAATGAAGTGGACCATGGAGTGAGATGGATGAAGTGTGGATGAAATGAATGAAGTATGGAATGATATGGATCATAAGTGAAATGGATCTGCACTTATGATTTTGTAATAGTTGGTTGTAAAAAAAACAAAATGGAAAAGTTAGAGTGATCCGGATTTATGCAGGAACGCAACAGAATAAACACATAACCATAAATACAGAGATGCAGTGGAAATAACACTTCATTTCATTAATATCAAAGAACTGAAATTTGCTTACAGACAGAATGGAAATAAAACTAGCTAGGGCACTGGTAGCTATCTCTGAGAAGAGATGTGGCGGCTACAGGCCTCTGAACTGCTTTACAATGAGGCGCGAGGGCCTATTTGTTATTGAGAAACAATGGAGAACCCTAAACATCCCAAAAACCTAACCCTAGGAGATGAAGCGCCAAAACTATGGGCCCCGTTTGGGTAAATTGGTGTTTCAACTTCCCCAAGAAGAACATCGCTTTGTACTCCTATCTCCGTTTGACGCACGGTATCATTAGACCTCTCTATCGAAATACGAAGCCAAAGGGGAAATCGATGCCAAAAACATCGTTTAGGGCCTCAAAGTAGCTCGGAAGTTCGGGACAGTTTCTTTAAAAATAGTAAGTTATGCCGAAACTGAAAAACTGAAAGAGACAATGGTGGGGTCCAAGTGGAATAGGCGGGTGGCCACCAATATCCACCTGGATCATTCCTCCCCCCTTAGGAAGCAATGGTCCCCATTGCGTTAAGTTCCTCCATGAGATGAGGAAATTTCTGCTGAACTTGGTCCCTGGTGAACCACTTTCCTTGGTGCAGGAGTTGGCCACCTTTGACAACCCGATACAGTTGGATCCTCTGTTGGCGAGTGTTATTAATTTGCATGTCCATGATACAATCTGTGGTGGCTGGTTCCATGCAGTCTGGGTTTAACTCTGTTGGTGTGAGTTGTTCTGCAATGTCCGAAGTGTCCAGTAGAGGTGGGAAGTAAGGACGAAGGCGATCCACATTGAAGACTGGGTGCAGACCAAGGAATGGTGGAATACTAAGCTCGAAAGAATTGTTCCCTACAGCCTTGGTGATGGTGTACGGCCCGTATCGGAGCGGGCGAAGCTTGCGGTGAGGTCCAGTGAGGCGCTCCTTCTGCAAATGCAGCCATACTTTGTCGCCCACCTGGAAGTTGTGTGGCACCCGGTGTTGATCATGGCGTTGCTTGTACTTCGCATTGGCTCTGTTCAATATATCATGAACCTGTTGGCGGATGTGTTGAATGCACTCGATGAAGCTACTTTCTTTGTCAACTTCAGACTTGACGTGCGCTGAATCAGCCTGAGCAGCTGCAAATGGCATGGCTACGTCAATGGGAGATAGTGGCTGGAATCCCAAGCCCACCTGAAAGGGGCTATGGCCAATTGAATTGTGGAGAGCCCGGTTATAACTATGTTGTACATAAGGGAGGCTCTCGTCCCATGTGCGTGGATGCTTTGAATTGTACATGCGCAAAATGTGTACAATCATTCTGTTGACGACCTCTGTCTCGCCATCTGTTTGGGGATGGAAAGCTGTGGACTTGGTGAGCTTTGTGTCCATCATTGACCAGAGGCTGGACCAAAATGTGCTGAGGAACCTGCTATCTCGATCTGATATGATAGACTGTGGGATCCCAAAGTGCACCCATAATCGTTCAAAGAAGATTTTAGCAGCAGCTTCTGCTGTGATATTCTTCTTACAGGCCGCCATAATGGCCATCTTCGAGAATCTGTCAACGACCACGAAAACACAGTCATTGCCATTCTTAGTAGAGGGCAGGCCTGATATGTAATCCATGGAGATGGATTCCCACGGTCGACTAGGGGTAGGTAGTGGAGTATATAGACCTTGCTTCTTGATGGTCAGTTTGGCAATGGCAAAAATAGTGCAGGATCTAATGTGCTTCTCAACATCCTTTCGAAGGTTCGGCCAATAGAAATACTTCTGTAGTATTGCTACTGTTTTCTCGACCCTGAAATGCCCGGCGAATCGACTGTAGTGTGCTTCCCATATCATCTTGGCACGCTCGCTTGAAGGAACACAAAGGTGTCCCAGGTGACATAAAAGTGTATCTTGGAGGTGAAAATTTGGAACTTGCATGCCCCCCAAGAGTTCCTTGTAAGTGTGGCCGAATTCTGGGTCACTCTCATAGAGAAGCGGCCAATCAGAAGTCTCGTGCCCACAAGAGTTGAGCACGGTGGTGAGCGCCACGATCGGTGGTCGGTTGAGGCAGTCTACAACATGATTGGTGCTACCCTTCTTGTACTTGATTTTCAAATGAAACTGTTGCAGGTATGTGGACCACTTCTGATGGCGATCATTATGCAACTTCCCTTGTGTCTGTATGAACTGCAGGGGCCGGTGGTCTGTGTGGATGATTGTTTCCTTCCCCAAAATGTAATGCTTCCATTGTCGACAGGCTTGCACAATGGAATACATTTCTTTGTCATAGGTGGGATATTTGCGAACTGTCTCAGACAATGTCTCACTGTGATATGCCACTGGATGTCCCTGTTGAGTAAGAACTGCCCCAATAGCATAGTCAGAGGCATCTGTCTCGATCTCAAATGGCTGCTGCAAGTCTGGTAAGGTGAGCACTGGGGCAGAACAGAGGCGATTTTTCAATTCTTTGAACGCCCTCTGTTGGGGTTCCGACCAAAAGAATTTTGCTCTCGCTCCTCCTTTGGTGACTTGACTCAAGGGCCAAGTGATATGAGAGAATCCCAACACGAATCTACGGTAGAAATTAGCAAGACCCAGAAAGCTGCAAAGCTCTGTTATAGTAGTCGGGGCTGGCCAATCCCGAATGACTTGGATCTTGGCTGGATCCACATGCACCCCCCTTTCATCAATAATGTATCCCAGATATTGGACCTGGGTCATGCCAAACGTGCACTTCTCCAAATTGGCACACAACTTGTGTTGCCGCAGTGTTTGGAGAACTTGTCGGATGTGATGAAGGTGCTCTTCCCAAGTCTTGCTGAAGATCAGAATGTCATCCAAGTACACCACTACGAATGAGTTGGTGAATGGCCGCAAGATGTCGTCCATCATCCTCGTGAAGGTTGCGGGAGCATTCGTCAACCCGAAAGGCATGACCAGCCATTCAAAAAGGCCTTCCTTAGCTTTGAAGGCAGTCTTCCACACATCAGAGGGTTCAATTGGTACCTGGTGATACCCAGACTTCAGGTCAATCTTACTGAAATATTTTTCACCTTGGAGTTGGTCCAGAAGGTCATCAATCCGTGGGATTGGGTACCTATTCCGAACAGTGATCTTGTTCAGCGCCCGATAGTCAATACAGAGTCTCCACGTCCCATCCTTCTTCTGTACCAACACGATCGGGCTCCCACGGGGCGATGAACTTGGTCTGATGTGACCTTTCTGCAACAGCTCCTGAATCTGCCTCTTGATTTCATCATTTTCCAGAACAGAGCATCGATAGATCGGTCCATTGGGTAGCGGCGCACCTGGGGTCAGATCAATCGGGTGCTTGACCTGGCAGTGCAGAGGAACCCCTGTGGGTGAGGTGAAGATGTCCCCGTACTCCTCCACGACCTTATCCATTTGTTGTTGTCGTGCAGAGGGGCCCTGTCTGGAGGTCGTGGCCACGGTCTTCTTCTTGCCCTGGGGGCGGATCATCAGGAAAACGAATTTCCTGGTTTGGGAAATGAGCTTACTACATTGTTTTGCAGTAACCAAAGAGATAGTCGTAGGAGGTGGTACCTCTGGTATTCTGTACAACTTATTTCCCAAAGTAATAATAACAGCACGAGGTCGAGACTCATACACAGCATGACGCTTCCACAAGTATGGTTGTCCTAATAATACATCCGAAACATCAATAGGAGCAACGTCACATAATACCTCATCCGTGAAGGGCTTGATGCTATAGGGAAGGCGGCACTGCTGGCTGACGCGGAGATCTCGTCCTTGGTGAAGCCACCCGATGGTGTATGGATGTGGGTGAGCTGTGGTCGGCAAGCCCAACCGCTTCACGGCGTCTGCTGAAATGAGGTTCTTTTGGCTCCCCTTGTCGACAATGAACTGTACAGGGGAGCCCTTTACCCACATCTGGGAGTGGAAGAGACGTTCCTCCTCCTCTGGATCTTCCGGTTCCTCCTTTTGGACCTTTGTAGTGGCAACAATGGCGTTGGGCTCCGCATCAATAATCTGTTTCCCTTTTTCATTCCCCTTTTCAGGTTCTGATTTTGAGCATGCATCTGACTCAGAAGCCCTCATCTCGGCCACTAGCGACTGCTTGGCCCGACACTCACTTGTGTTGTGAGTGGAGCTCTTATGGAACTCACACCACTTTCCCGTGTCCTTCTTTGGCTTTGCGGTGCTATTCTTTTCTTGTGGCTTTGATGGGTTGTCTTTAGCCACCATGCCTTGGCTCTGTCCTTTGTTCTGCGGTTTGGAAGCACCTTTTCCTTGCTTTTGATTCGCAGATCCAAAGTCTCGCTTCTTCTGTTTGAATTTCTGCTCAATCTTGGTAGCATACCGGTATGCCGTACCAAGCGAGGAGATGTCGAGGAACTCCATTTCCTCCTGAATGTATCTGTGTAGACATCTGCGATACTTTAGCACCAAATGTTTCTCTGAATCTTTGATACCCAACTTTGTGCGCAGGGTATGGAACAGATTCGTCAGCTCATGCACATCTTGATCCCTTTGTTGTCGCAGCGTGGTCCATTGTATGTACTTGTCCTCATAGCTCTCCACGGGATAGTACTGTTCCTTGACGGCGTCTCGGAAAGAATTCCAAGTTGGTACGGCCGAGAACAGAGAGGGTTCTGTCTGGTCCTTGTTCTCACAGTAGGTTTCCCACCAGTCCTTAACATGGGGGGTAGCTTTGAGGAGTGCAAAAATAATCTTCTCCCGGTCTGAAAAGTCACGAACAGAGAAATATCCTTCTAATAGATTCAACCATCTATCTACGGCATCTGCGTCTATTTGACCCTCAAATATGGGAATGTCAAAATTTACTTGTACCTTAAAGGGAGTCGCAACTCCAGAGTGGCTACTGGATGCAGATGCGCCGCCGCCGGGCAGCCGTTGAAGGATCTGAGCAAAGCTATCCATCATCGCGTTCCTTTGTTTTTCGAGGGCCTCCTCGAGCAATATTTTGATAGGATCTCCTGCTCCCTCATCTTTCTTTTCGTCCCCCATGGGCGTCCGTCGAGGTTTGCGAGGCTGATCTTGCAAAGGTTCCACCAGATCAAGCCCCAGCTCCTTATACCCCGACCTCGTTGGGGACATGCAAAGAAGGATCGAGAAAAAGCAGACCGCTCTGATACCACTGATCCGGATTTATGCAGGAACGCAACAGAATAAACATATAACCATAAATACAGAGATGCAGCTGAAATAACACTTCATTTCATTAATATCAAAGAACTGAAATTTGCTTACAGACAGAATGGAAATAAAACTAGCTAGGGCGCTGGTAGCTATCTCTGAGGAGAGATGTGGCGGCTACAGGCCTCTGAACTGCATTACAATGAGGCTCGAGGGCCTATTTATTATTGAGAAACAATGGAGAACCCTAAACATCCCAAAAACCTAACCCTAGGAGATGAAGCACCAAAACTATGGGCCCCGTTTGGGTAAATTGGTGTTTCAACTTCCCAGGGACGTAACTTTGGCATACTATCTTCGTTTGACGCACATGATACATCATTAGAAAGCTCTATCTGAGGAATACAGCTTTCGGGACGAATTTGATGATCAAATTCGTTGGTGCTTTGATACCCAAAACACGTCGTTTAGGGCCTCAAAACGGCTCCGAAAGTTCAGGACCCGAAAAAATGCTAAAAATAGTAAGTTATGCCGAAACTGAAAAACTAAAAGAGATAATGGTGGGGGGCCAAGTGGATGAAGAAGAAAGATTCTTCAATAAGTATGACTTCATAAAATTTAATTAAGTTGATGAAGAAGAAAGATTCTTCTTCATTAACTTCACATCACTGTTTTCCTGGAACTTCTTGACAAATTCTTCTTTTGAGAGTGGTTTATGATACAGCTTCAATCTATGACCATTCACAAGAAAAGTAACCTCTTCTTCATCTATTGTCCTGATTTTTATTGCTCCATTGTCAAAAATTCCCACAATTTCATAAGGCCCAAGCCAATGTGTTTTAAATTTACCTTGGAAATCCTTGAACTTTGAATCAAACAAGACAGCCCAGTCACCTTCTTTTAACTTCTTTTCCTTGATGTACTTGTCATGCCATCTAGTCCTCTGCTGTTGGACTATACTGGTTTTCTGAACTACATCTTGTCTGATCTCATCCAATTCATTAATATGCTCCAATCTATTCTTTTGTGCCTCTGATAGATCAAGTCCTAGCTGAACTGCCATTTTGAAAGTTTGAATCTGGAACTCTATGGGAAACAAAAATTGCTTTCCATAAACAAGTTCATAATGAGTATGGTTTGTTGTGCTTCTCCATGTAGTTCTATAGGCCCACAAGGCTTCAGGAAGCCTATCTACCCAACATTTTCTATGTAAATGGACAGTCTTTGTTAGGATTCCTTCAATAACCTTATTAGTAGATTCCATTTGACCATTTGCTTGTGGATGATAGGGAGTAGATTTTTTGTGTCTGATTTTGTACCTCTCCATCATTTGTTCCACTAGCCTTGATGTGAATTGAGCTCCTTGATCTATAACAATTTCCCTTGGGACACCAAAATGAGTAAAAATATCCTCAAAAAGAAAATTAACTACAGATGCTTCATTGGCAAAAATTAATGGCTTGGCCTCTACCCATTTGATAACATAATCAGTGCAAACTAATATATATCTCTTTTGTCTCGATGGAGGACTAATAGGTCCTACAAAATCCAGAGCCCATTTTTCAAAAGGTTCAATATGTATCCAAGGCTGCAATGGCATCTCACCTGAAGGAGAAGGTTTCCCTACCCTTTGGCAACTGTCACACCTTTTGACATACTCTTTAGCATATTTAAACAAGGATGGCCAATAATATCCTAAATGAAGGATCTTATAGGCTGTCCTCTTATCAGCAAAGTGTCCGCCACAAGGTTCATCATGACATGCTTTGAGAATCTCAGGCATCTCATCTTCCCGAACACATCTCCTAATGATAAAATCTAGACCTGTCTTGTACAACTCATTAGCAACCCATGAATATTTTCATAAATGATTTTTCTTTTATCTCTTGCATTCATTATTGAAGGAAATTTTCCTAAAACTAAATAATTAGCAATGTCAGCAAACCAAGGAGTTTGGGTAGAAATTGCAAAAAGATATTCATCAGGAAATTGATCTTCAACTGGAGTGTCATCTTTGATGTTTTGGAGTCTAGATAGGAAATCAGCTACCGTGTTTTGTTTTCCAGGCCTATCTAGAATGGTAATGTTGAATTCTTGTAAAAGCAATAACCATCTTATGACTCTGCCATTAGTAATTGATTTGTTCATTAAGTATCTAATTGCAGAATGATCAGTGTGAACAAAAGTTTCATATCCTGTTATATAGTGTCTGAATTTGTTTATGGCATGAACAACAGCTAAAAACTCTTTTTCAGTTACAGTATAGTTTAACTCTGAAGGAGTCAAATTTTTACTGGTATAGTAGATGGCATAAGGAATCAAGTATTTTTGTCCCAATACTGCTCCTAGAGCTGTATCTGAGGCATCTGTTGAAATATGAAAAGGTAACTTCCAGTTAGGTCCCCTTAAAATAGGTGCTTCAGAAATTTTTGTTTTCAGGGTCTCAAAAGCTAACTGGCAATCATAATTCCATTTGAATTCACAGTCTTTGGTAAGCAATTTAAAGAGTGGAGATGCTATCTTGGTGAAGTTTTCTATAAACCTCCGATAATATCCTGTAAATCCTAGAAAACTCCTAACATCGTTTTGACAACTTGGAATAGATAAGTTAGAGATGACTTCAACTTTTGACTCATCAACTCTAATCCCATCCCCTGAAATATGATGCCCCAAAACAATACCTTCAGTAAACATCATGATACATTTCTCATGACTAAGTGAAAGATTTGCTTCTTGACATCTCTTTAAAAAAAATTCCAAGTTTGCTAAAGCCTCTTCAAATGTGTTTCCATAAATTGTGAAATCATCCATATATACCTCTACACAATCATGTATTAGATCTGAAAAAATTCCTAATACTGCCCTTTGGAATGTTGCAGGTGCATTGCATAATCCAAATGACAATACTCGGTAAGAATAAGTACCCCAAGGACAGGTAAATGTGGTTTTGTCTTGGTCCTCAAGTGCTACTTGAATTTGATTATAACCACTAAACCCATCTAGAAATGAGAAGTACTTTTTGCCAGCTAATGTATCTAACACTTGATCTATGAAAGGTAAGGGAAAATGATCTTTAAGAGTAGCTTTGTTTAATTCTCAGTAGTCAATACATACCCTCTATTTACCATTTTTCTTTGGCACAATTACCAAAGGAGAAACCCACTGACTATCTGAAATAGGATAAATAAAATTGACATTCAACAATTTCTGCAATTCTTCTTTAACAATCTCCCTAAGATTTGGATTCACCCTTCTTTGAGGTTGTCTGATTGGTTTACAATTTTCCTCTATATAGATGTGATGAGTGCAAGTCTTAGGACTTATCCCTTTCATATCAGTGTACTCCCATGCATATGCAGAAGAATGTCTCTGTAATATCTTGACTAACTCTTCTTGTTGAGATTTTTCTAGGTTCTTGTTTATGTTTAAAGATTTGCCTGGAAATATCTCATTTGTAGAGCTGCAAAATTTATCCATGGAATGAAGAGACATCTGTCTTGATGACAAAAACTCAATGTTGGATTCTTCTTGAAATGGTTCATGTTTATATTCCGAAGAGGATTCAAAGTTTTCCAAAGTATTCAGAATTTGACTATCTTCACTAATTTCTGAAATTGTGAAGAGAGGTTGTAAGTCTTCTTCATCCTCTATCCATTGAGTATCATCTAAATCTGTAATTGTCCTTGCTGGAGGATACAAAGTGAATTTCTTAGTTGAGCTACCATCAGAGATGTATATATCACCGGATCTACAACTAATGAAGGCATCAGCTGTAGCTAACCAAGGTCTTCCTAATATAATAGGGTGTCCTCCTAGATTATTCTTAGGAGTTAGGATCATGAAATCCATAGGGTACTCCCAAGAACTAGGGATACTGGAATGTCTTCTATTACCCCATCAGTTTTAATCACAGATCTGTCTGCTAATTGTAATAATGTGGGTGTAAAGAGAAGATTAGGAAGTTTCAGTTTATCCATGATTTGTCTATTCATGATATTGATTGCTGCTGCTAAATCAATGAGTGTGTTTTGGATCTCAATTCCATTGATGTGAATTTTAACAACTGGATTTCCTGGGTCTAGATACTTTGGAATAGCAATCTTACCCATCATAATGTTTGCTATTTTTCCTACCAGTTGAATTTTCTTTGTCTCTCTTATTCTTTTTCTTGTTTTCTTCATGCTCAACTCCTTTATTGTCTTTGCTAAAATTGGGATTTCCTTGATGGCTTGTAATAATGGAATCTTAATGCAAACATTTCTTAGCTCATCTAGGAAATCATAATTAGGCACCATAATTTGTTTTTCTACACCTCTATCAATTTGTAATATTTCTGGAAAGGGAGGTGTAGGAGTGGATGTTGATGGCTGCTCTAATACAGAAGTTGAAATTATTGGTTCTTTTTGTTTTGATTTTTCAATGTTTGGGTCCTGAAAAGATGTGTCTTCTTCAAGACTTTTATTTTCTCATAGAGAATCTTCCTCAGAGTTGTCTTGTTCTTGTATAATCACAGAAGGTTTCCTCTTTTCAAGTATTCTTCCAGACCTAAGTTGAACATCACTAAGGTCTAGAGGAGTAATTAAATAAGTTGTAAACTGTTGGCCTTCTATCATATATGTATTCTGAGGATTTATATTGTTGGGGTTTGGTATGGGTTGAGTAGGAAACTGATTTTATTTTTTAGGAAATGGTAATGGAAGGGGTTGATTTTGATGTTGTGGATTTTAAGGATTTTTTTGGGGATTTTGTTGTTGAGGAAAATGTGGATATGGTGGATAAGATGGTGGATACTGATAGTACTGAGAGTATCTTCCATAGGGATTTTGTGCCCCTTGTGGCCAAGCTTGAGATTGATTTTGAAATTGGGGCCAAGGTTGCTACCAAGAATTCAAATTTGGTGGAGGTTGATTATACATTTGATCATGAAATCCTTGTGTTTGAGGTCCTTGACAAGGCCTTCTAGAGACAAAATTGAGAGATTCTGTGGAACTTGTAGGAATTTCCTCTTGAAAGACAGCTTTAAGACCAGGAAGTGAAGGAAAACTCTTGGTCTCATGTTTTTCTGAACAAATGACACAGGTCTCTACAAATTTTGCATCCAAAAGACACTCTCTTAAGGCATGCTTCTTTCTACATCTGGGACAAAAGATTGCTAAAGCATCAGATTCAGATTTTTGCTTGTTTTGTAACTTAAGGGTGTCTATTTGTTCACTAAGACTCCCTAAGATGTCAGATTTGAATTCATCAAGCATATGCCCTATCTCTGCCCTACATATTGTCCCAGAAGCAAACTTACTTACCCTTGCAAGAGTAGGGTCTCTTGGGCCTTTTATAGTTTTAGATTTACCTCTTGAAAGGTTGATACATAACTCAGCTATTTCAGGTAATGTGAGCTGAGATATATCCCCTTTTCCCATCATGTTAAGGATATCCAACCATTCATCCCTAATTTTTTTCAACAAGAGAGCTTTTAAGGTGTCTTGATCTAAGTTTTCCATTTTTTCTCTTTTGATGTTGTAATGAAATCTCTCCAACAAATATTCCAAGTTTTCATCTTCTTTTTGTAGCATCTTAAACACTTCCTCCTTATGATTGACTGGCATACAATAATCCAAATACCTCTCTAGAAATGCTTGTTTCATGTCTTCCCATGTTCTAATAGAACTATTGATCAAACTCATAAACCACTTCAATGCTGCTCCTTTCAATGTTGAAGGAAATAGTTTAAGTTTTTGAGCATCTTGTAAGTAGTCATAAGTTCTACATAGGACTTCAAATTCAAATAGGAAGGTTTCAGGATCTTTAGTTTTAAGTCCATGGAATTTTGGAAGGACAGAGGGTGAAATGTTTTTCATGGTTGTATTGGTTTCTTCATCTACTATAGGAAACCCAAAAGAGCTTCCCATCTCTCTTCTACCTCTTCCTCTACCTCCTTCACCTTCTACACCTCTACCTCCTTCTACTCTACCTCTACCTCTACCCCCTCCAAATAATGTGTGTTCTCCATTAAAGACTCCTCCTCCCCCTTCTTCTGCCATAGTTGATTCTTCTGTGGAAGTGGAAAAGTTTGTGTCTCTAGCAAGGGTCCTTGAATCCTCTTTTAAGGCAGGTTCAGTGGATGAAATGGAAGGTTTTTCTAATGGAATATCTGATCTTAAGTCCTTTGGGAGTCTAGGATCAGTAAAGGATGGATTGTGGGTCTGAGTTGGAGGTGTACTGGCTCTTGGTCTAGATGAAACAAGTGGTGTTCTAGGGATCAAGCTTCTGCTGCTGCTTCTTATGAATCTACCCCTTGAGTCTCTCTCTCTATGCATATAATTGTTTTTTTTTTTTTTTTTTGAAGTTAAGAAATAAGGTTACCTAGTTACACTTCCCCGGAAACGGCGCCAAAATGTTTGTGCTCAACCTAGTCTCCTAAATTGAGTTCATTAATTGTCAACCAGGGTTGGTAAACTGCTGAAGTGTGGTGCACTATATGTGCCTAGGTATTTGTTTCTCACTACGTTGTGTCTAGTGTTTTATGATGTTTTTGGGTTTTTTTTTATGGTTTTATGTTCACAAGGGAAAGAACTAAATGCTGGTGGAAAGAAGCTACTGGTTAAAAACAGAGTGAAGCCTAAATTATGGATGACAAATGACAAATGCAATTACTGAAACAAAACAAAGCCTCAACTATGGCTAGCAAAATACAAAGCTTGATAATGAATTGAAGGAAATAAATCACAACATGAGCTTAACTTATCCAATTCATTCATTAAAGATGTTTTGGAAGAGCTTGAGAAATGGGCAGTTAAGTGTAAATGAAGTTATCCTAACTAAACAATCAAACAATCAACTTACAATGTTACAAAATCTTATCCATGTTTAAAGGTCTATTGGAATATATTTGGAAAAGAACATTTGTAGCATCATAAGATTTCTATTCTAAACTAGCTTCTAATTCTGTTCTGCAACTCAATTTAACATCACTAGGCCCCACTCAGAAGTTATAGATTTCCTTTTTAGAATGGTCTTTTGAGAAAAGGTTTGTTTGTGAAATGGTAAAAAGGTTGCAAAATACTCTAGGTCTTAGACTGATACCAACTCCTGCCCAAATGATTATGTATTAATATGAGGTTGGAACAAAAGAAGTTTTATAAATAATGAAGACCGTGGTATTTAAATTTAACAACTAATATGATTTAAAATGCAATGGATGGCAACTAAATTGGAGTGCTAATGCAACGAACTAAAACTAAACTAGAGTGCCACTAGTCTATTTGAAGTACAGTGAACAATGTTAGACTGAAAAGCCATTATCAAACTGAAAATGAAATGACAGAGCTGAATCACATGCATTCTACCTCCGGAGTGCTATAACTAAGTTAACATGCAGCTAACCTAAGGAATTCTACAGTCCATCCCATTCAATATGAATGATGTTTTGGAAGAGTTTGTGAGAACAAGTATGGCTGTATCATTCAAAGAAATTGAACATAAACACAAGACTGGAAGAAAATACAACTAAAATCCAAGACACCACAGCTACTTCTTACTCATTGTTATGATATTTTGGAAGATCTTTGTAAGAGTAATATTGGATATGCCACTTGGTGTAAACTAGCAACTAAAACCTACAATACCACAGTTATGCCTTATTCATCATAATGAAATTTTGGAAAAGTTTATTAGAGTAAGTTTTAACTGATAACTAACGAAAATAAATGCAACTAAAACCTACACTATCACAGTTGTACCTTATTCTTCATAATGATATTTTGGAAGAGTTGATTAGAGTAAGTTTGACTGTGATAGTAAATATAAACAAATATGAACATAAGCTTCAGAAATCTACTTAAACTAGAAATAAAAGCGAGACTAAAATACTTATCTATTGTATAAACAAGGCCACTCAAGAGGCAGGGGCCCTCTACCACCAGAGTAGCACGAAATCTAGTTCAAAATTGACTCAACGCGTTCAAGGAAATGCTGCTTCTTTCATTAAAGAGGAATCACCTCAAAACATAGTATTCTCAGACTTCAAAGATTTAGCAGTCAACCATAAAATCTAACCAAAATCTAACCTTTGTCTCTCGGTTTCCCAAGCATATTTATAGCAAATTTACATAACAGAACTTGAGATAATACAGGGATTACTGTCTTTCCATATTAAAATCGAACTAGAACTCTAAAGGTGGCATCGTAATATGACAAAGGACATCTGGATTGTCCTTGTCCTATTAGGAGTCTATCTCCTAGCTTGAGTTCTCACGTGCATAACCACGTACAGAATTTCGTTCGATCTTCATGGAGAGAAAAAAATGCTGAGGGCATGACGTGGAATACGACCATGTGTGGCTTTCCCTTAGAGGACATCTGGAACCTGCTTAAACATGAAGATGGCTGTAGAATTGGCAACTAGCTACAGAATGTATGCATTCTGTAGCTAGTTTCAGTTCAAAAAGTACTACAATGACACAATCATAAAAACATAGCAAGTTAGCCACGATATTCATTCTTAAAGCAATTTTAACTAATTTCATTGATCATTTGAGCCTGGGATTAATAATGGATAAAAGAAATGGAGTGGAATGTGGTGGAAGAAAGAAAATTTTTGGAGCTCAACAGAAAACTCATGTAAAATTAGCCCACCTACGAATATTAGCCCCTAAATTTTTCCATGGCAACAATGGTTTGCTCGAAGAGTTTCTCTCCCAGAATTTCCTGAATTATTCTTACAGGTAGGGAAAAGTATCGTTCAAATGGGCAGAGGATATGAGCACAAGGCTGTGTCATATCCTTGGAACGAAGTTGCAGGTTTTGTAATAAAATACATCACTTGCAAAGGCCGAGCCACAAGTTTTTTTAAGTATCATTTTAAAATTCTAACACACCTTCGATTTCCACAAGCTCAGGTGCATGCCTTAAATATGCCCTTCTTCCTATTGAAACAATTTCAACACATGGCACAGTTCGCTCGGCGTTCACGCCATATGCCGACAGTGCTCTCCAACCACATATTGGTGCATTTATTAGTCATGCATGAAATAAACAGGCTTTGAGTCTCCTGGATGGAACTCTGTTGATCCTCAGAAGAAGAGATAGTAGCCGTTATCACTGTTAGAGAAGAGGAATCAGTATCTCTGGTTGGTTTGGTAGAAGAAGAAATGGAAATGGAGGTTGATCAGGAGGAACCCGAAAAAGTGGAAATGGAGGTTGATCAGGAAGAACCTAAAGAAATGAGAAGGGAGGAGATAATTGGAAACATAGCTGAGCCTGTCACACAAGAACCAACCTCACCTGAGGAGCCCGCAGATGAAGGAGTTATGGATATCGTGCAGGAAGTCGAGACTGTCATACAGTCATCGAATTTTGTCAATGAAGAACATAGGAGTGAAATGGCAGATAGAGGAATGACAAGTGATGTTGTTTTTCAAGAAAAAAAATCACTTGCCCAAGAAGATATGGATGTTTAAATAAGAGGAGGTGCTACACAAGAACCACCCCTGATTCGGCTAGAACAAGAGTCAGCCTGTGAAATTGACGTTGTCCCTCAAGGACTAGTATCGACTGTGGAAAAAGAAGAAATTCACAAGGAACAGTAAGGAATAAACCGGGAGGTCGATACTGTCACATAAGAACCAGTATTGACCCTAGAAGAAGAAATGATGAACACAGAGCGAGAGGACAGAATCGATGCTGCCCCACAAGAACCAGCATTGACCCCGGCTGAGGTAGTAATGTGTGAAGCTTCGGCTCAAGCCGGAAATGAAGATGATGAGTCTGTCCCTCGTTCTCCATTCTAGTCCATGATTCCTAGAGGAGCAAGGGTATTACAATCGCCCAAACGATAAATGGAGAAGGTAGCTGTTCCACTAGCCCTTAAACTTGTTGACACAACCAAGACTGGCCCAGTCACTACCGAATCTCTGTTGGAGCACTCAGAGGCTCGCAAGGAAGGTGGGATTCTTGTGGAAAGCCTGGAACATAGAGTGGTCGATGGAAATGTTGACTAGATGGCAGGAGTACCTGAAGGGAATACAAAGGAAGAAGCCCCTGAAGATAGGGAGCCTAGCCAGAAAGGCTTAACAGAGGAACCTGCTGAGAATACTGGCAGCATTCCACCACCTCCTGAGCCTGTCATAGGCACAGAAACTAAATTTATTATCAAAAAAGAATGGATTGAACAGTGTGAGGAAATAAGGTTACCTCTCAAGAAGAGGTATCAGGTGCAGTTTAGTGAAACAATGAGACTTAAAAGGGAGGTTTTAGATTTGAAAAGGTAAGTTTCCCAGCTAAAAAAGAAGGTAAAAATCTACAGATGGAGGGTAGTAAAGCCAAAAATAGAGGTCTCCTCTAAAGCCACCCAGATTTGCCCGAAAAAGCTTCTAAAGAACAAACAAAAATGCTTAATTTCATAATTATGCTCACTAGAGTTTCCAACGTCGAAATCATCTACTTATCAAGATCTCCAAAAAGACTTGGACAATCATTCCAAGGTATTTGAGAATCCCAAAGGAATCCTACCTATTCGTGATCATGATCATGTTATACATTTGATTCCAGGAAGTTTTCCTCCAAACATCAGGCCTTACAGATATCCCTATGCCCAAAAGAGTGAAATTGAATGTATGGTTGCAGAAATGCTTAAGGATGTAAAATTGAACCTAGTCAAAGTTCTTTCTCTGCTCGAATAGTATTGGTGCATAAGAAGGACAGATCATGGTGCATTTTTCCAGATTATAGGGAGCTCAACAAGCTCACTATTAAAGATAAATTTCCCATTCCTATCATTTATGAATTATTGGATCAATTACATGGAGCAAATTACTTCACCAAGTTGGATATTTGTTCAAGATATCATCAAATTGAATGAAGTTTGCAGAAATTTTTAACATAACATTTAGAAATAATTGGGGTGATTATTAAATTTTGGTCATTCCTTTTGGCCTTACCAATGCACCTTCTACATTTCAAGGTTTGCTTAAATCCATTTGGAAAACCCTTCATTATAAAATGTGTGTTAGTATTTTTTGATGATATAATAATCTATAACAAGTCTTGGAAGGATCATCTTAAACATGTTGATAGGGTGCTTGAACTATTGGAGGAGAAAAAATTATATGAAAAAACCTCCAAATGTTTCTTTGGAGTGAAAGAGGTTGAATATATGGGTCATATTCCATCTCATGAGGGTGTTAAAGTAGACCCTAACTAAATTAAAGCCATTGAGGAATGGAAAATCCCCACAAACATAAAGCATATTTGAGGATTTCTCTAGTTGACAGGGTATTATCACAAGTTTGTTAATAACTATGGGAGAATAGAAGCACCTCTAACGACATTGCTGAATAAAGATGCATTTTCTTGGACTCCAAAAGAAACTAAGGCCTTTGAACATCTTAAAGAGGAAATGTGCCAAGCAATGGTCGTAGCTAAGACTTCACAATTTTTTATTATTATGGAATGTGATGCCTCAGGAAATGGAATTAGTGTTGCTTTAATGCAATAAGGAAGACTCATTTATTTTGAAAGTCGTCCAATTAAAGGAAAGTATTTACACAAACTTATTTATAAGAAGGAAATATTGGGAATTCTACATGAAATAAAGCAACGGTGATGTTACCTAATGGGAAGAAACTTCAACGTAAAAAATATCGTGATAGTATTAAATAAATTTTCAAACAAATATTGTATTCAAAATAGAAACAAAAATGGCTGGTCATAAAGATGTTGGGTTATGAATTTGAAATCATCTAAAAAAATGAGAAGAAAAATGTTGTTGCAAATGGACTCTCAAGAAAAGATGAGGATGTGGAAGCATTGATTTGTGAAATTTCTATTATCCAACCAGATTGGATAAGTGAAGCAAGGGATGAATGGAAGAATGATGAATAAGTGTGGACACTAATTCAAAATTTGCTGCAAGATCCCAATACATTTGATACATTTAGCTAGAAAAATGATTAATTACGGTACAAATATCACTTATATCTTTGTAATAATTTTGAACTTAAACAAAATATTCTTTTGGAATTGGACACCTCTCCCTTAGGAGGGCACTTAGGATTTTAAAAAACTTACCATAGGGTCAAGAAGGAATTTTTTTTGGATGACCTTCAATCTAGTATTCAAAATTTTGTGGTAGAATTTTTGGTTTTCCAACAAAATAAAGTGGAGAAAACTAAGACCCAAGGTCTGTTACAACCTTTAGCCATTACAATTCAATGTTGGGAGGAGGTTTCAATGCAATTTGTCAGAATTTTACCCAAGCCCGAAGGAAATAGTGTGATCATGGTGGTAGTTGATAGACTTACCAAGTATGCACACTTTTGTGCATTTTCTCATCCATTTAAAGCCAACAAAGTTTCTACTACATTTATGGAAACAATTCAAAAGATACATGGAAACCCAAAGATTATTTTAAGTTATAGAGATCCCATTTTCAATGGAAATTTTTAGACGAAATTATTTTCCTGTTTGGGAACTCAATTATCTCATAGCTCATCTTATCATCCTCAATCTGATGGGAAAATGAGATAGTGAAAAAATGTTTGGAAGGATATCTTCATTGCTTTGTATCTGGTAACAACACAATGGATCAAGTGGTTACCTTTGGCTGAAGGGTGGTATAACACTTCCATTCATACTGTAGAAAAAATGACCCCATTTAGGGAAGTTTATGGATATCATCCACAATCCATCACATCATATTTAAGAGAAAATTCTAAGGTCTAAGCAGTTGAAGATCACACTGAGCATCAACAACAAGTTATCCAAATATTAAAGGATAACCTCACTTTGGAACAAAATCGAATGAAACAATAGGACGATCAACATCAAAGTGAAAAATGTTTTGATGTAGGCAATTGCGTACTTTTGCGGCTACAACCATACAAACAAATGTCCCTCAAGTAAGCTAAGAAGGATAATAAAATATCACCGAAGTACTATGGTCCTTACAAGGTGTAGCAAAAGATTGGTACTATGGCATACAAATTGGAGCTTCATGCATCTTCCTAAGTGCACCCAGTTTTCCATGTTTCATGCTTAAAGAAGGTTATAGGTGACAAGCTCCTAGTTCAAACAATATTTCCAGAATTTGAAGGGGAAGGAAAAATCATATTGGAACTTGAAGCAGTCATGGAAACAAGAACCCGACAGCTAAGAAATCAATCAATTTCAAATTATATCATCAAATGGAATAAATTACCCATTGAAGATTCCACATGGGAGGATGAGAATTTTATGCAGAAGCACCCAGAACTACTCAAGCATTGAGGACAACATGTTTTTGAAGGAAGGGGGCATGTTAGGCCCCTATAATATTGGTGTATCCCATTATTGTTATTGTCAGTTTATCCCACTTATTGTTATTATTTTTCCCATGTAGTCCCCATATTTTTATTATTGTGCACCATAGAAGCCCAATATTGTTATGGTTGTGCCCTTACATTATTATTGTTATGTAGGCTTTGATTATATTGTGACCCCTTAGAATCCTATATATAGCAAGGAGGTATCATCCGAGAATTGTTCATTTATGTAATGTAAAGGAGGTCCCCCTTGAAGATGCTAATTTTTTATTCGTTGATCTATATTTTCATCTATTTTATGAGCTGGTTTCATAATAGAAGCATGACATCAAAAGGAAGTTCAAAATAGTAGAGACTCCCCGACATAATGGTATTGGAGAGTGTTGCACTGAAAATTGTCATCTTGACATTCTGCTATCTGTATGAGCTCATTATCACTCATACTTTCCTCCTTTGCAAGTCTAAAACATCAGTTCCTCATGTCAAGCCTTAAAAATAAGAGAAAATCTCTCAAAAGTCTCTAAAACTCTGGTATCGCACTTTCTCTTTATATTACCTGCGGTCCCGCACCTAATTTTCATTAATCCTATGTACCTGAATGCACTCTCTGTGTTAAGGGTGCGGACCCCTGTAAAAGGTTAAAAAGGTGCAAAGTAAACTCAAAAGCTCACTTTCAGTCATTTCTAGAAGCTTCCGGAATAAATCTTGTGGTGGCAAGTCCGCTCTTTTGAGGTTCATGTATCCCATACCTTAAGGAGCTAACCCCTTGATTTGAGGAGCTTATCCCTTTGAAGGAGGACTTTATCCCTTCATAGTTGGAACTGTAACCTCCTCTTTTTCACTATAAAAAAAGGCCTTGGGCAGCCTCAAAGGGAGTTCAAGCTTTAGTATTATTTGAGGTAAAGTGCTGTTGGAATTTAGACTCCTTTAACCGAGATTTTTTGAGGAAGGATTACATATCTATATGTGTCTCAGTTGGAAGAGTGCAAGGCTTGTTAGAGTAAAGGAGATTCCTGCTTCGGACCCCGGGAAGGCCTGTTCAACATTAAGGCTGAAAAGGTTGTAAGGTTCTTCTACTATTTAAAGTTAATACAAATAAATTTGTTTTTCTCAATAAGATATTAATTAATTGTTTATTTTATGGATTCCTTGATCACCATGATAGGCATGATTTATAATATTTATTATGCAGGTTAATGTTTTCTTGTTTGTGATTGCAGGTCTGCAAGGATAACTCTTTCGAGCAATTGGAAGACGAATATTACAAACAAGAATTGGATCTAAGGTAAGATCTTAACACCTTTGTAGTATTTACTTATAAATCACATATGTCTAGAGAAAGATAGGTTTGTTGGTCTGTTTGTTGCTAGACTATCTTCTGATACTTGGGAAATCGGTCTTGTCTGCAAGATCGATTTATCCGCGCACCTGTTACTTCTGGGGCTTGCGGACCCTGTTAAAGTTTTTGAAAATCTTCATATTTCTTCTTCCAGTTTAAGTTTAGATTGTTTTAGGACTCTTAGTATTTGCCCAAATCTGTATTTTTCCTATCAAAAACCTCTTGTGAGTGAGTTCCAATAGTATTTGTGTTTTGAGTGATTTTCTAGAAGTTTTGCATACGTGGAGTGGTTTTCACTTGGTCTCTATAGTGACTCATGGATTAGAAGCTTGAAATACCTCAGATCATACTGGTGTCTTTTTGTCTTCTTGATGAGTCTGACTTGGTTGTGAAATCCATCCTTTTTGAGAAATAGATCTAGTTTTCTCTCTGCAAATCTTTGAACAAGCTTTGTTATAAGTTCTGAATTTCATTTTTACAAAAGAAAACATATCTGGATGTTTTTTGATTTGTTTGTTATTCTGTGCAAATGAATCCTTAGTTTATTGAACAACTAAGCAAAAAATTCTCAAAAAAAATTGAAGCTTTTATTCAATTAGATTTTCAAAGTTTGTAGATCTCAAAATTAGTTTTTCGTAGTTTTGAGTGCTTTTTATAACTTGTAGATCTCTTTAGAAAGAAAATATGTTTTTTGTAGTTTCAAGTTTTGAAAGTGAAAGGGATTTATTGTGAGCATTGATTATTTGTCTCGTTTTGAGTTCTTATTGAGAAAAAAAAATATTTTCTTTTCATTTATTCTTCATGTTCAAAGAAAGAAATGTCTCTTAAAGAAATTGCATTCTCGAACTCTTTCTTTAGCTAGAATTTCATTGACAGAAAAACGAATTGTTTATCATTTTAGGTGCATTTTTTAGTGTGTTTGGAAGTCGAGTCTTCACACCATCAAAGTTTCATTTCCATACCTATTGAATTAAAGAACAGCCCATAAAAACAACGCTTAATTAAAATTGAACTAGTAATCTTTTCTATTTCTAGGGCTCTTATCACCAATATAGCTTAGGCTAGTATCTTGGAGTAGGGAGTAATTAACTCTCCAAGATAGTAAAAACAAACAAGTAGATAAATCTTGCGGTAGGAAATAAATCCAATTGTAACTAGTAGAATCTAGGAAGCTTCTCTTAAAGGAGTTAATCATGAGATCATGTTCGAACCTTTCAGACAATCAATTCTGTTTCATTGGGAAAGATAGAAGATCTGCGCGCATTACAAACGGTAAACCTCATATTAACCATTGTAGAGGAGCCTGGGGTCACTTGTTGGTAAACCTCGGATTGATCATGTTGAGGAGCCTTCAAGGGGATTGAGCTTTGTTACTCTGCCCTTGCGCATGGAATCAGATCGTAGACTGTTCCCCCAGTTGTATTTGTTACTATTGGTAACCTTAGTGTCCATAAAATTAAGATTATTTCCTAAGGTGACGGTGAAGGAAAGATCTCACTGTACCTGGAGAAGACGTCGACTAGACTCACTTGGACTCTCTGGGGGGTTTTCTTCAAGCGAGATGGTTTTGTGAAGAAACTTGTGCCAGTCCGTTTCATTAAGCAGGTTGTTGGGGTAACTGTTCCAACCGCCCTTTCTGTATTAAACTTCTACTAAGTTGGATTTCATCACCAACTAGTGTTTTTAGTACAAGAAGTTACTGTTTGTGTGTGGTTTGAACTCTTAGATTTTTTAGGCGCGTGATTCAGCTGTTTGTTTCTTTAGAGAATTTAGGTGTTTTTATTGAGATTTTCTTTGTTTGTGTGTGATTGATTAATATTTAATTGTGGCCGAATTACCAAGACAGTCCTGGAGACTTCAGGGGAAGCCCCCTAAGTATACACCAAGTCAACTTGAAGGGCTTCGTGCTCTAGTATCATCTAGTAGCAGTAGAATTAGATCAACAAAATTCAGAAGTTCATCTATAGTTGTTCATCCTGATCATCAAATACCCACAACAGAGCATATTCAAGAGCCGATTTCAGTTTCTGAAATTACTGGTAGTATTTATCCTTCTAGTGAATTAGCTAAAGAACCTGAAATTTCTGAACCTGACACTGAACCTTCTATTTTGGAAACATCCTCAGGATTTATTACTCCAACTTCTAGCGATCCTGGTTCACCGAGGGTAAGAAATATCGTTACTGAAGATCTTCCATCTGGCCTCATTTTTATTGAAGAACTCTCCAGTCCAAATGAAGAAGTAACTCTTCCTGAATCCCCACAGTATTTGAATCTTAGGGAGCGTGAATCCATTTTCTACAGCCCTATTAGGAGTGATGCTTGGTATTTATCTTTGACAAACTTTTTAGAAAACCCGGGTCTTGATTTTTCACCACCTCGAATTCCTTTTCATCCTACACCCAGAGGTTATTATCCTTTATCAATCATGTTAGGAGAGTCATCTATGTTTTCCCAAACACCGGAAACATTTTTATACAGTGATCCTTCTATTCCTTCGGGGTACCAGGCACTCTCTGGTACTTTCTCAGGAGCAACTCCTCGAACAACTGAATAAGTATTATCATCTGGTCTTAATGGAATTAAAACTGAAACATTGAATGCAGAGCAAATCTTTATGATGTCTGGTAATATTCTGAATCCTCAACCTCAAGGTAGTTAGTTACCGTCTGGGGGGCAACCTCAAGGTAGTCAGTTACCCCCTGGGGGGAAACCTCAAGGCAGTCAGTTACTGCCTAGGGGGAAACCTCAAGGCAGTCAGTTACTGCCTGGGGGGCAACCTCAAGGCAGTCAATTACCGCCTGGGGGGCAATTTCAGGGCAATTTTTTCCCAGGACAAACTGTAGGACAATATTATTTTGGAGAACAACCTCAAGGAGAGTACATACCTCAAGGTTATCAACCTTCAGGATAATACATACCCCAAGGTCAACCCCAGACTCAATATGTTCCTCAGGGTCCTTATCAACCCTAGATTCAGTACGCGCCTCAGGGTTATCAACCTCAAGGTTAGTACCCAACTCAAGGTTTTCAATTGCCTTCTGGTCAATCATTTGTACAAGGAGTTGGAAATTTACCACTTAATTATCAAGCCTACATTCAACCAGGCTATGGTCCTTCATATGTACAACCTTCTACGGGACAATACCTTGGAATGAACATGGTGTGGGATCCATCCCAAATTCAACAGACTATGTAACCTAATGTGCAGTTACCTAGTCAACCTGGACAAAATTTCGTTTCTGGTCCAACCTAGCAACCTGTCCAGCCTACTGTTCAAATCCATGCACCTAGTTCTGTTCAGCAGCCTGGGCCTAGTACACCTCAGACTTCGCCTCAAACTGCTGCAACTATTGCAACATCTTTTCAACCTATAACACTTGTTTCTGGAGTATTTGTAACTCTGGTTTCTTCTATCCCTGCATCCGTGCAAATTCCTCAAGTCTCTGTACCCTAGTCAAGACCTACAGTTCAGACTTTGGTCCAGATACCTACAAGACAAGCTAGTACAAGTACGATTGTCACGAGTCAACCGCAATTCACATATCAACCGTACCAGGGACAGTATCAATTCGGTCCCGTTGCACAAAACTCAGTTTATCAGTATCAACCGTATCCTGGCTATACTTATCAACAGCCTCAACAACCCCAGTTTGGTCCAGTTAATCTTGGTTTCCCAGGAGGTTATACCATTCCTAATGCAAATTCGATTCCCAGTTATCCTAGATATCCTCCTCCCAGAACTGCTCTTATTACTCAAGGTTTTCACGACCCTAACCGTCAGTTACCATTTATTGCAACTTTTGATTTACCTTATTTTTCGCGCCTTACGAATGATCCAATTTACTATCATCCGTATTGGCCGCCAATGCCACATAAGTTGCTCAGTGATATACCAAAATTCTAGGTTAAGTCAAGAGAGGATCCATCAAATCACGTTATGACTTATCACCTCTAGTGTGTGTCTAATTCAATAATTGATGATTCAATTCGCTTATGTCTTTTTCAACGAACTCTTATTGGTCTTGCTGCCAAATGGTACATTGAGTTACCACGAGGCTCTTTTAATAATTGCAATCAATTAGCAATTTCTTTCTTAACTCATTTTCAGTTTCCTGTCAGATACGAAAATGGCACGGATTTATTGACTTCTCAAAAAAAATCCACATCCACATATATTTCTGATCATATTCACAAATGGCGACGTAGAAGGCGTTTAGTGAAAGTTTTCATTCCGGATCAAATTTTGACGGAATGGTTCATTAAATCATTATTACCCAAAATCACTAAAGATGTAGCTAAGGGAGGAGTTGTTACTAAGGAGCAAGTCATTGCTCAAGCTTAGTACCTTGACCTCGTTTACACACAGTCAGGTACTTTACATGAAAAATCCTCGATCTTCCAAAACACGGTCAAATAACTGCAGCTCCTTCAGGGTCTCATGCCGCTGATGATATGATTGGTTCAGTTAGTACTAAAAGCAAGAATAAATCTTCAAATAATTATTCTCCTATAATAACTTTACCTAATTCCCCAAAATGAGAGTCTTCCGCTGAAATTTCTGCCGACATTCATGTCGTAGAGTCAACTACGACCAAATCTAAATCTGGTAGTAAAAAGAAGGGGAGGAATAAAAAAAAAAAAAATTTCAAAAGATAAAACAGATAAAAATGAAACTAATGATGAAAAACGCAAACCTCGCTATCCTTTTTTCATTTGTGACGAGGATCATTTTACCAAAGAATTCCCACATCGAGCAGAGGTTTCGAAATTCGTTAAAGGTTCTCAACAACCTGCTGTCTTGAAGGATCCTCTTCCTACTCAAGATAGTAAGATGATTGGTTCTACCTCGAACGCCTCAGACAAACCCGTTATGATGATGTCTCATGTCAGGATTGTGACGCGATCGCAAGATTATGGTAGTAAAAGTCTTGTTGGTGGTAAATAAGCAGAATCTTCTTATTCAAATACATCAACTACACCTCCTCCTGTTTCTGATCTGCTACAGATTGAGAAACCCAACTCAGACTTAGTAATCAAACCACCTACTAAAGGTGTACTTCGTAAATCAGCTTTCAATCCACATGCGTGAGCTGCTTAGAATTACAACATTGTTGAGGATTTAGCTATTTCCCCTTTAGCAATGTCAGCTTTGGAAGTGCTGCAATCGTGCCCAACACAGCGTAAATTACTATTGTCTGCAATAGGAGCTGTCAATATTCAGGATTCGAACCTAATAATCTTCGATTTATAGAATAGTACACCCCACCTACCTCATCAAATGGCTTTCTAGATTCCAGTATTAGTAAAAAACAGACCCGTCTTTCAGATTGTGATTGATGAAGGGGCTTCTAAGTGTATTATGTCGATCCAGTGTTGGAAATCACTTGGTTCTCCTACACTCAATCAGTCTCCGATGATTCTAAAGGCTTTTGATGGCTGAGGGTTCCATCCTTTTGGTATTTTGAAGGATTTACATATAGGGGTCGAAGGAAAAACCATAAATCTAGATGTGGAGGTGGTTGATGCCCCTCTAGATTACAACCTTCTCCTGGGTTGCAGTTGGTCTTATGCTATGATTGTTGTTGTTTCGTCGGTCTTTCGGCTTATCAAATTTCCACATGAAGGAAAGATCATTACAATAGACCAGCTGAATTATTTCTCGTCCGATCCAGCCTCTACAGAAACTATCCAACACATCGGTAAAATGCCTATCCCTTACAAGGATGTCGGTGTAGGTTTGATTAAAGATTCTGGTTTACTAGGAACTTTTTCCTTTCCTGCTCCTAACGTATCGCCTCCTATCACAAATATTCATATGATTTCATCAAATAATCTTACTTTTGACGATCCTTGGATCGTACCTTCCGATTCCGAGGTGGATTCATTTGATGGCGTGATGCCTTTGAGTCCCTTTGAAATTGCATATTAGGCTGTACATTCGTTTTCTGATCTTTCTTCAACTGAAACTGATCCAATGAATGTGATCCATGAGGAATCACTTTCTATATCTAGCTTAGCTACAACGACATTTACTGATCTTGTTCATACTAATGAGCAGATTCGTGAATTTTTGTCTGTTGATGATTTACCATGTGAAGATCTACATCATCGATCTTTGTTTTTACCTGAGCTGGATCATTTTGAAAATGATTTCTCTTCTATTTTTACTGCTGACTATGTAAAAGAATCCCAGAATCCATTGCAATATTATGATTCAGAGTTAAATTTGGAAAATATCTCTCGAACGATTCCTATTGACATTTTAGTTAAGCCAGGAATAATTTAAAACATTCATATAGGTGCTTGCTATACGGACGATGAAATCTAAACTTATAAATCCATATTTCAAGAATTCCGTGACGTGTTTGCCTGGTCATATGAAGAAATGCTAGGAATCAATTCATTAATTGTTGTCCATGAGATTAAGACTTACCCAGATGCTAAACCTGTCCAACAACACTTACGTCAAATACATCCAAGAAAAGCTGCTCCTATCAAAGCCGAAGTTGAAAAACTACTTCGCGCAGGTTTCATTTATCCAATTCCTTTAACCGATTGGGTATCAAATATTGTTCCTGTCAACAAAAAACAAGGAACGATAAGAGTATGTATCGACTATAGGGATATTAATCATGCTTGTCCCAAAGAAAATTACCCAACCCCCTATATCGATCAAATTATTGATGATTGTGCCGGTAGTGAAATGTTTTCCTTTATGGATGGTTTTTCCGGTTACAATCAAATAAACATACTCCCTGCTGATCAACCTAAAACAACTTTCATTTGTCCGTGGGGAACATTTGCTTATTGAAAACTACCCTTTGGATTGAAGAATGCTGGGGAAAATTTTCAAAGGGCTATGTCTTATGCATTTCATGAAATCAAGCACATTGTGCAGCCTTATCTCGATGATTTACCTGCTCATTCATCGCATAGGGCCGACCATCTCACTCATTTACGAGCTATCTTTATGAGATGTAGGCTAAATCCACACAAATTTTTTTTCTGTGTAGATTTGGGTAGCTTACTGGGATTTTTTGTTTCGAAAGCAGGCATTCGTGTTGATCCGTCGAAGGTCAAAGATATTGTCAATCTACCTCCTCCTTCAACTTTGCGTCAACTCCAAAGTTTGCAGGGGAAAGAAAACTTTTTACGTCGTTTCATTCCTAAATACGTCAAGTTAACAAAGGTTTTTACCAGGTTGTTAAAACAAGACGTTCCATTCTTTTGGGATGAGATCGCTAATCGATCTTTTGATGCACTCAAACATGCGTTGACCCATGCACTGTTACTGCATCCTCCCAATTACAACTGGGATTATTTTTTGTACCTCGCCGCTTCTCATTCCACCATTAGGATGGTTTTAGTTCAGGAAGATGAATTCAACAATGAACATGTGATTTACTATCTTAGTCGAAATCTGCATCCGACTGAGATCAAATACACACATGTGGAGAAATTGGCCTTGGCAGCTGTTCAAGCTATCCAAAAATTTCGTCATTACATCTTATTACATAAAACCACAGTAATTTCTGACTGTAACCCTATGATGTACATCTTGACCAAACAATTGCTAGGGTGCAAGTATTCCAAATGGATAGTTATCCTGCAGGAATTTGACTTGGAATTTGAAAAATCTGAGGCAAGGAAATCTTTTGTTTTTGCCGAACTGATGTGTGATTTCCTGTGTACTGATACTGAAATTGTGGTGAAACAACCCATTGTAGATGAATCCTTGCTATGGGGATATTATTTTTTATCTCCAAACCCAATATTTTCAGCTTGAAATCTCACAATCTCAGTGACGGAAAATATGTTTCCAGTCCCAAAAATAAAATATTATTGGTGATACACTCTATCGTCGTGGAGCGGATTCTGTTTTCCGACGTTGTCTCACTCATGAAGAAGCTGAGAAAGTTCTAAATGAATGCCATTTTGGATCATGTGGTGGTCATATGTCTGGGTATGCCACAACCCAAAAGATATTGCGCACTTGTTATTTCTGGCCATCGTTATTCAAAGATTGTATCTATGCAGTTCGGAAATGCCACAATTGTCAGGTCTTTGATCGTAAAATGCGTGCACAACTCACTCCTCTTCACCCTATAATTGTTGTCAGTCTTTTCACAAAGTGGGGTATTTAATTTATTACATGTAACCCTCACTCGGCCGGGGGGCATGCGTATATTATCTTAGCAGTATATTATTTTACTAAGTGGACCGAGGCGATGCCTACATTTTCGGCAGACGGCAAGACTGCTCCAACTTTCGTGTTCAATCATATAATTGCTAGATTCGGTGTTCCTCAAGCTATCATTACAAATCATGGAAGTCATTTTCGAAATATCATGATGACTGAACTGACAGATCAACTTGGCTTGCGCCACGATAGTTCTACTCCATATTACCCACAGGCTAATGGTCTGGTTGAAGCTATCAACAAATTTTTAGTCACTATGATCAAATAAATCATTGGTATTCATAAGTCGAATTGGCATTCCATGTTATTTTCAACACTTTCTGCATATCGGACCTCAGTAAAAACATCAACTGGTTTCACTCCCTTTCAACTAGTTTATGGTTTGGAAGCTGTGTTACCTATTGAATGCGAAATTCCGTCATTAAAATTAGCCATAGAATTACTCCCAGATACTTCTGAAGAGGAGAAACATTTTTTGTACTTAGCTCAACTAGATGAGAATCGACACACTACTATAGTAGCAAACGAGGCTCATGTAAAGCGAATAAAAGTTTAGTACGACAAAAATGTTACACCTCACAATTTTTCAAAAGGAGACCTAGTTTTAGTATACGATCAAGAAAATGATAAACTAGGGGCTGGAGAATTTGTACCTATGTGGCATGGTCCTTACATTTTTAAGCGAAAGCTGGCAAAAGGGGCCTATGAACTGATATATTTTGACGGGGTCTCCTTAGATAAACCCATAAATGGTCTTTATCTGAAGAGATATTATGCTTAAAATTTTGAGTGGAGATTTTTGTTAGATCAGTTTCTTTACTGCTGGTGTGTCTTAGATTAGAAAAGCGTGCCTAGTTTAGAGTGTGCTCTTATCACTATTCCTACTTATCTGGGTTTTACTCTTGATATTGTAGATTTCGACGTCTCTTAAAACCTACATTGGTTTTTCTGATGGTGCTTGTCGTAGTACATGGAACATTTCTTCTGTAGCTTGGGTTATCTATTCACCCTCTGATGAGTTAGTATCCATGCATGGGGTAAGCCTCGGTCAAACAACGAATAAATTTGCAGAGTATAGTGCAGTGATTGAGTTATTATCTGAATCCATATCATTTGGAATTCAGAGTTTGATTGTTAGGTTGGATTCTGAACTCGTTTTATTACAACTTAACAGGGTTTATGCCATTAGAAATCCAGTATTATTACAGTTATTTTTAAGAGATTGTCTCTTGGAACGTGAATTTGATTACATTGAATATCAGCATATTCCAAGACATTTAAATACTTTAGCAAATGCAGTTTCTTCTAGTATGATAAATAGACATTTTCAATAATCAAAATAGTAAATTACACAACATTCGATAACATGTTACACAATATAGCCGGTAATAATGATATATCATAGCATAGAAGTGTGTTTCAAAATATACATCGTCTTCGATCATAGGTTGAAAAACACCTTATGATCAGCAAAAATGATAATACAAAAGGTCAAAAATGTTATGAGTCTACAAATCGAGCATCATATCCCTGGTGATGATCACGATAGGAAACTACTGCTCGGGCCACCCTACACAGGAACCTCCTAAAAGGTCTTGGGACACCAATCACATATCTCTATAACCTAAGTGGAATATCATCTATATCAGTCTCTGGAATATCTAATGTCAAGCGCTCTAGATGATGCTCCAGGTCGGTCAGGATCTCTGCTGATTGGCCCTGTGGGGCCAGTGCTACTGCAGCTAGGTGTCTCCTCTCATAAGGCTGGAGAGCGGCTGATCGTCATGGGTCCACATCTGCATTTAAACTTTTGATTATTAGTTTTAGACAATTAAAAAAAAAAAAATTTAGAACTTGGAAAATTTTGAAAATAGTTTTTACCTGAATCATCCCACTGTTCTCCTGCTGGGAGAGCCATGTCTCGGTCACTACGGAAGTCCATCCCGACGTATGCAAAGTCCTCTATAACAAAAATTTGGTGTTCCAACAAATGAAAATATGTAGAAGGAAATAAAAAAACCTATATTCCCTCAGCGTGATGGGCCATCAAAGAAACCCAACGAACCATCCTAGGCTATCGAGGTCAACCAACATCGATAGGAATGTGCTGCGGGGCTAACATGGGAATCCTCTCTAGAGAAAAGGTGACTACAATGGATCCATACCCAAATTTTTTTAGCTTTCCATTCTTTGCTCTGGTAAGTTGGCCTTTCACATTGGCCAACACAGCCTCGCACCAGTTGAAAATGGTGCCTCGAAAACAGTCTTCGGTAGTGCGCATCTGGGAACCGGTAGCCACATGCAATGCTGCAATCTTGCACAGTCTAGTAATAGTGAATGCAATGAATTCAAGCTCAGGTCAGATGATAGTCTTAATGTCAATCCTTTTATCCTTGGGGTCTGCTCGATCATCACAAAAATATAGTCGAAGACTAGCGACAGACTGGCCACCTGGCCTAGTCCCAAACAGAGATAGTTGTTCACCCCTTTTGGACAAACCAGTCAAAAAATATATATCCTCTGGCTCAATTTCGAGCCGGTGGCTGCCAATAACAAAACACTGGTCCTGAGTGTCCCATTTGTTTACTAGCCATGTCAGGAGGTCTACTTGAGCCCTCATGCCCTGTATGGCCCAGAACTTATACAAACCGCATGCTCTCAATGCCTGCATTATGGGCAAATGATTCATTGCGACGTCATATACATCCTCGTGCTCGCGTTCTCTCCAAGTAAGCATTTTGAATGTGTTAGGTCCCTATATTACTAGTATAGTCCCTTATTGTTGTTAGTGTAACCCCCTTATTGTTATTATTGTACCCTTGTAACCCCCATTTTGTTATTATTGTGCCCTTAAATTATTATTGTTAGGTCGGCTAGGATTACATTGTGGCCCACTAGGATTACATTATGGCCCCATGGACTCCTATATATAGAAAGGAGGTTTGTAAATTGTATCATCCAAGAATTGTTCATTTATGTAATGTATTGGAGGTTGCCCCCTCGAAGTGGCTCATTTCTAAGGCATTGATATCTCTTTTCTTCTCTTTTTTGAGCTGGTTACACAACATTTGGTATCAGAGCTTTGGATTCTAGGGTTTCGCTGCTCCAAACAGGTCATCGTGGAATTTTCGCTATAAATTTTTTTCTACGAAGTTTCAGAAGCTGAAATTTTTAGGGTGCGAAGCCGAAATCCTGAGGAAGCTTTTCTAAAAATTTCAGAGCTTTGTTTGCAATATTTTCGGAGATATGATCTGTGGAAGTTAGGTATTTTTTCAGGCTCCTAAACAGGTCATCGTGGCATTTGCGCTATAAATTTTTTTCTACGAAGGTTCAAAATCTGAAATTCGTATGGTGTGAAGCTAAAATCCTGAGAAAATTTTTCAAAAAATTTCAGAGCTTGGTTCGTAATATTTTTGGAGACATGACCTGTGGAAGGTAGTGATTTTTCAGGCTCCTGAATTTCATCTCAAAGAGGTGATCATGGGAAAAGTCCAATAACTCTCTCTTTGGGCATCGGATTGGAGTGTCATAAAAAGTGGTCGCAAGTACACAGACTCTAGTTTCTTGGCTATCAATTTTAGAGACAGAGGACGAAACAGTGACATGTGGCAAGTCGTACAAGTTCGCTCCACTGAACCAATGCATAATTAGGTCATTGTGGGATATTGGACACAAATTTGTCTTGGCGAATCCAAATCAGGTCAGACCTATGGCATTCGAAAGATAATTCAGAGGGCTACGTCAATACCAAAATTCAGATATTGAAGTGCTGCAATCACAAAGATAATCCAATTTCAATATCGAGCTCCTCAAAAGCAAGAAAAAGGTGTGTATTTTTTTTCGAATTGCATAAGTCTTGTTAGAAGAATCAATTTGAATTGATTCCAAGGGCATATTTTAGAATAGATATCAGTATTGGGTTCTAAAAGATGCCCCATAAAAATAATTCAATACCCATTAAGCCTTCAGAAGGCTCTACTATGACTCATGAAGATGAAGAATTGCAACATGACCTATCAAAATTACAAGAGCAAGTGCAACAAATTTCACTCTCGCAAAGAGCAACAAAAAATGAAATGGAAGTTTTGAAGAAAGGCATGGAAGCTAAGATGGATGGCGTCAAAGCTAAGATGGATGGCATGGAAGTTGGCATGGAAGCTAAGATGGAAAACATGAAGAATGATCTAAAAACAGACATCAAGGGTTTGACAAAGTTGATACGAGAAATGTTTCCTAATGGTGAAAAGATAGTAGAAGAACCTCATGATGAGAACAAAATCAATGTTAATCATGATTTGATAAACTCTAATGTTGGCGGGAAGAACCACCATATTCCAAAAATGGATATGACGAAGTTTGATGGAAAGGATCCTGTAACATGGATACTACAGATGGAGCAATATTTTGATCTCCATAACGTGCAAAACACACAAAAGGTACGCATTGCAACTTTACATTTAGAACAAAATACATTTGTGTGGTATCGACGGCTTTGCTCCCGTAAAAAAATTATCACTTGGTCAATTTTTATGGAAGAAATGATAGCACATTATGAGGATACAAAGAGCAACACCTTCTTTAGCCAATTGATAAATCTCAAACAAAAGGGTTTAGTGGGGCAGCACATTGAGGACTTCCAAAAATTGAATATAAGGGTAACTGATATTCCATAGGAACATAGGATCGATCTCTTCATAGACACTTTAAAGGATAACATCCAACATGAAGTTCGTGTTTTGGAACCGCATTCATTGGAGAAGGCATTCAGGTTGGCAAGAAAAGTTGAATGTAAAATAATGGCGACAAGGAAGCCTACCACTCAATTCTATAAAGAAGGAAGTGTTGCTACATCTAGATTTCCACACCCTACAAGGTTGACACCACAACAATTGGAAGAAAAAAGAGCAAAAGGGCTTTGCTACAGTTGTGATAGAAAATACACTAAAGGTCATAAGTGTGCTGAGAAGAAATTATTTTACATAGGTTGTGAAGAGGAAGAAGAAAATGAACAAGAAGAGGATATACACCAGGAACCAGCCCTAGAAGAGGAAGAAATGAATCCGAACATATCGTGTAATGCACTGGCAGGAATTACCACTCCTCAAACTCTCAAGATAGAAGGACAAATGAAGAAGAAAAAGGTAATAGTGTTGATTGATTCAGGTAGCACCCATAATTTTATTCATTGTAAGGTAGCCAAGGAATTAAATTGTTTCCCATACCCAGCACCAGAATGTCAAGTGATGGTTGCAAATGGAGGAACTATAAATTGCTCTGGAAAATGCCATAATATCAAGCTAACCATGGGGGAATATGTATTGACTAGTCCAATGCTTTCCATTCCTATGGGAGGTGTTGATGTTGTATTAGGAGTACAATGGTTACAATCTTTGGGGACGGTAGCTTTTAATTTTCAAGAACTTTTCTTGAAATTTTTTTCAGAAGGAAAGGAAGTTGAATTACGGGGAAGCCGGGAAGGATAATAAGCTCTAATGTCATGACAAAGATTCTAAAGAAAGAGAAACGAGGCGTAATTGCACAATTATGCTCACTAGAAGTTCTGACATCAAAATCATCTATTTCTGCAGATCTCCAACAAGTCTTGGACAATCATTCCAAGGTGTTTGAAACTCCCAAAGGACTCCCACCTATTCGTGATCATGATCATGCTATTCATTTTATTCCAGGAAGTGTTCCTCCAAACATCGGGCCTTATAGATATCCTTACTTCCAAAAGAGCGAAATTGAACGTATGATTGCAGAAATGTTAGAGGCGGGTATAATTCAACCTAGTCAAAGTTCTTTCTCTGCTCCTGTAGTATTGGTACACAAGAAGGATGGATCATGGCGAATGTGTCCGGATTATATGGAGCTCAATAAGCTTACCATTAAAGATAAATTTCCCATTCCTGTGATTGATGAATTATTGGATGAATTACATGGAGCAATTTATTTTACCAAGTTGGATCTTCGTTCAGGATATCATCAAATTAGAATGAAGACCGAAGATATTCCAAAAACAGCATTTCGAACTCATGAGGGTCATTATGAATTTTTGGTCATGCCTTTTGGCCTTACCAATGCACCTTCTACATTTCAAGGGTTGATGAATCCCATTTTCAAACCCTTCCTTAGAAAATTTGTGCTAGTATTTTTTGATGATATACTAATCTACAGTAGGTCTTGGAAGGATCATGTTCAACATGTTGACAGGGTGCTCAAACTATTGTAGGAGAAATAATTATATGAAAAAACATCCAAATGTTTCTTTGGAGTACAAGAGGTGGAATATCTGGGTCATATTGTATCTCACGAGGGTGTTAAGGTAGACCCTAACAAAATTAAAGCTATTAAGGAATGGAAAGTCCCCACAACCATAAAGTAGTTGCGAGGATTTCTCGGGTTAACAGGGTATTATCGCAAGTTTGTTAAGAATTATGGGAGAATAGCAGCACCTCTAACAACATTATTGAAGAAAGATGCATTTTCATGGACTCCCGAAGCAACTAAGGCCTTTGAACGTCTTAAAGAGGCAGTGTGCCTAGCACCGGTCTTAGCTACACCAGACTTCACAAAAACCTTTATTGTGGAATGTGATGCCTCAGGAAATGGAATTGGTGCAGTTTTAATGCAGGAAGGAAGACCCATTGCTTTTGGAAGTCGTCCAATCAAAGGAAAGTATTTACAGAAACCTATTTATGAGAAGGAAATGTTAGCAATACTGCATGCACTAAAGAAATGGCGAACTTACCTAATGGGAAGATACTTCAAGGTAAAAAATGATCATGATAGTCTTAAACACTTTTTGGAACAAAGACTATCTTTAGAAGAGCAGCAAAAATGGGTCACAAAGATGTTGGGTTATGACTTTGAAATAATCTACAAAAAAGGAAAGGTTAATGTTGTTGCAGATGCACTCTCAAGAAAGAATGAAGAGGTGGAATCATTGCTTTGTGCCATTTATATTATCCAACCAGATTGGATAACTGAATCAAGAGATGAATGGAAGAAGGACAAAGATGTATGGACACTCATTCAAAAGTTGCAGCAAGATCCTAGTAAATCTGATACATTTAGTTGGAAAAATTATTCCTTATGGTACAAAGATCACTTATATCTTTGTAATAATTCCCAACTAAAACAAAATATTATTCTGGAATTGCACACTTCTCCTTTAGGAGGACACTCAGGATTTTTAAAAACTTACCACAGGGTGAAGAAAGAATTTTTTTGGGATGGCCTTAAATCTGATATTCAAAAGTGTGTGGCGGAATGTTTGGTTTGCCAGCAGAATAAAGTGGAGACAATTAAGACCCCGGGACTTCTACAACCTTTATCCATTCCAAGTCAGCGTTGGGAGGAGATTTCAATGGATTTTATCACAGGTTTACCTAAGTCTGAAGGAAAGAATGTCATCATGGTGGTAGCTGATAGACTTACCAAGTATGCACACTTTTGTGCATTATCTCATCCATTTAAAGCAAGTACAGTTGCTACTACATTTATGGATAGAATTCAAAAGCTACATGGAAGCCCAAGGGTTATTATGAGCGACAGAGATCCCATTTTTACTGGAAATTTTTGGACGGAGTTATTTTCTTGTTTGGGTACTCAATTAGATCATAGCTCATCTTATCATCCTCAATCTGATGGTCAAACTGAGATAGTAAATAAATGTTTGGAAGGATATCTTCGTTGTTTTGTATCTGATAAACAAACACAATGGGTCAAGTGGTTACCTCTTGCTAAATGGTGGTATAACAATTCCTTCCATACTGCAGCAAAAATGTCCCCATTTATGGCACTTTATGGATATCATCCACCATCGATCACATCATCTTTAAGGGAAAATTCGAAGGTTCAAGCAGTGGAATATCACATCGAGCATCAGCAAGAAGTTATCCAACTCTTAAAAGATAACCTAAATTTGGCACAAAATCAAATGAAACAACAGGCAGATCAACATCGCAACGAGAGAAGTTTTGATGTAGGAGATTGGGTATTTTTACGGCTACAACCATACAAACAAATGTCCCTCAAGCAAGCTAAGAAAGATAATAAATTATCGCCAAAGTACTATGGTCCTTACAAGGTGTTGCAAAAGATTGGTACTATGGCATACAAATTGGAGCTTCCTGCTTCTTCGCGAGTGCATCCAGTTTTCCATGTTTCATGTTTAAAGAAGGTTATGGGTGAAAATATTCCAGTTCAAACAATATTTCCAGAACTTGATGAGGAAGGAAAAATCATATTGGAACCTGAAGCGGTTACGGAAACAAGAACTCGATAACTACGGAATCGATCAATTTCAGAGTATCTCATCAAGTGGAAGAACTTACCCACTGAAGATTCTACATGGGAGGATGAGAATTTTATACAGAAGCACCTATAGCTACTCAAGCGTTGAGGACAACACTTTTTTGAAGGAGAGGGGCATGTTAGGTCCCTATATTACTAGTATAGTCCCTTATTGTTGTTAGTGTAACCCCCTTATTGTTATTATTGTACCCTTGCAACCCCCATTTTGTTATTATTGTGCCCTTAAATTATTATTGTTAGGTCGGCTAGGATTACATTATGGCCCCATGGACTCCTATATATAGAAAGGAGGTTTTGTAAATTGTATCATCCAAGAATTGTTCATTTATGTAATGTATTGGAGGTTTCCCCCTCGAAGTGGCTCATTTATAAGGCATTGATATCTCTTTTCTTCTCTTTTTGGAGCTGGTTACACAACAGAATGTCCTACAATGCATAACAAGACATATTAGAACAATCTTTTTTGAAAAATTTTGGGAAAAAATTGAGAAATTTAAGTTTGAAATTTCGTTGAGCAGGTTCTGCACCCTTTGCTCAGACACAGTGCGTAGATACGCATGGGCGCTATGCAATAGGTGTGAACCTAGGAATTTTTTCTACATAGAAAAAATTCGGGGTCCACAGGGCCCGCGTGTTGCACCTGTAGACCCCTGCAAGCAATTTTTTTAACCTGTTTTTCCTTAAAAAATGAAATTTAAAGCGTAAAAACGAAATGTAAATGGATGAAATGCAAGTTAAGGAGGATGTGGATTACCTCGAGTTGACAGTTCTCGATTTCGACAGATGGATTTTCCAGAATCTTCACAGGAACATTTTTACCCAAAAGCTCTCACTTGTCACTCTGAACTCAAACGGTAAAAATGAAGTTAGAAAAGCCCTTTTTATAAGTTTTTTCGAATAAATGAATTTTTAATTTGTTTATTTTTCACTTTAAAAAGGTAATTTTTGAAAGCATTTTTATTTATCTTAAACAGGTATGTGTAATGTTTCGAGTTTTTGTGCAGAAAATTGGATTTTTCGGGAAAATTGATCGTTTTTTCAACAAAGAGCATACTTTTATCGCTTTTTCGGACTCTTTCAAAAATTTACGAAAAAGCGAAATACTGGAGTCCTCTTTTAAGCCCTTTTCAGATTCTCTAAAATTGAAAATATTGCTAAGCACTTGATTATTTGAACTCGTTAAAATAAATGAATTATTGTCCTTTCAGTATAAGTTTACCCCTTTTACGGACTGAAATGGACTATTTATGAAAAAAGTATACGTTGACTAATTACGGTCAATAGAGTTCTCTCCCACATTATTTTATCCTTTTACGGGCTCAAGAGACTAAATTTACGAAAAAGTACACCCATGGATTTTTCTTAAGTTTTTCTTTTGACTCCCTAAAATTGAAAAACACTGAGTTTCTCCTATACTGGACTCGTTAAATTTTAACAGTAAAGGATCTGTTTAATTTTAAGCAAGAACGAACCACTCCTTATTAGGGTTCAAATCTTAAACTAAGTTGGACTCATCCGAAGGATGAGCTTATAGACAAACAATTGTTATCCTCCTCAAGCTTGTCAAAAATAAAGAGGTACTTGCCAGAAATGGTGGAGGAAAAGAGAGAAAAACAAACCTGTTTGTTACATTTTGACTATTCAGAAAACTGTTAACCACTCTTGAACACAACATTTTTGTTCACGTGGGTTGGGAAAATCCTTTGCCTAACAGTTAATCAAACCATATTGAAAGTATTCAGCCGGTTTCTGGGTATTAGCTTTAGGTCAATTGTCGCCAAACCATCTGCAGTGTCGTTATGTGTCCAAGAGGACAGTTCAAACTAACCATGCATCTGAAAAATATTTGTCTTCCATTTTTGACCATCCCTAAGTCAGTCCTTGCCAATATATTTATTCAAAACTTGATCTATGATTTCGTGTTGTGGGCTTGCCTACGACGGATCACTTTCTATCAATGACAACTCATTATCTACGAAGTTGATCTAGAAATTGTCAGTACCTTGAAATATGCATGCCTCAATGGGAGGTTTCTCGCCTTCGATGATAGGTTCCATCATTGACCTTCGATCAAATGATTCCGTGACATGTTCGACTTCAGCTCATTCATTCACATTTCATGGATTGTGCTGAGTACTTTGAGAGCCATTGACATTACTGGTGGTTACTCTCACACTTGTTAACCATTTACATTATTGAATGGTAATCAAGTGGTTTCTACCATGTTCGACGTCGACACATTCATTCACATGGATAGAATCGTACTGGTTCGAGAAGCGGAAATCAAGACCCTGGATCTAGTTTCTACCATCCAAGATGCGAGGAATTTTTGTTATTCATTTATACAATGGACTATTCATAAAAATATGGCTGCGTCCATACTGTGTCTACAAATGTCTATAATGTTTATGTATTGAAAATCATTCCTGTATCAGAACAGTTTAAATCATTTTTCTAGTTAGTTTTGATCTGAGTATGGGAATGCCTACCTCAGCGATGATATGTCTACATATATATATTTTGCATTGAATTTTTTTTACAGGTTTTGACTGGGGTGTCCACAGGATGATCCTTGAAATGATAAAGTACTTCACTCTTCCTACATGACAGACTCTATCTTCATCTATTACAGACTTCGCACTTTAGGGGGCAATCTATTGCACTGAAAATTGTCATCTTGACATTCTGCTATCTGTATGAGCTCATTATCACTCATACTTTCCTCCTTTGCAAGTCTAAAACATCAGTTCCTCATGTCAAGCCTTAAAAATAAGAGAAAATCTCTCAAAAGTCTCTAAAACTCTGGTATCGCACTTTCTCTTTATCTTACTTGCGGTTCCACACCTAATGTTAATGACTCCTACATACCTGAACGCACTTTATTTGTGTTAAGGGTGCAGACACCTGTAAAATATTAAAAAGGCACTGATCTAGGTATATATTGGTGGCCACCCACCTATTCCACTTGGCCCCCCACCATTGTCTCTTTCAGTTTTTTAGTTTCGGCATAACTTACCATTTTTAGCAGTTTTTCGGGTCCTGAACTTCCGGAGCCGTTTTGAGGCCCTAAACGACGTTTTTTGGGCATCGTTTTACCAACGAATTTGATCATCAAATTCGTCTTGAAAGTTGTAGTCCTCGGATAGAGCTTTCTAATGATGTATCATGTGCGTCAAACGGAGATAGTATGCCAAAGTTACGTCCCTGGGAAGTTGAAACACCAATTTACCCAAACGGGGCCCATAGCTTTGGCGCTTCATCTCCTAGGGTTAGGTTTTTGGGATGTTTAGGGTTCTCCATTTTTTCTCAATAATAAATAGGCCCTCGAGCCTCATTGTAACGTAGTTCAGAGGCCTGTAGCCGCCACATCTCTTCTTAGAGATAGCTACCAGTGCCCTAGCTAGTTTTATTTCCATTCTGTCTGTAAGCAAATTTCAGTTCTTTGATATTAATGAAATGAAGTGTTATTTCCGCTGCATCTCTGTATTTATGGTTATGTGTTTATTCTGTTGCGTTCCTGCATAAATCCGGATCAGTGGTATCAGAGCGGTCTGCTTTTTCTCGATCCTTCTTTGCATGTCCCCAACGAGGTCGGGTATAAGGAGCTAGGGCTCGATCTGGTGGAACCTTTGCAAGATCATCCTCGCAAACCTCGACGGACGCCCATGGGGGACGAAAAGAAAGATGAGGGAGCAGGAGATCCTATCAAAATATTGCTCGAGGAGGCCCTCGAAAAACAAAGGAACACGATGATGGATAACTTTGCTCAGATCCTTCAACGGCTACCCACCGACGACGCATCTACATCCAGTAGCCACTCTGGAGTTGCGACTCCCTTTAAGGTAAAAGTAAATTTTGACATTACCATATTTGAGGGTCAAATAGACGCAGATGCTGTAGATAGATGGTTGAATCTATTAGAAGGATATTTCTCTGTTCATGACTTTTCAGACCGGGAGAAGATTATTTTTCCACTCCTCAAAGCTACCCCCCATGTTAAGGACTGGTGGGAAACCTACTGTGAGAACAAGGACCTGACAGAACCCTCTCTGTTCTCAGCCGTACCAACTTGGAATTCTTTCCGAGACGCCGTCAAGGAATAGTACTATCCCGTGGGGAGCTATGAGGACAAGTACATACAATGGACCACGCTGCGAAAACAAAGGGATCAAGATGTGCATGAGTTGACGAATCTGTTCCATACCTTGCGCACAAAGTTGGGTATCAAAGATTCAGAGAAACATTTGGTGCTAAAGTATCGCAGCTGTCTGCACAAATACATTCAGGAGGAAATGGATTTCCTCGACATCTCCTCGCTTGGTACGGCATACCGGTATGCTACCAAGATTGAGTAGAAATTCAAACAGAAGAAGAAAGACTTTGGATCTACGAATCAAAAGCAAGGAAAAGGTGCTTCCAAACCGCAGAACAAAGGACAAAGCCAAGGCATGGCGGCTAAAGACAACCCGTCAAAGCCGCAAGAAAAGAACAACACTATAAAGCCAAAGAAGGACACGGGAAAGTGGTGTGAGTTCCATAAGAGCTCCACTCACAACACAAGTGAGTGTCGGTCCAAGCAGTCGCTAGTGGCCGAGATGAGGGCTTCTGAGTCAGATGCATGCTCCAACTCCGAATCAGAACCTGAAAAGGGGAATGAAAAAGGGAAACAGATTATTGATGCGGAGCCCAACGCCACTGTTGCCACTACAAAGGTCCAGAAGGAGGAACCGGAAGATCCAGAGGAGGAGGAACGTCTCTTCCACTCCGAGATGTGGGTAAAGGGCTCCCCTGTACAGTTCATTGTCGACAATGGGAGCCAAAAGAACCTCATTTCAGCAGACGCCGTGAAGCGGTTGGGCTTGCCGACCACAGCTCACCCACATCCATACACCATCGGGTGGCTTCACCAAGGACGAGATCTCCGCGTCAGCCGGCAGCGTCGCCTTCCCTATAGCATCAAGCCCTTCACGGATGAGGTATTATGTGACGTTGCTCCTATTGATGTTTCTGATGTATTATTAGGACAACCATACTTGTGGAAGCATCATGTTGTGTATGAGTCTCGACCTCGTGCTGTTATTATTACTTTGGGAAATAAGTTGTACATGATACCAGAGGTACCACCTCCTACGACTATCTCTTTGGTTACGGCAAAACAATGCAGTAAGCTCATTTCCCAAACCAGGAAATTCGTTTTCCTGATGATCTGCCCCCAGGGCAAGAAGAAGACTGTGGCCACGAACTCCAGACAGGGCCCCTCTGCACGACATCAACAAATGGATAAGGTTGTGGAGGAGTACGGGGACATCTTCACCTCACCCACAGGGGTTCCTCTGCACTGTCAGGTCAGGCACTCGATTGATCTGACCCCAGGTGCGCCGCTACCCAATGGATTGATCTATCGACGCTCTATTCTGGAAAATGATGAAATCAAGAGGCAGATTCAGGAGCTGTTGTAGAAAGGTCACATTAGAACAAGTTCATCGCCCTGTGGGAGCCTGATCGTGTTGGTACAGAAGAAGGATGGGATGTAGAGACTCTGTATTGACTATCGGGAGCTGAACAAGATCACTGTCCGGAATAGGTACCCAATCCCACGGATTGATGACCTTCTAGACCAACTCCAAGGTGCAAAATATTTTAGTAAGATCGACCTGAAGTTTGGGTATTACCAGGTACCAATTGAACCCTCTGATGTGTGGAAGACTTCCTTCAAAGCTAAGGAAGGCCTTTTTGAATGGCTGGTCATGCCTCTCGGGTTGACGAATGCTCCTGCAACCTTCATGAGGATGATGGACGACATCTTGCTGCCATTCACCAAATCATTCGTAGTGTTGTACTTGGATGACATTCTGATCTTCAACAAGACTTGGGAAGAGCACCTTCATCACATCCGACAAGTCCTCCAAACATTGCGTCAACACAAGTTGTGTGCCAATTTGGAGAAGTGCACGTTTGGCATGACCCAGGTTCAATATCTGGGATACATTATTGATGAAAGGGGGGTGCATGTGGATCCAGCCAAGATCCAAGTCATTCGTGATTGGCCAGCCCCGACTACTATAACAGAGCTTCGCAGCTTTCTGGGTCTTGCTAATTTCTACCATAGATTCGTGTTGGGATTCTCTCATATCACTTGTCCCTTGAGTTAAGTCACTAAAGGAGGAGCGAGAGAAAAATTATTTTGGTCGGAACCTCAACAGAAGGCGTTCAAAGAATTGAAAAATCGTCTCTGTTCTGCCCCAGTGCTCACCTTACCAGAATTGCAGCAACCATTTGAGATCGAGAGAGATGCCTCTGACTATGCTATTGGGGCAGTTCTTACTCAACAAGGACATCCAGTGGCATATCACAGTGAGACATTGTCTGAGACAGTTCGCAAGTATCCCACCTATGACAAAGAAATGTATTCCATTGTGCAAGCCTGTCGACAATGGAAGCATTACATTTTTGGGAAGGAGACAATCATCCACACAGACCACCGGCCCCTGTAGTTCATACAGACACAAGGGAGGTTGCAGAATGATCGCCATCAGAAGTGGTCCACATATCTGCAACAGTTTCATTTGAACATCAAGTACAAGAAAGGTAGCACCAATAATGTTGCAGACTGCCTCAGCCGACCACCGATCGTGGCGCTCACCACCATGCTCAACTCTTGTGGGAACGAGACTTCTGATTGGCCGCTTCTCTATAAGAGTGACCCAGAATTTGGCCACACTTACAAGGCACTCTTGGGGGGCACGCAAGTTCCAAATTTTCACCTCCAAGATGCACTTTTATGTCACCTGGAACACCTTTGTGTTCCTTCAAGCGAACGTGCCAAGATGATATGGGAAGAACACTACAGTCGAGTCGCTGCGCATTTCGGGGTTGAGAAAACAGTAGCAATACTACAGAAGTATTTCTATTGGCCGAACCTTCGAAAGGATGTCGAGAAGCACATCAGATTCTGCACTTCTTGTGCCATTGCCAAATCGACCATCAAGAAGCAAGGCCTATATACTCCACTACCTACCCCTAGTCGACCTTGGGAATCCATCTCCATGGATTACATGTCGGGCCTGCCCTCTACTAAGAATGGCAATGATTGTGTTTTCGTGGTCGTTGACAGATTCTCGAAGATGGCCATTATGGCGGCCTGTAAGAAGAATATCACAACAGAAGCTACTGCTAAACTCTTCTTTGAACGAGTATGGGTACACTTTGGGATCCCACAGTTTATCATATCAGATCGAGATAGCAGGTTCCTCAGCACATTTTGGTCCAGCCTCTGGTCAATGTTGGACACAAAGCTCACCAAGTCCACAGCTTTCCATCCCCAAACAGATGGCCAGACAGAGGTCGTCAATAGAATGATTGTACACATTCTGCGCATGTACAATTCAAAGCATCCACGCACATGGGACGAGAGCCTCCCCTATGTACAACATAGTTATAACCAGGCTCTCCACAGTTCAATTGGCCATAGCCCCTTTCAGGTGGGCTTGAGATTCCAGCCACTATGTCCCATTGACGTAGCCATGCCATTTGCAGCTGCTCAGGCCGATTCAGCGCTCGTCTAGTCTGAAGTTGACAAAACAAGTAGCTTCATCGAGCGCATTCAACACATCTTCCAACAGGTTCATGATATATTGGACAGAGCCAATGCGAAATACAAGCGGCGCCATGATCAACACTGGGTGCCACACAACTTCCAGGTGGGCGACAAAGTATGGCTGCATTTGCAGAAGGAGCGCCTCACTAGACCTCACCGCAAGCTTCGCCCGCTCCGATACGGGCCGTACACCATCACCAAGGCTGTAGGGAATAATGCTTTTGAGCTTAGTATTCCACCATTCCTTGGTCTGCACCCAGTCTTCAATGTTGATCGCCTTCATCCTTACTTCCCACCTCTACTGGACACTTCAGACATTGCAGAACAACTCACACCAACAGAGTTAAACCCAGACTGCATGGAACAGGCCACCACAGATTGTATCATGGACAGGAAAATTAAGAACACTCGCCAACAGAGGATCCAACTGTATCGGGTTTTCAAAGCTGGCCAACTCCTGCACCAAGGAAAGTGGTTCACCAGGGACCAAGTTCAGCAGAAATTTCCTCATCTCATGGAGGAACTTAACGCAATGGGGACCATTGCTTCCTAAGGGGGGAGGAATGATCCAGGTGGATATTTGTGGCCACCCACCTATTCCACTTGGGCCCCCACCATTGTCTCTTTCAGTTTTTCAGTTTCGGCATAACTTACTATTTTTAGCAGTTTTTTGGGTCCTGAACTTCCGGAGCCGTTTTGAGGCCCTAAACGACGTTTTTTGGGTATCTTTTTACCAACGAATTTGATCATCAAATTCGTCCCGAATGTTGTAGTCCTCGGATAGAGCTTTCTAATGATGTATCATGTGCGTCAAACGGAGATAGTATGCCAAAGTTACGTCCCTGGGAAGTTGAAACACCAATTTACCCAAACGGGGCCCATAGTTTTGGCGCTTCATCTCCTAGGGTTAGGTTTTGGGATGTTGAGGGCTCTCCATTGTTTCTCAATAATAAATAGGCCCTCGAGCCTCATTGTAACTCAGTTCAGAGGTCTGTAGCCACCACATCTCTTCTCAGAGATAGCTACCAGTACCCTAGCTAGTTTTATTCCCATTGTCTGTAAGCAAATTTCAGTTCTTTGATATTAATGAAATGAAGTGTTATTTCCGCTGCATCTCTGTATTTATGGTTATGTGTTTATTCTGTTGCGTTCCTGCATAAATCCGGATCAGTGGTATCAGAGCGGTTTGATTTTTCTCGATCCTTCTTTGCATGTCCCCAACGAGGTCGGGGTATAAGGAGCTGGGGCTTGATCTGGTGGAACCTTTGCAAGATCAGCCTCACAAACCTCGACGGACACCCATGGGGGATGAAAAGAAAGATGAGGGAGCAGGAGATCCTATCAAAATATTGCTCAAGGAGGCCCTCGAAAAACATAGGAACACGATGATGGATAACTTTTCTCAGATCCTTCAACGGCTGCCCACCGGCGGCGCATCTGCATCCAGTAGCCACTCTGGAGTTGCGACTCCCTTTAAGGTACAAGTAAATTTTGACATTCCCATATTTGAGGGTCAAATAGACGTAGATGTCGTAGATAGATGGTTGAATCTATTAGAAGGATATTTCTCTGTTCATGACTTTTCAGACCGGGAGAAGATTATTTTTCCACTCCTCAAAGTTACCCCCCATGTTAAGAACTGGTGGGAAACCTACTATGAGAACAAGGACCAGCCAAAACCCTCTCTGTTCTCGGCCGTACCAACTTGGAATTCTTTCAGAGATGCCGTCAAGGAACAGTACTATCCCGTGGGACGCTATGAGGACAAGTACATACAATGGACCACGCTACGACAACAAAGGGATCAAGATGTGCATGAGCTGACGAATCTGTTCCATACCCTACGCACAAAGTTGGGTATCAAAGATTCAGAGAAACATTTGGTGCTAAAGTATCGCAGCTGTCTGCACAGATACATCAGGAGGAAATGGAGTTCCTCGACATCTCCTCGCTTGGTACGCCATACCGGTATGCTGCCAAGATTGAGCAGAAATTCAAACAGAAGAAGCGAGACTTTGGATCTGCGAATCAAAAGCAAGGAAAAGGTGCTTCCAAACCGCAGAACAAAGGACAGAGCCAAGGCATGGCGGCTAAAGACAACCCGTCAAAGCCGCAAGAAAAGAACAACACCGTAAAGCCAAAGAAGGACACGGGAAAGTGGTGTGAGTTCCATAAGAGCTCCACTCACAACACAAGTGAGTGTCGGGCCAAGCAGTCGCTAGTGGCCGAGATGAGGGCTTCTGAGTCAGATGCATGCTCTGACTCTGAATCAGAACCCGAAAAGGGGAATGAAAAAGGGAAACAGATTATTGATGCGGATCCCAACGCCACTGTTGCCACTACAAAGGTCCAGAAGGAGGAACCGGAAGATCTAGAGGAGGAGGAACGTCTCTTCCACTCCCAGATGTGGGTAAAGGGCTCCCCTGTACAGTTCATTGTCGACAATGGGAGCCAAAAGAACCTCATTTCAGCAGACGCCGTGAAGCGGTTGGGCTTGCCGACCACAGCTCACCCATATCCATACACCATCGGGTGGCTTCACCAAGGACGAGATCTCCGCGTCAGCCGGCAGTGTCGCCTTCCCTATAGCATCAAGCCCTTCACGGATGAGGTATTATGTGACATTTCTCCTATTGATGTTTCTGATGTATTATTAGGACAACCATACTTGTGGAAGCGTCATGCTGTGTATGAGTCTCGACCTCGTGCTATTATTATTACTTTGGGAAATAAGTTGTACAGGATACCAGAGGTACCACCTCCTACTACTATCTCTTTGGTTACTGCAAAACAATGCAGTAAGCTCATTTCCCAAACTAGGAAATTCATTTTCCTGATGATCCGCCCCCAGGGCAAGAAGAAGACTGTGGCCACGACCTCCAGACAGGGCTCCTCTGCACAACAACAACAAATGGATAAGGTTGTGGAGGAGTACGGAGACATATTCACCTCACCCACAGGGGTTCCTCTGCACTGTCAGGTCAAGCACCCGATTGATCTGACCCCAGGTGCGCCGTTACCCAATGGACCGATCTATCGGCGCTCTGTTCTGGAGAATGATGAAATCAAGAGACAGATTCAGGAGCTGTTGCAGAAAGGTCACATCAGACCAAGTTCATCGCCCTGTGGGAGCCCGATCGTGTTGGTACAGAAGAAGGATGGGACGTGGAGACTTTGTATTGACTATTGGGCGCTGAACAAGATCACTGTCCGGAATAGGTACCCAATCCCACGAATTGATGACCTTCTGGACCAACTCAAAGGTGCAAAATATTTCAGCAAGATCGACCTGAAGTCTGGGTATCACCAGGTACCAATTGAACCCTCCGATGTGTGGAAGACTGCCTTCAAAGCCAAGGAAGGCCTTTTTGAATGGCTGGTCATGCCTTTCGGGTTGATGAATGCTCCCGCAACCTTCATGAGGATGATGGACGACATCTTGTGGCCATTCACCAACTCATTCATAGTGGTGTACTTGGATGACATTCTGATCTTCAGCAAGACTTGGGAAGAGCACCTTCATCACATCTGACAAGTCCTCCAAACACTGCGGCAACACAAGTTGTGTGCCAATTTGGAGAAGTGCACGTTTGGCATGACCCAGGTTCAATATCTGGGATACATTATTGATGAAAGGGGGTGCATGTGGATCCAGCCAAGATCCAAGTCATTCGGGATTGGCCAGCCCCGACTACTATAACAGAGCTTCGCAGCTTTCTGGGTCTTGCTAATTTCTACCGTAGATTCATGTTGGGATTCTCTCATATCACTTGGCCCTTGAGTCAAGTCACCAAAGGAGGAGCGAGAGAAAAATTCTTTTGGTCGGAACCTCAACAGAAGGCGTTCAAAGAATTGAAAAATTGCCTCTGTTCTGCCCCAGTGCTCACCTTACTAGACTTGTAGCAGCCATTTGAGATCGAGACAGATGCCTCTGACTATGCTATTGGGGCAGTTCTTACTCAACAGGGACATCCAATGGCATATCATAGTGAGACATTGTCTGAGACAGTTCGCAAGTATCCCACCTATGACAAAGAAATGTATTCCATTGTGCAAGCCTGTCGACAATGGAAGCATTACATTTTTGGGAAGGAAACAATCATCCACACAGACCACCGGCCCCTGCAGTTCATACAGACACAAGGGAAGTTGCAGAATGATCGCCATCAGAAGTGGTCCACATATCTGCAACAGCTTCATTTGAACATCAAGTACAAGAAGGGTAGCACCAATAATGTTGCAGACTGCCTCAGCCGACCACCGATCGTGGCGCTCACCACCGTGCTCAACTCTTGTGGGCACGAGACTTCTGATTGGCCGCTTCTCTATGAGAGTGACCCAGAATTCGGCCACACTTACAAGGCACTCTTGGGGGGCACGCAAGTTTCAAATTTTCACCTCCAAGATGCACTTTTATGTCACCTGGGACACCTTTGTGTTCCTTCAAGCGAGCGTGCCAAGATGATATGGGAAGCACACTACAGTCGAGTCGCTGGGCATTTCGGGGTCGAGAAAACAGTAGCAATACTACAGAAGTATTTATATTGGCCGAACCTTCGAAAGGATGTCGAGAAGCACATCAGATCCTGCACCGCTTGTGCCATTGCCAAACCGACCATCAAGAAGCAAGGCCTATATACTCCACTACCTACCCCTAGTCGACCGTGGGAATCCATCTCCATGGATTACATGTCGGGCCTACCCTCTACTAAGAATGGAAATGACTGTGTTTTCGTGGTCGTTGACAGATTCTCGAAGATGGCCATTATGGCGGCCTGTAAGAAGAATATCACAACAGAAGCCACTACTAAACTCTTCTTTGAACGAGTGTGGGTGCACTTTGGGATCCCACAGTCTATCATATCAGATCGAGATAGCAGGTTCCTCAGCACATTTTGGTCCAGCCTCTGGTCAATGTTGGACACAAAGCTCACCAAGTCCACACCTTTCCATCCCCAAACAGATGGCCAGACAGAGGTCGTCAACAGAATGATTGTACACATTCTGCGCATGTACAACTCAAAGCATCCACGCACATGGGACGAGAGCCTCCCCTATGTACAACACAGTTATAACCGGGCTCTCCACAGCTCAATTGGCCATAGCCCCTTTCAGGTGGGCTTGGGATTCCAGCCACTATGTCCCATTGACATAGCCATGCCGTTTGCAGCTGCTCAGGCCGATTCAGCTCATGTCCAGTCTGAAGTTGACAAAGCAAGTAGCTTCATCGAGCGCATTCAACACATCTGCCAACAGGTTCATGATATATTGGACAGAGCCAATGCGAAGTACAAGTAGCGCCATGATCAACACTGGGTGCCACACAACTTCTAGGTGGGCGACAAAGTATGGCTGCATTTGCAGAAGGAGCGCCTCACTGGACCTCACCGCAAGCTTCGCCCGCTCTGATACGGGCCGTACACCATCACCAAGGCTGTAGGGAATAATGATTTCGAGCTTAGTATTCCACCATTCCTTGGTCTGCACCCAGTCTTCAATGTGGATCGCCTTCGTCCTTACTTTCCACCTCTACTGGACACCTCGGACATTACAGAACAACTCACACCAACAGAGTTAAACCCAGACTGCATGGAACAGGCCACCACAGATTGTATCATGGACATGCAAATCAAGAACACTCGCCAACAGAAGATCCAACTATATTGGGTTGTCAAAGCTGGCCAACTCCTGCACCAAGGAAAGTGGTTCACCAGGGACCAAGTTCAGCAGAAATTTCCTCATCTCATGGAGGAACTTAACACAATGGGGACCATTGCTTCCTAAGGGGGAGGAATGATCCAGGTGGATATTGGTGGCCACCCACCTATTCCACTTGGCCCCCCACCATTGTCTCTTTCAGTTTTTCAGTTTCGGCATAACTTACTATTTTTAGCAGTTTTTCGGGTCCTGAACTTCTGGAGCCGTTTTGAGGCCCTAAACGACGTTTTTTGGGCATCGTTTTACCAACGAATTTGATCATCAAATTCGTCCCAAAAGTTGTAGTCCTTGGATAGAGCTTTCTAATGATGTATCATGTGCGTCAAATGGAGATAGTATGCCAAAGTTACATACTTGGGAAGTTGAAACACCAATTTACCCAAATGGGGCCCATATTTTTGGCGCTTCATCTCCTAGGGTTAGGTTTTTCGGATGTTTAGGGTTCTCCATTGTTTCTCAATAATAAATAGGCCCTCGAGCTTCATTGTAACGCAGTTCAGAGGCCTGTAGCCACCACATCTCTTCTCAGAGATAGCTACCAGTGCCCTAGCTAGTTTTATTTCCATTCTGTCTGTAAGAAAATTTTAGTTCTTTGATATTAATGAAATGAAGTGTTATTTCCGCTGCATCTCTGTATTTATGGTTATGTGTTTATTCTGTTGCGTTCCTGCATAAATCCGGATCAGGCACAAAGTAAACTCAAAAGCTCACTTTCAGTCATTTCTAGAAGCTTCTGGAATAAATCTTGTGGTGGCAAGTTCGCTCTTTTGAGGTTCATGTATTCCATACCTTAAGGAGCTAACCCCTTGATGTGAGGAGCTTCTCCCTTTGAAGGAGGACTTTATCCCTTCATAGTTGGAACTGTAACCTCCTCTTTTGCACTATAAAAAGAGGCCTCAGGCAGCCTTGAAGGGAGTTCAAGCTTTAGTATTATTTGAGGTAAAGTGTTGTTGGAATTTACACTCCTTTAATCGAGATTTTGTGAGGAAGGATTACATACCTCTATGTGTCTCGGTTGGAAGAGTGCAAGGCTTGTCAGAGTAAAGGAGATTCATACTTCGGACCCCGGGAAGGCCTGTTCAACATCAAGGCTGAAAAGGTTGTAAGGTTCTTCTACTATTTAAAGTTAATACAAATAAATTTGTTTTTCTCATTAAGCTGTTAATTAACTGTTTATTTTATGGATTCCTTGATCACCATGAAAGGCATGATTTATAATATTTATTATGTAGGTGCTATTTAATGTTTGCTTGTTTGTGATTGCAGGTATACAAGGATAACTCTTTCGAGCAATTGGAAGACGACTATTACGAACAAGCATTGGATCTAAGGTAAGATATTAACACCTTTGTAGTACTTAATTATAAATCACATATGTCTAGAGAAATATAGGTTTGTTGGTCTGTTTGTTGCTAGAATATCTTCTGATACTAGGGAGATCGATCTTGTTCGCAAGAACGATTTATCCGGTCAACAGAGAGAGAGAAAAACATATATGTACAAAATCTAGCCAAAGCTATGATGGATGAAAGGAAAGCTGAATCAGGGTTTGGGCTAAGGATATCCACACAACAGTAGTGATTCTCAATAAATATCATTCCATACCAAATAGTGACAAAACTCCCTATGAGACTTGGTATTGCAGACTTGTAGCATTTAAGCAATTTATATTTTTTGGAAGCAAGGGTTACATCAAGATGAATGATGAGAAGCTTGGTAAGTTTGAGGAAAGGGTTGATGAAGGAATTTTTCTTATATATTCTCAAAAAATAAAAGGATATATATGTTATAATAATAATAATAAAAATAGTACTGTTGATCGGATTGATATCAAAGTGGATGAATATCTTAAGTCTGAAGACAAAAAACTAGAAAATACCAGAGCTGATGAATCAATTAACAAAAATGAGGAGGACCATGAGCCACTTTCAAAAGAGGAAAATGAATAGCCCACCAGTCCTCAAGCAAAGGATCCTTCAAGGTATGTGAAAAAATTGTCGCCTAGCTGACCAAATTGTTAGTGATTTAACTACATTTTTCAAACAAGAAGGAAAATGATCAATACCCTTGCGCAAGCTCATGTAGACCTCCTATCCATGGAGGAAATAAAGGATGTTGTAAAATTAAGTCAATTTCAAAATTGGTTAAAATATACGCATGAAAAATTTGACCAAATATAGAAAAATCAAACATGGGAATTTGTTCCTAGACCAACAGACAAGAATTTCATTGGCACGAAATTGGTTGTTAGGAGTAAGTTGAATGATCAAGGATAAATGGTAAGAAACAAGGAAAGGTTGGTATGAAAAGGTTATGCTAAAATTGAAGTTCTAGATTTTGATGAAACTTTTGCTCCTGTTGCAATATTAGAGGCAATCAAAATGTTTTTGGCATTTTCTTGTTTTAAGAAATTAAAAATATATCAAATGGATGTCAAATATTCCTTTCTCAATGGAGAATTACAGGAAGAAGTTTACATAGAATAGCCAGATTTTTTTTAGCTAACAGAGAAACCATTTTATGATTGCAAGCTTAAGAAGGCCTTGTATGGTCTCAAACAACTCCCTTGTGATTAGTATTCCAAGCTAGGAAACTACCTGCTCAAGTGTGGATTCAAAAGAGTGAAACTGACAACAATTTATATTTCAAAGAAAAGGATGACAAACTTAGAGGGTGGGTGCATATGTTGATGACACTACTTTTTCCAGTGATTTAGACTCCTTAAAATGAAAATTTGTAGTAGATATTAAGGTTGAGTTTGATATCTCAATGTTTGGAGAGCTTTCTTATTTCCTTGGATTGCAAATTTAATAAACTCTCAAAGGGAATAACTTCACAAAGAAAATATCTTAAGGAAGTGTTATAAAATTTTGTCAAGAAGGGATTATATTTAGTGAGCACACGAATGGTTATAGGTTGCAAGCTTAGTAAGAGTGATGAATCACCTAAAGTTTGTAAAACCTTATACAAATTCATGATTGGTAGCCTATTACATTTGAAAGATTCAAGCACATACATTATGAAATTTTTTGGTATTGTTGGAATATTCCAAGTAGCCCCGAGATAGAGCCATCTACTGGTATCTAAGAGGATTCTCATATATCTTAGAGAAACAATGGATTATGGACCGTGGTACCCCATAGGTGAGGCTTTTTCATTGACTATTTACATTGATGCTAATTGGGAAGGTGATGTAGATGATCGAAAGAGCACTAGTGGTGGTGCTATCCTTCTTGGAGAATGTGTAGCTTCATGATTGAGCAAGAAGCAAGCTTCTATCTCTTTATCTGAGCTGAATCAGAGGATATGGTAGTAAATTATTGTTGCACTCAACTATTGTGGATGAATCAAACCTTGTAGGATGTACAAGTTTTTTATGAGAAACCTATACCCATTTTTTGTCATAAAAAAATTTCCATAAGCATGTCAAAGAATATTGTTTTCCAATCCAAAAAAAATCACATTCCAATCAAATATCATATCTTGAGAAAGAAATTTGTCAATCAGATTGTGAAGCTAGAGCATGTCACTACAAAATAACGGTTGTTTATATTTTCACCAAATGTCTTCCTAGCGAACAATTTGAGTACTTGAGGCTAATATTAGGAGTTTTTCCTCTTCCCTCCCTCCACTAGCTCTTGTTGAACCCTTAGTTAAACTGAGAGGGGGGGGGGGGTGAATCAGTTTAACACATACATGGACTTTTAAAACTTTTCTTTTAAATCTTATTTACACCTTCATTTCATGGTCAACTTAATATGTGAGCAACAAGTATTACTATCAAACAGATTTGTTAATGTAATAGCAGATTGAATATGAGAGCAGCAAGTATTAAGCAGATGAGATAAATCACATCAAAACATAAACATCATGCACAAAGACACCAGATATAAGTGGAAACCCATAAAGGGAGAAAACCACATCTTATTATTGTTGTGATGCAAAGGCAAGCTCCAACTCCCTCTCACCACTGATTTTCTATAGGCACCAACCTACAGGAGGCTCCTACCTCAATTCTGCAAGCTACAACTTGCAAGGAAGCTCCAACTCCCATCAATTTTCTACAGGCACCAACCTACAGGAGGCTCCAACCTCAGTCAGCTACAACTGAAATTTTATCAAGCTACAACTTGATGTGGAAGCACCAACTCCCATCTATTTTCTGCAGGCACCAACCTACAGGAGGCTCCTACCTCAGTCAGCTACAACTGACATCTATCAAGCTACAACTTGATAGGGAAGCTCCAACTTCTTTACTCTTTCAAAAGAAAAACACTTGCTGATTTACCTTGGATATCAGCTCTGTTTTGTACCTTCTTCTCTGCTGTTCATCAACTCTTATATCAGACCTGCATCATCTCTGCTCAGCCCCTTCTTCTTTGCTCAACTCCTCCTTATTCACATTCTTCTTGCAGCTTGCTTATTTTCTTCAACTATCTTCAATTCTGCTGCACACTCTCTCCTCTTCTCATTCTATTTTCATCAATTTCTACCCTTGGATATTACCCTGTTTTATACAAAAATAGTTTCATGACTGTTTGTATTCCACTGGGAATTCGAAATGGACACCCATGTCTCTTTGCCTTCTGCCTTCTCATCTCTTTTCAACTCACTCAGAAAAATGTAATTGTAGGTGCTTATTTTAATATTACAGTGGGATATTTTCTCTCTTCCGGAGACTTGCCAATGCATCACAACAATATAAATTTAAATAAAACATTTACATTCAAATTTAAATGAGAACTCCAGCTCATTCGTTTTTTCTTTTGGCTTGCTGCGCATTTGTCTTTTCTCTGACTGTGTCTTTGTCCCTTTCTCTTCTCTGTATGCCTTTCTGTTTATGGCTGCTGCGTAACTTCTGTATTGGTGTAACTGCATTTTTCATTTTTATATTAGCGCTTTATATATAAATGAATCTGCTGACTGTAATTCTAGGCCATATTCCAACGCTTTTCATGCCACGAGTGTCTTGTTGATGTGGAACATTCCGCAAGCGGAACGGACATATATCACAGTCGTATGTTAATAATCGCCCTCCCGTTAAGCTGAGGCCCGTGGGTCTACAGACCACGCGGCATATTTTAATATAACCGCAACCATGTTTTATATATCTAACAGCACCCTTTTACTATAACTGCTGGGCAGTTTCAACCAATGCGTATCATATCCATGGTCCGTTTATAATACAACACTTTAATAATGTCGCCCTCTCTTCAATGTAGTATTTTACTTAAACTCCTTTCTTTTCACTTTAATGTTTATGAACCCTTTCTCATGTAACTTCCGGCGATATATTAATAGACCCATTTAACATAGGAAACAACCTTTCGAGCCACCTTGTCATGCTTTCCGATGCACTGACTCTCCTCTGATTGCGATTGATCGCTCCTGCTGTGATTACGATTGATCGCAATCACAAACTTTGTTTGCATGTCTACTGTTTAACTCCTATGCGATTGAATCATTGCGATCTCCGATTGCGATAACTATTCCTGCGATTGTTCCGATTGCGATTGTTTAACTCCGTCAGTGATTCTCCGATTGATCGCAATCGCAACTTTGAGTTGCAAGTCCCGCTGCTTTGTTTACCTCCGATGCGATTGGGAAGGGGTCCCACTTTATATTACTTCCTTTCCATTGATCATAATGTGCTCTGCTTTAAATATTTATTAATGTATATGCCTTGGACCATTGCAGAATATGAAATGCATGGCATTTATATGTATTGTGATGGATATTATATATATAGGTATCCTCCAGCGGGTTAGGCGATTCCCGGAATTTATGTGTCTCTACTGTGCTAACGTTTCTGCCTCGACTGTTGTGATAACGGCTCTGCCTCTGCTATATTCGCTGCTTCCGCCTCCACTGCTCGACCGTTTCACTCTGCCTCTGTATTCGACTGTTACACTTTAGCAGTTTTCTTCTGCCTTTGGACTCTTCACAAGTCCTGATGTGATTCCAATCGGAAGTCGCCAATTGAAAATTACAATGCAGCTTTCACTTCGCCCCTTCAAAGTCCCGACCCGATTCATTTCAAAACTGAATTGTGATTTAATTCAACTCCGCTCAAAGAGATCTGTAGCGTCTTTAAAACTGTTTCAATGTGTTAAAAATTTCCCAACTCCACTAACTTCGACACGGCCCGATTTGCATCAATCACTGGAATTCTTATAATTTAAAACAGAGTTGCTGCTGTGTCAATTCTTATATGTATGTATACTTTGCCGCTGGAGTTAAGCGATTCCCGAAATAATATTTGTGTTATATTAAATGTATAACGCCGGTTGGAGTGTGCGATTCCTGGAATGTGGTTCTGTATTATATGTGTAACGCCCGACTTGGGTATGATTCTCGGAATTTATAACTGTTCTGCCTCTGCCTCTGCTGCTTCTGTCATTCTGCCTCTGCTTCTGTCTCTATGATAATGGATCTGCCTCTGTTATATTCGCTTCCTCTGCCTTCATTTCCTTCTTTGCTGCCTCCATTGTATTCGCTGCTTCCTTTTCCTGTTTCTGCTTCAGCGTTGCCTCCTTTGCCTGTCTCTGCTTCAGCGCTGCCTCCTTTGTTTCCTTCATTTTCTTCTTTGCTGTCTTCATTGCCACGATAACAGCTCTGTCTCTGTAGCTATTTGTCTTACGCTCTCTCTTTTAATTCATCTGCTCCTTGATTGATGCTACTCCTTGATTCTCCTTTTGCTGCCTTTGCTTCTTTAAATGAACTTGTCTCTACTGCTCGACTCTCTCTACATCTTGCTGCTATGCTGCTCTCTTTTCCTTGTTACTGCATTAGATGTTCCTCCTTTTCCATCTCCGTTGCCATCAATGACAACATTTCCAACAGTCTCCCCCTTTGGCATTGATGGCAACACATCCACCAATAATCCAATGCTTCCTCCAAGTTTTTCTCTGCCTGGCTTCTTTTAGAAGATCCTATCTTCTGCTACTTTCTTTTCCTCTCCCTTTGACATCAATGGCAAAGGGTTGCACATTTCTCAGTGTTGATTCTTTCTTTGCATTTCTTCTCTCTTATATGTGTTTAGGCCTTCTTCTTTTGACTGTGTATCTTGCTGCTCCAAACTGGTGTATAAGGGTTGTTGAGAGAACATTTTTGAGATTATTTGAACTTGTATATACACATTAAGTCGATATCATTTCAAAGCATAGACTTCTTGCACTTGTATAGAGAGTAGGTGATGACAACCATATATAATCAGACTTGTATAATGCGAACTGCATTATTGGATCAAGACTTAAGGATTGTGAATGCTCCATGTGACATATAAATCTTGCTTCAGCTCTATTATAATCTTCATTTGAAATCCATATCTGTTGAGGAAATTGTAGTTGGAGTATGTCTTCTTCTGCAATACTCATCTGCAGTACAGTATTTGTTCATTTGTGATGAAGCTAATATGTCTTTTATAGCTGCGGTTCACTTTCCTTGCCTGTTGGTGATGATTTGAGCTAGGATGATGATAATAATCTTGCATTAAATAGCTGCAGATCCTTGTTACTGATATGAATCAACCAAAATTTGATCTAAGAAATCAACTCCCTTTACTGCTTCCATAATGTACTTTCACAACAAAACCTTGAGGCTAGATACATTCAATTTATTGTTTAGAATTACTTATCAACCAAGCACTTTTCTTTATGACATAAGGGGTTATGTATGTCAGTGATCAATCTCTTTTCAATGGTGAGATGTTAGCAAATCCTTTCTGCTGAAGTATGTTCGTGATAAATCAATAACATATTTTTGAGCTTCAGCTGTCACAACTCATCCTTCATACTTTCGATACTTTAATTGTTCCATCATGATGATCTTTCACACGAATATATTCAAGTTGTTTACTTGAGATTTTAGCCAACAGGCTTCACCTAGTTTGTGAACAATCTTCAAAAAGAGGTCTTGAAGATATATGTACTAACTTCAGGAGGGCACACAATTATATATATAGAGACAGATGCTGCTTCAATGCTTAATATATTTCTTCAAATGTAAACCTAACGCTGATCCTTTAGCACTGCTGCTGACCTTTTCATGCTGAATGTAGATACTACTGGGAATATTACCTTGAGGTTCTTTTGCCATAGTTCTTTGATCCTGTGGACCTGTAGCATACTGCTGCTCTACTGATAATGCTTGGTAATATGTTGATAAGCATGCTGCTTGTACTTAACCATCAATAGATATTATTTTGATAAACCATGCTGAGATTTCACTTTTAGCTTGCACATTTATCCTTAATTAAGACATCCTTCATAAATTCTACTGTAGAGCTTTCCACTGTTCACACCAACAGTTATCGATAACCTGAAATTTATCTTGACATCTTTAACCATTTGCTTATTATGCCATTCTGTTCAAAGGAATGCCACTGCATTTTTTTTTCTAGGACTGCTCCAGAATCATTGCTGCTTTTCATACAATTCAATTTTTTTAACATAATGAACTTCAAGAAGACATCTTCAATTTCTTTGCTTGGAATCTTCATGGGCAGATCACTCAGAGGTTTTTCACTCACTTAACTGCATTTCTTCAAGGGGACTTTTCATATATGAAAGATGTAATGATATAATGATGATAGGCTCTTCTCTTATTCCTCCTTCTTAAAGTGGTTCACTTGTTCATTCTGGCTGTATGATGCACATTGTGATCATCACTTATGTGCTGGTGTCTTCTTAGCTTACATGCTCATGGCTGATGTTCTCTCTACCACCAAGGCTTCTTGTTGTCTTCTCTTCTTCCATCAATATGTTAGCTATTTAATATTTCAGATGATCTTCTTTCTCTTTAGTTCTCTGTTAGAGAAATTGTCCTGTGCATTCCTGATCTTATAGCTATCCTCATTCCAAGGAGCTCTTCTTAGACTACTTTCATGGGGAATTTTTATGAACTGCTCTCCCCCTGGGATGTTGCTTCATATTTGTCACTGATTAGATATTTTCTTTTCTTCCTAGAGAAGCTCCCCCTGAGACTATGATGTTTTACATTATGTTATTGAGATGATAGGCTCCCCCTTTCTCTTTTCTTTCCATACTTTATTGGGGTTCTTCATAATGTCTGCACTCCTTTCCGATTCATAGTTTTGTTTGATTGGATTGGATTTCATCATCTGTCTGGAGTTCTTTAATATATGGGGCAGTTTACAGTCCTTTGCTTTGTGGCCAAGCTTGAGGCATATATAACATCTTATTTTATCAAATTATATTTGAGCTGATGCGTAATATTTCATTCCCCTTTTTGAACATAATTTACAATCAACATATTTATGTCCAAATTCATTGCATGCATAACAGTAGCCATGGAAATGATTTGTGTACATGGTGGAAGATTGTCCTTGCCATTTGCTTGCTTGAGGTAGTCTTCTCATTTTTTGCATCTTTTGCTGGTAATCATTGATTCTCTTTGTCTTGCAATGTGCTGCATCATGTCCTGGTTTGTGGCAGGAGAAACAAGTGATATTTTTCATAGGAGGAAAGAACCTCCTTTGACATCTTCCAAATTTATTCAATTCATCTTCAGGAGCATATGAGCCTTTAGAAACTGATTGTTTCATCTTCTCATTCTTATTCGTTTCTTCACAACTCACGTTCCTGCTGGTTTCTGCTTCTGGAGGAATTTGCTGGGCTGCTTCATTGTTATTTACAGCTTTTACAAGAATGATTTTCTTGTTATCTTCATCCTTGGACTTACTGGTTTCACCCTTCATATCCTATCCCAGCCTTTATGAGAGGTGACCTTTGTGCATTTAGAATCTGGTCCAACTGTTCAGAGCTTTTCATTTGAGGAGTATTCATTAATAAATCTCTTTGGGCCTTTTCTAATTTCTTTCTTATGCTCACTACTTCTTCTTCCAGTCTCTCACATTCCATATTTTTCTCTTTCATTTGTTGCTACAGAGTGTCTTCTACTTTCTTTGCTTCTTCAAGCTGTGTCTTCAGACCAATAATTTCTTTGCTATCTTCATATTCTTTTTCATCACATATTTGTACCAATCTCTTAAGGTATTTTTTTTCATTCTTCAATTTTTCTAGTTCAGTTAGAGCTGTGTCAAGTATGGCTTTTTCTTCAGCTGCAATTTATTCATGGCTCTTACTACCATTCACACTAGCAGCTACCTCATTTGATTGAACATCTTCTTTTTGACATGAATTTCTCTTTTTCTTAATTTTCTTATCCTTCTTGTTAGTGTAGTCCTTCGTGTCTACTCCATGCATGAAGTGCAATCTATCCCAGATTTTTTTTGCAGAGGTTAAATCCATTATTAACTCAAGATCCTTATTATGAAGACTATTGAATATCACACATTTTGCCTTGGAATTCCTATGACGTTCTTTCACCGTGGGGGAGTCTGTGCAGTAACCATCACATACAAGCTTCCATACCTCAGGTTCATAAGCCAATAATCCTATCTTAACCTTATCTCTCCATTCAGGAAAGTTTGTTGTATTTAGCACAGGTACATTTTGATAGTCCATGACTCAACGAGATCTCCTTCAAGCTATTAAGCTTACACCAAAGGAACTGGCTCTGATACCAATTGTTGAACCCTTAGTTAAACTGAGAGGGGGGGGGGGTGAATCAGTTTAACACATACATGGACTTTTAAAACTTTTATTTTAAATATTATTTACACCTTCATTTCATGGTCAAATTAATATGTGAGCAACAAGTATTACTATCAAATAGATTTGTTAATGTAATAGCAGATTGAATATGAGAGCAGCAAGTATTAAGCAGATGAGATAAATCACATCAAAACATAAACATCATGCACAGAGACACCAGATATAAGTGGAAACCCATAAAGGGAGAAAACCACATCTTATTATTGTTGTGATGCAAAGGCAAGCTCCAACTCCCTCTCACCATTGTTTTCTGCAGGCACCAACCTACAGGAGGCTCTATCCTCAATTCTGCAAGCTACAACTTGCAAGGAAGCTCCAACTCCCATCAATTTTCTGCAGGCACCAACCTACAGGAGGCTCCAACCTCAGTCAGCTACAACCGACATTTTATCAAGCTACAACTTGATGTGGAAGCACCAACTCCCATCTATTTTCTGCAGGCACCAACCTACAGGAGGCTCCTACCTCAGTCAGCTACAACTGACATCTATCAAGCTACAACTTGATAGGAAAGCTCCAACTTCCTTACTCTTTCAAAAGAAAAACACTTGCTGATTTACCTTGGATATCAGCTCTGTTTTGTACCTTCTTCTCTGCTGTTCATCAACTCTGATATCAGACCTGCATCATCTCTGCTCAGCCCCTTCTTCTTCTTTGCTCAGCTCCTCCTTATTCACATTCTTCTTGCAGCTTGCTTATTTTCTTCAACTATCTTCAATTCTGCTGCACACTCTCACCTCTTCTCATTCTCTTTTTCATCAAACTCTCCTCTTGGATATTACCCCCTTTTATACAAGATAGATTCATGACTATTTGTATTCTACTGGGAAGTCGAAATGGACAGTCATGTCTCTTTGCCTTCTGCCTTCTCATCTCTTTTCAGCTTACTCAGAAAAATGTAACCGTAGGTGCTTATTTTAATATTACGTTGGGATATTTGTTTCTTCCTGAGACTTGCCAATGCATCACAACAATATAAATTTAAATAAAACATTTACATTCAAATTTAAATGAGAACTCCAAACATCTGCTTTGTCTCTTGTCTTGCCGCGCATTTGTCTTTCTCCGACCGTGTCTTTGTCCCTTTCTTCTCTCGTATGCCTTTCGTTATGGTCGTCAGAATCTCCGTATTTGTGTAATCGTATTTTTCATTTTTATATCGCGCTTTATATATAAATGAATCTCACGATCGTAATTCTAAAGCCATATTCCAACACTTTTCATGCCACGAGTGTCTTGTTGATGTGGAACATTCCGCAAGCGGAACAGACATATATCACAGTCGTATATTAATAATTGCCCTCCCGTTAAGCTGAGGCCCGTGGGTCTACAGACCGCGCGGCATATTTAATATAACCGCAACCATGTTTTATATATCTAACAACACCCTTTTAATATAACTGCTGGGTAGTTTCAACCAACACGTATCATATCCATGGTCCGTTTATAATACAGCACTTTAATAATGTCGCCCTCTCTTCAATGTAGTATTTTACTTAAACTCATTTCTTTTCACTTTAATGTATCTGAACCCTTTCTCATGTAACTTCCGGCGATATATTAATAGACCCATTTAACATAGGAAACAACCTTTCGGGCCACCTTGTCACGCTTTCCGATGCACTGACTCTCCTCCGATTGCGATTGATCGCTCCTGCTGCGATTACAATTGATCGCAATCACAAACTTTGTTTGCATGTCTGATGTTTAACTCCTATGCGATTGAATCATTGCGATATCCGATTGCGATAACTATTCCTGCGATTGTTCCGATTGCGATAACTATTCCTGCGATTGTTCCGATTGCGATTGTTTAACTCCGTCAGCGATTCTCCGATTGATCGCAATCGCAACTTTGAGTTGCAAGTCCCGTTGCTTTGTTTACCTCCGATGCGATTGGGAAGGGGTCCCACTTTATATTACTTCCTTTCCATTGATCATAACGTGCTCCGCTTTAAATATATATTAATGTATATGCCTTGGACCATTGCAGAATATGAAATGCGTGGCATTTATATGTATTGTGATGGATATTATATATATAGGTATCCTCCAGCGGGTTAGGCGATTCCCGGAATTTATGTGTCTCTGCTGTGCTAACGTTTCTGCCTCGACTGTTGTGATAACGGCTCTGCCTCTGCTATATTCGCTGCTTCCGCCTCCACTGCTCGACCATTTCACTCTGCCTCTGTATTCGACTGTTACACTTTAGCAGTTTTCTTCTGCCTTTGGACTGTTCACAAGTCCTGATGTGATTCCAATCGGAAGTCGCCAATCGAAAATTACAATGCAGCTTTCACTTCGCCCCTTCAAAGTCCCGACCCGATTCATTTCAAAACTGAATTGTGATTTAATTCAACTCTGCTCAAAGAGATCTGTAGCGTCTTTTAAACTGTTTCAATGTGTTAAAACTTTCCCAACTCCACTAACTTCGACACGGCCCGATTTGCATCAATCACTGGAATTCTTATAATTTAAAACAGAGTTGCTGCTGCGTCAATTCTTATATGTATGTATACTTTGCCGCTGGAGTTAAGCGATTCCCGAAATAATATTTGTGTTATATTAAATGTATAACGCCAGTTGGAGTGTGCGATTCCTGGAATGTGGTTCTGTATTATATGTGTAACGCCCGGCTTGGGTATGATTCTCGGAATTTATAACTGTTCTGCCTCTGCCTCTGCTGCTTCTGTCGTTCTGCCTCTGCTCCTGTCTCTGTGATAATGGATCTGCCTCTGTTATATTCGCTTCCTCTGCCTTCATTTTCTGCCTCCATTGTATTCGCTGCTTCCTTTTCCTGTTTCTGCTTCAGCGCTGCCTCCTTTTCCTGTCTCTGCTTCAGCGCTGCCTCCTTTGTTTCCTTCATTTGCTTCTTTGCTGTCTTCATTGCCACGATAACAGCTCTGTCTCTGTAGCTATTTGTCTTACGCTCTCTCTTTTAATTCATCTACTCCTTGATTGATGCTACTCCTTGATTCTCCTTTTTCTGCCTTTGCTTCTTTAAATGAACTTGTCTCTACTGCTCGACTCTCTCTACATCTTGCTGCTATGCTGCTCTCTTTGCCTTGTTGCTGCCTTAGATGTTCCTCCTTTTCCATCTCCGTTGCCATCAATGACAACATTTCCAACAGCTCTTCCTTCAAGAGGAATAATGGAAACAAGTATATATTCAAAAATTCAATATAAAGCTGCCAGGCACACAAGATCAACAAGACAAAGGAAGATTGTTGAGCAGAGGAGTAAGGTTACAAGGGGAGCAAGTTTGTGTTTTTTCCATTGATGTCAAACTGAGAGAGGTACTCAGTGATAAAAAAAGTGAAGGATAAGTCATGAACAAAAACAAAGAAACATTAGTACAACAAAACATAATTTCATCTCTCAGGGAGAAACAATCGAAGGAGTGATATACATTTAAAATTCGTATTTGGGACAAACATAGTTGATATGTCTTCACGAGGAAATTTTGCTTGATATTGGTACTGTCATAAATGAAAAAGGGAGGAAATGTTAGAAATATGTTTCCATTTACATCAACAGGTGGAAAAATATGTCAAACATGGCAAAGAAGGACATAGGTATTCAGGATTAGGAACAAGAAGAAGGATGAAGATCAACACTACTGGGGAATGGTGCAAAGAATTTTGAAGGAATTTATATTGCAACATATCACTTAAAGAGTAGAATAATCCCACTTATATGGAAAGAGCTCTGAAATATGTAAAAGATGTAAAAGAATAACACAAGTGTTTAGTATTAGGCACAAGAATAATGATGAAGATCAACATTAGTAGAGAAAGGTGCAGATACATTTGAAGGAATTTCTAGTGAAATAGATCACTTCAAAAGTAGAAGAAACAAACTTATATGGAAAGAGATTTGAAAGATAGTTAAAATGGTATGTGGAAGTTTGAAAATGGCCTCTAGGTAGGAAAGTTAGAGTCATTCAAATCTGAGTAACCCCAGAGTCAAAGTGGCAGATCTAAAGATGGTTGGAAACCATTTTGGAGCATAATTAGTTTGGAAAAGTCACCAAACTCAACGACAAATTTGGTGGAGTTGTTATTTAAATAATCGGGTAGATGTGGATGATAATACAATAATGGATAGCATATTTATTTTCCATATGTGGATCCCCCCATAATAGTCAGCCTAGTGGAGGTATCCCAACAGTAATACCCTAGAGAAACCTTAAGGAGAAAAAAGAGGATCGATGGAATGATGCAACTATAGTTTAAATAATGTGAAAGTTTAGAGGTGAATCAAAGCCATGCATCCCCACGAAAACATTGTTGGAAGTGCATGGGGGTTTAGAGCTCAACCATTGATGAGTAGGAGGGCTACACAATCGACTATTTTCCCTAGACCGTCGATCAGAGATCGATGACAAAGATGAATTGCACACACCCCTTTCTAAAGTCACAAACAACCAAAGGGGTGTCATATAAACAAAAAAAAAAGTTTCCAAAGGAATTTTTCCAAAGGCTGGGAAACATGGAAAGAGGAGAGGAAACACAATTTTAAAAAGAGGCTAGGACCCTTAGATAATTTTACAAAGGAAATCAGTTAAAAAACCAAATTATGGGAACCTTTCTCTCCCTTCTAGCAGTAATCAGGTGGAAAATTTTGATTTGATTTCATAGTGTACATGTGGACGATGACGTCAATAGTGAGATATCTCAACGCGGGGTGGACACATGGCATACCAAAATGATATTTTTAGGTACCCAAGTGGGCCATTTTTGGGTGACACATGTCACCACTGGGAAGGCACCACATGGCACGAGTAACATCAGCATGATTCCATCCTTATAGCAAGACCCTGGAATGTTTTGGGTAGTGCATTGGAGAATAGGTGGGATGACTGGGCATTGGGTGGACGTGGCCATGTTAGAGCCAAATCAACCTGGGTGTAAGGAAATTGGGCATAGGTGTAGTGGTAGGATGCCACCGGAACATCTCATGCCTGTGGGTTTATCCCAGAGGATTTCAAAGGGTGCACAAAGAAAATGGTCATGATGATGAAGTGGTAGAACACATGGGAAGTCAGCCAACAACCAATGAAAAAAGAGCGAGTAGATCCCACTTTACAACTCAACTCGAAAGGTAAATCCCAGAGGAAAATTTAGGTAGCAGAGCAAAAGCACTAGGAGATATATGTTAGGACATGGAGTTAGTATGATTTCTAGAAAAAAATAATGAGAAGCGAAGAAAGCAAAACCCATTGATACCTAAGCCCACTAAATAAATTCCATAAGTTTATAAAGGGGCACAATTTTAATCTTCGAGGTAAAGAGCCATGGGATAAGCACTAGAACAAGTTTCCATGCAACAACAAATAATGGCATGGAGGGGTTAACAAAGAAAATAATCCCTTAGAGGCTTGAAATAAATTAAGCACCTAAAGTACCAAGGCAGAGGTCATGACGCGATATGTTATGGCCAAAATAGACAAGGGTCCAACATAAAAGGGGCTTAAAGGAGAAAAATGTTCGTGGAGTTAAAAATTAAGTGCTAGGAAAAGATTTTGTGGCGAATTTGTGATTGCAGGCATGAGAAGGTTAAGCAATTAAGTGGAAATTTTGGAAAAATTTTTAATATAAAGCCTTTGGGATATAATAAATTAAAGGGAAAACATGCATGGTGAAAAAGGCTTAGTTCCTTAAGCTTGAACGAGTCGACAACTATGTATTGCAGTGCGTTTGAATAAAGTGGTGTGGAGATATTTTTGCATGTATTGACGAATTGATAGATATATATGGAAGAAATTTGCTATAAAGCATTTGGGCCATAATCAAAGGCCTTGCATGGATGAGTTGACAACTTGGAAATTGGTAGTTTTTCCAAAATAACAACAAAAATAAAGTTGGCACTGTAGTTAAAACTACAACTAAAGTATGTTAAAAGACAAAATAGCCAAATCAGTAGAAAAATTTAGAGTCTGAGTTTAGAACAACAGAATTAGACTCTGAAACTTGGAGAGAACATCTATAAGAATAAAATAAATAAGAAAAAGTAAAAAGTTAAATATTCATGCAAGAATACAAGTTAAGTTAGAAAGAATCATAGAAGAAAAAACTAACAAAGAAAATTTATTTATAAGCATAATCGATTAAGGAATTATGCAATGTGTGCAATAGTGTGGTTCAAGTCGAGTTGGTGATGCTGCTGGTGTGATCAACAATGGAAAATTTCCGAAGGTATTGGTGATTAAGGAAGGAGATTTTTTTTTATTTTGTATGGATGTGGTATTCATGGTTCTAGTATGAAAATGGATGAAAGATGAATCATTGAATGCCAAGTAATTTTTAGCTTGCAGATCAAGGGTTGGTTCTACTTCTAGTAGTTGCTGGTAAATATTTGGGTGATCGAGGAGGATCATACAGGTCCAACTACAAGTGGCTTAAGTACAAGGGCTAAAAAATAAAAGTGTTAGAAATGTGGAAAACTTAGTGTCAAGTTGAAGATCTCATCTTTCTGATTCTGACGGTGCAGACGAAACTCAATTCCGAGTATGTATTGAGGAGTTAGAAGAAGTAAAATTTTAAGGGTTGACTTGGTGATGTGGTAGCTTAAAGAGGTGAAAAATTTGCAGAAATATGGCCATCGGATTCTGTCCAACTCTGGACAGATTTCGGGTGAATTTGTGGGACATTTAGTTTGACTCCTTCGGTCAAAATCTAGAAGATTTAGAAAGGACAGGTTGGTTTATAAAATAAAAAAAATATTTAAAAATGGTAGGGCGAGCCATGATCGCCACCCTACCCCAACGGATCATAACAAATATATATATTAATGGGGGTGGGCAGTGGTCATGACTCCGCTGCCCAACCACCCGAGGCCAATAAAGGGCGGGGCCAACGGTTGTGACCTCGTGACCCCAACCCACTCTCCTTATATGTATTGTATGGGCCAGTGGAGTTATGGGGTGGGATGCATGATGTGGGTCCATCCCCCCAACCTACCATATTAAGATATGCGATGGGTTTAAAAAATATTCTCGGGGATTTTAAAACATTTATTCTGCCTTTTTAGGGAGGGGCAGGGTTTGACCGCCTAACCCCCTCCCTCATATTTTGGATCTCAACCATCACACCAAGAGGAATTCCTTGGGAAGTCTGCCCACCTTCAATTATATAAACCTACATTTCAGAAGTGCACCAAGGCAGACAAGGAGAGTCACGGAGCACGATACAAAGTGGAACCATGAGCACCTTGTAGGAGGGGGGCAGAACCATGAACTCAACTCATTTCCAGAGGGGCCATATTTGTTTGGCGTTAGAATCAAGAAATTTTTATATGGATTCTGCACCTCTCGGTGTCACGAATAAAACGGTGTTGTCCATTTATTCATCAGAGGTCTCCAATTTTCAGGCACTTTCAGCTATGGAGGTATAAGGGTGTAATTTTTCATTGATGCTTGTACTTTTATTTTATTAGCCACTTAATGAAAGAGGGCCTCCCCATTGATTGAGCAGGGCCCGGAGACGTAGTCCCTCCTAGATGAACTCCGATATCAATTCATTGTCTTCTTTGCATGATTTTATGTGCTTATCTCTTCTTATGTTCATGCATTTTAAGTTTCATGGTTAAGATGCAATTTTACATGTAATTATTTAATACATCTCAAAGAAAAATAATTTGGATCAAGTGGCACTAGAGCAGGTCTTTGTAGATGTGAATTTCATGTTTATATGCTAACTAGAAATAAGCTATGAAGAGGCGAAGGGAAACTAAAGTCTTTTGATCCCGAAGTAGGACATGCACATCGAAGAAGAAACATGGATGACGATGTTCGAAATGACGAGGAGATAAACTTCCGCAAAACATTATACACCATGGCACATCAGGTCGAGAAGTTCTTCTCTAAACTTGAGAAACTAGAGAAGCATGGGAGAATGCTTCAAAGGGACAAGGTTCAACGCATGGAGATGATGGAGGAGATCCACCTCCTTCTCCTCTCGCGAGTGAAATCTCTTCCTCCTCTTCTCACCATCATCATAGGAATTTAGGAAATGCATCTAATAAAACCTTATTTAAGTTAGATGTCAAATTTTATCTTCCCATGTATAATGGTGACAGTAATGCAGAGAAGATTCAAAACGGAATTAGGTATATTGAACTCTACTGCAGGATTCAACAGATTTTGGAGGACGAGTCAAAGATCTAGTTGGCTTCTCTTCAACTAAATGGAATCGCTCTTATCTTGTGGGAGAGAAAATTGCAATGAAACATAAGTTGGGTAACCTTCTTTCCTCATAGTCGAATTTTACTACTGCACTAAAAGATCACTTCTATCCCTTGGGTTATAAGAAAAAAGCCTTAATGGAGTGGCAGTACCTAAGGCAAGGCAAAGGAAAAAATGTGCAAAGCTTTACCGAAGAATTTAGAAAACAAGCAATAAGTTTGGGCATTTCATTAGATTCACCTGAAGTGGTAACTAAGTATATTGGTTCATTACATAGTTACATTAGACATTCATTGTTAATGTTTAAATCTAATACTATTGACTCGGAAAGTGTAAAGGTCATTCATCTTGAAAACAGGGGCATAAATGATAAAGATGATCATTCAAAGAAACCACCTTTCAAAATTTCAAATGGAAAATTCAAGGGGAAAGGAAAGGGAAAGGAAAATAAGACGGCATCAACAAAGAAAGATGAAGGAGAAAAGACTTATTGCACTCACTGAAAAAGGTAAGGTCATGATGATGATCATCGTTGGAAGTTGTACCTAGAAAATAAGCCAAAGAGATATGGTGGAAAGGGTAAGCAAAAGACTGTTGCAACTGCACAGCAAGACCTTGGATCTGAATCTAGCGATGAGGCATTGATCACAGTAGCAGGCACATAAGGTACTCTTTCTCTTCATGTTAGTTCTGAATCGCATGGAAGCACTAGTTCAATAGATGAGCCTCTTCCTAATGAACGAAAGAGAATTGAGTTGTTTCATATTAGAGTTGTCATAAATCATACAAAAGTAGAAACTCTATTCGATTCAGGCTCTCAAGCAAATTTAATCTCAAAATCCTTGGCTAAAAATTTAGGCTTATAAGTTAAGCCTCATCTGAAACCTTATCCTCTTGGATGGATACATGACAAAGTAAAATTAAATGTAACCAAGAAATGTAATGTAAAATTTGTAATTTCTTCTAAACTAGTGGATGAAGTAGAACTGGATGTCATACCATTGGATATTTGTGGTATTGTGTTAGGGAGTCCCTATCTTTACGACAGGAAAGAAATTTTCTTTCAACATGAAAATACCAAAGCAAAAAATATGGGGTAGAATATATTGTAAGAGCTCATCAAACCAACGGCAGTGTCAGTATTGTAAGTGAAGGACAGTTGAAGAGATTGGTGAATTCCAACAAGGGGTGTTTTCTCATGGTTGTGAGAGCAAAAGATGCAAAAACATCTGACGCTTTTTTAGGATGTGATCTGGCTCATAAAAAGGAATTATGTGAATTTATTTCTAACTATGATGAGTTGTTTCAAGAACCCAGAGGATTGCCTTTGAAACGCAAAATCCAACATGAGATCCATTTGCAGCATGATGCTCCATTACCAAACATTGGTATGTACAGGATGTTGTATATTGAGATGGATGAGATAAAAGAATAGGTACAGGAATTATTGAAAAAATGAGTCATCTGGCCAAGTACTTCTCCATGTGGCTCACCAATCATTTTAGTGCCTAAGAAATATGGCACATGGAGGATGTGCGTGGATTATCGGGCACTAAACAAAATCATGGTGAAAAATCGATACTCTCTCCCTCGCATTGATGATTTGTGAGATCAATTAAATAATCCTATCTATTTCACCAAATTGGATTTGCGTAGTGGTTATCACCAGATTGGAATTATAGAGCAGGACATGTGGAAAATTGCCTTCAAGACCAAACATGGGTTGTTCGAATGGATGGTGATGCCATTTGGACTGTGCAACTCTCTAGCCACATTCATGAGGGTCATGAATGATATTTTTAGGAATTTCATTGATGAATTTGTCCTTTTATATTTAGATGATATTATTTTCTTTTGTAGAACTTGGGATGGACATGTATGCCCTGTAAAGAAAGTGCTAGATGTATTAAAAAGGGAAGAACTTTATGTAAAATTGTCAAAGTGTGAGTTTGGAAAAACCTCTTTGGTTTACCTAGGTCATATTGTCAGTAATGGTCAATTAAAAATAGAACCCTCCAAAGTCGAGGTGATTGTAAAATGGCCTAAGCTTACCAATGTAATGGAGGTCTACAGTTTTCTAGGTGCAGTACAATACTGGAGGAGATTCATTGCCAACTTCTCCATTATTGCATCACCCTTACACACACTAGCAAGTGTAAAAAAGCCTTTCAGTGGGAAGGAAAGCAGCAAAAGTCCTTCGAAGCACTGAAAGAGAAAATTAGCACCACACCAGTCCTAGTGTTACTCGATCTCCAACAGCCTTTTGAGATTGAAACCAATGCCAGTGGGTACGCCATGGGAGTTGTACTGTTGTAGCAAAATAAGTCGATATGTTACCATTCAGAGAATTTTTCCCAGGCTGTCATCAATTACCCCACTTACGAAAAAGTAAATGTATGCCTTGGTCCAAAGTATGAAGAAGTGGAAACACTAACTGATCGATAAGGAAACCATTATCCATACGGATCACTAGCTCTTGAAATACCTTTAGTCATAGACCAATCTACAACAGACTCATCATTTCAGGTGGATGAGTTTTCTACAACAGTTTCTTCTGGTAATAAAGTATAAGAAGGGAACTTATAGCAACAAAGTAGCAGATATGCTCTCTCACCCTCATATTTCTCCTTCTATTATTTTTCATAATGCTTCGTTGTATTTTGAAAGTTATGTTGAACAATATGATAATTATGATGACTTAGAAATATATGAAAAACTAACTCATGGATCACAACTGGAAAACTATCATTTGCAGGGGAATCTATTGTATCACCTTGGAAAATTGTGCATACCTGCAACAGAAAGGGTACATGTAATTCGAGAGGCGCATACCTCCCTTATATCAGGTCACTTTGGTGTCGAAAAAAACTTATGTCATTTACAAAGGTTCTACTTTTGGCCTCATATGAAAAACATTGTAACCTGATTTGTAAAGGAATGTGTGATGTGTTCTGTTTCAAAGCCCTCTAATAGAAAACTCGGGCTCTACACACCACTCCCTATTCCAGGGCGTCCATGGGAAAGTGTGTTGATGGACTTTGTTAGAGGTTTGCCTATGTCTAGAAAGGATCATGACTATTTGTATGTTGTCGTAGATTGCTTTAGAAAAATGTGCATATTAACGCCTTGTAAAAAGTAGGTCATTGCTGAGTAGACTGCTTATCTTTTCTTTCAGTTTGTTTCAGTCCACTTTGGATTTCCCACATCAATTGTGTCAGATCAAGCCTCTCACTTCCTTGGAGACTTTTGGACTAGCTTGTGGCAAATTATGGACACCAAGTTGAAAATAAGTATGACATTCCATCCACAAATCGACGGATAGACAGAGGTCGTCAACCGTACCATGGTACACTTGTTTTGGGGCTATTGCAGCAAACATCCCAAGCTGTGGGATGAGCATATTCCATATGTGCAACATGCCTACAACTGAGCAATGCATTATTCTATGCAGTGCTAACCATTTGAGACATGTTTTGGTTACATTTCAAAGGACCCTTTTTACTTGATCTATGGAAGGGATGAATATGCCAGTGGACGTGATGATAGGGACAAAGCACAACGGTTCATCTAGTGGATACAGATCATTCAACAAGTAGTGCAAGGGCAGTTGGAAAAGAGTCAGGCTCGATATAAGGCCCGACAGGATAAGCACCGAGTTGACCATCAATTTCAAGTTGGTGACAAGGTCTGGTTCCATATCAGTAAGGATCAAATGAAGGTGGAAGGAAATAAATTGTGACCAATCTGGAATGGTTCATTTACCATATTGGAGAAGATTGGGAATAACGCTTTCTGACTCGATTTGCCTATATACATGCAGATGTACTTGGTTGTGAATATCGAGAATATGAAACTTTATGAACCACCATTTATTATGGACATCGAGGAGGTAGGATTAGTGCCTATAGTGGATTATTTTGCACCATAGTATCTCGATGAATTTCTAGAAGACATCATTCTTGATCGAAGAACTAGGACTTCGCGACAGGGAGATGTGGAATATCTCTGTGTTGGTTTCAAAGGGATGCACCCAAGTAAAGATAAATGGATTGAAAAGGAGAAGGTGAGGGAGCAATTACCTAAATTTCATATTGATTGATAAGGCTTTTGGCAGTCCAAAAGCTCTTCAATGGGGAGGAATAATCTAGGAGGATCGTATAGGTCCAAGTACAAGTGGCTTCAGTAGAAAGGCTAAAAAATCAAAGTGTCAGAAATGTGACAAACTCAGTGTGAAGTTGAAGATCTCATCTTCCTGATTCCAATGGCACAGACAACACTCAATTCTGAGTCCATATGGAGGAGTTAAAAGCAATCAAAGTTGAAGGGTTGACTTGGTGATGTGGCAGCTTAAGGAGGTGAAAAATTTGTAGAAATCTGGCCAACTCCGACCAGATGTTAGGTGAATTTGTGGGACAGTTATTTTGACTCCTTCGATCAAAATATAGAATATTTAAAAAGGAAAGGTTGGTTTATAAAATTAAAAAAAATATTTAAAAATGGTGGGGCGGGTCCATGACCTTCACCCTACCCCAATGGATTTTAAAATATATATTTATATTAATGGGGGTCAGCATGGGTCATGACCCTACCGCCCAACCACCGAAGGAAAATAAAAGTTGGGGCCAATGGTTGTGACCCCGCGGCCCCAACCCACTCTCCTTATATGTATTGTATGGGCTAGTGGAGTTATTGGGCGGGCTGCCCAATGTGGGTTTGCCCCCCCCAACCTACCATATCAAGATATGCGATGGGTTTAAAAAATATGCACGAGTATTTTAAAATTTCTATTTCACATTTTTATGGAGGGGGCAGTGTTTGACCACTCGAACCCCTCCCTCATATTTTGGATCTCAACCATCACACCAAGCAGACTTCCTTGGGGTGTCTACCCACCTCCAGTTATATAAACCCGCATTTCAGAAGTGCGCCCAAGAAAACCAAGAGCGGCATGGATCACGAGACAAAGTGGAACGATGAGCACCTTGTAGGAGGGGGGCGGAACCATGAACTGAGCTCATTTCTAGGGGGGCGGAACCATGAACTGAGCTCATTTCCAGGGGGGTGGAACCATGGATTCTGCACCTCTTAGCGTCACGAATCTGACGGTGTTTTCCATTCCTTCATCATAGGTCTCCAATTTCAGGAACTTTCAGCTATGGAGGTATAAGGGTGTAATTTTGCATTGATTTTTGTAATTTCATTTTATTTTCCACTTAATGAAAGAGGGCCTCCCCACTAATTGATAAGGGCCTGGAGACGTAGTCCCTCCTGGATGAAATTTGATATCAGTTCCTTGTGTTCTTTGCATGATTTTATGTGCTTCTCTCTTCTTATGCTCATGCCTTTTAAGTTTCATGGTTAAGATGGAATTTTACATTTAATTCTTTCATACATCTCAAAGAAAAATATTTTTTTATCATTATGGTTGTAGCTCCATTCTGTTGTAGCTGATAGATTAGGGATTTGTAACTTCCTACTTGTAGCTAGAAAAATTTGTAATAGCATGTTGTAGCTTGCCTTGTGAATGAATTGAAGAGAAGTTTGAAGAATTTGTGTGTTTATTGTATGCCATGCTCATGTGAATGAATTGTTTATGGTTTCCTAATATCATTGCTTAAGTAAAAGAAAGTTTTAAATCATTAAAATTCCTACAATATTGATTCACCCCCGTCTTAGTATTGTCATGGTTTCCAAAATTTACAGACAAATTAGCCATGTAATTTGTGTGATACATACAGACACTATTTAAATTTTTATCCTCATCTACACTATTTTCGTGATACCCTCATCATTATTTGTGATTTGGATGCCACTCATAGTGAATTTTCAACTCCTATACCTATGGCCCTTGGCACCACTTTTTTTCCAGGGAAGGATCCTACTCAACCCACTATCATGATTCCACCTCCTGATGTGGAAATAGTGGATAATTCCCTACCTAATATTTGTCTATAATCATCCATGGATCATCATCTTCAGAATCCTTTGTATTTTCTGAGTGCATTTATTTAGATTCATATACTGAAGTTACTTCAAACTCAACATCGGTGGACTTTGAATCCACTTGTCACTAGTCTCCCCTCGAAGATGTTGCGTATGTGAACCTTTTCTCCCATGGTGATGCTTATGATTCTTAATTATCTACATCATCAAGTGGCCCCTTGGAACCCTCTAATCCCATATTCCATTTTTATGAGGACATTATGGAGGCTATGACCACACCACGTTACCCATGGGACAATATTTTATCTCATGGAAATCTCATGACCAATATGTTGTGGAATCAAAATAATTTATTTATGGTCAAGTAGATTGGTTCTAGAACCCCATTCCTGCACATAATTATTTTGAAGAGGGAAATATGGCTAATATTTATCTTACCATTAACGTGAAAAATTCAAATCAATTGGGAGTTGAAGAATACATCACTCTAGGGTCACAATGCACCCCCTGAAGAAATTTATGCTTACGCAAAGTTGTTAAAAAAATATATGATGTTTAAAAAAATATGTGATATCTTTGCCTAGTCTTACTCTGAGATGCCATGGACTTTATCTAGCCATTTTTAAATGCCATATTGACACTTGGTTAGAAGCCATGCTAGTCCACCAGAAACAATGACCTATTCACCATTTCAAATGAGAGGCCATTAGGGTTGAAATTGATAAGATCAAACAAGCAGGCCTTTTCTATCCTATTGAATACACATTATGGGTCTCAAACCCCGTTCCTCTTTATTAAAATATAAGGCACAATTTGTGGTTGTATCGACTTTCAAGATTTGAACAAAGATTGTCCCAAGGAAAAATTCCCCACACCTTTAATTAACCAAATTATCGATGAGTGTGTGGGACATGAGGTCCTTTCATCCACAGATATATTCTTGGGGTACAACCAAATAACTGTCCACTTTTCAAATCAACATAAACCTACCTTCATGATCTTGTGGGGAACTTTCGTTCATAGGGTTATTCCCTTCAGACTGAAGAACGCTGGGGCCACTTTAAAACTTTCCATGTCATAGTATTTCCATGCCCCAAACCACATTATTATTTCCTATCTAAATGATATCACTGGTCGTTCTAAATATTGATCTTTTTGCTGCAAAAAACACCCTCCAAAATTTTTCTTACACTTGAATTTTAGAGCCTACATGTGATCCGATGATCTATTGTTCCTTGATTATTCATTGTCACTTGATGGTCAGTTGATATTTCTTGAGGTTCTAATTGTAAAAGTCACTTTCTTACACATGTTCAGCCTTTGAGGAATTTACAATCCCTCTTCTTTCAAGAAATCCTTATAGTCAATGTGTACCTTAGAAACTTCGACACTTGTTTTGCTATACAACACCCCCCATTTATTTTAATGAATGGGGACCCCTTAGAAATAAATAGGAAATTTAGTTTTAGCTTTAAGAACAAAAAACTTAGGAAATAAAAGTTCTCTTTTGAGTTTTCCGCTTTATTCCTTTACATCATCGCAAATCGCATAGCTTATAACTTAAAAAGACTTACAATCAGCTAAGTTATGCAGGCTACGAAATGCGCAAACCTTTTTCAAAGTTATGTTTTAAAAATCTTGCAAAAACTTCAATTATCATTATAAACTCTTTATCACATTGCACCTTATTTAAATCAACCAACTCATAAATAAATTCAATATAAGTGTGATTGCGCGGACCCGACGAGCCAAAAAAGCATCAAAGATAAATTTCTAGTCTTATTAAAGCGCAGACGCTTGGATTTTTAATGCACAATTCACATTTTGCATCACTTAAACCGAAAAAAAATTCATTATTGCATAAAATTTGTGATGTGTTGTTTGCGCATATCGCATTTTGCAACATTTATGGGTAAACATCACAAGCGGTAAAAGTTATATATGGCGATGTGCAAATTAACAACATTTAATTTCTCGAGCATGCGAAATAGCTTATGTCATATCAAATGAAATCCGAGATCTAACGGCTTTAATTTGATTGATAGATATTTCGTGTGAAGCTATAAGAGATTTGATTTTTGAAATAATTATCGATGATTGTTGTTATATTTGAAAAATATTCATATCTATTCGTGCATATTTTTTAGAAACAATGGAATTTACTCTCTGTTCTCTATACTTTTAATACTCTCCCTGTTTTACTTGAAATCAGGAAACCATTTAATGAATTAAGGAAGATTGAAATGAACAAGAAGGACAAAGATATTTCTCAAGTGTTTCCTACTGAAGATTCAGATATGTATCCCTTATTTTTAGATACTACCTGCAACAAGGAATGTAGAAGTTCATCATGGGAAACAATGTATAAATTGTTTGAAGATGAAAATCCAACATTAATAACCAAAATATCTACAACAGGCATGACATCTACTTCAGACACGACCTACTTTGATGTTGCATGTTCATTCGTCCACAAGGTAACAGCAAGACTGGAAATTCTCCCTTACATATACATGGTTAAGTGGGTAATTAACCACTTAAGCATAGATGATAGGAAATTAAAAGATTCAAAGGGAGAAGACATTGGGTCTTTCAGGGTAGAAGATTTAAAAGAAATGTACCATCTTCCCTCCCTGCAGCAGAAGTATGAAAAATATTTTTTGCAAAGCTTTAGAGTAGAGCATCCAGATCTCATGAAAGTCATCAAAGAATGGAAAGAAGACTAGGGAAAGTTGAAGCGAGATAAACTCGGAACTTACCCAATTGCCCAAATTCCTTCCCCTTATTGTTATGTTTCCGGTACGTTATGTAGATTGTTTTCCAAACCTGATACCACTAGGTTTTCAATAGAATTGGTTCCATTGATTAATGCAATCGTCAATTCATCAATTTTGAATTGGGCTAACATCTTATCTGATTTTTTAGCCAACACATGAAAAATATAGGAATAAAAGGAGTGTTTCATATAGAGAAACACCTCTGTTTTATATGTCTGCCTATGTCATGGACGAAATCTGTTTTACTTCTAGTTTTCCTACCATGGGATGGAAATGGACTACCCAAGACCCTACCCCAATCCACATTTACAAGACCTTTTGGATTCATACTTCCACCTACATCTCTATAAAATTTGTTATGGAGTCATATTTCCTATGCACCAAATCATATTCGATAATAAGGGCCCTAGGGTTTCTGAAGAGGCTGGCGTAGATATTCTTTCTGTGGATAGGTGGTTTGAAGAGGAGAATTTTACATCTGTTAGAGTATTAGAGAGTTATGCTTCTCCCAAAGTCCTACCTTATTATGTTCCTGATAATTTTATTGCACGAGAGATATCTTACCAACTTGTTAATGGTATCACTAACCAACTAAAATATGCTAAGAAGGTCGTATGGCCTAATTTCCCTGTACAGTGCGAACTTTTGCACTTTATGATATTGGCCATACTTATAAGGAGGTTTCCAAGATTAATCTATTGAAATTGGAAAAAATTCAAAAGAGGCTATACGATCCAAATGATGTAATTAAAAATTACACTATAGAACTCAAAATGAAGCCTTTGGTAAAGGAAGTAGATGGGTTTGATGATATCTTCCAAGGCATGGAAAAGTTTTCATATATAACCAAATTTTCATCTAGAAAACTGAGCCAAGATGATTTGGAAGCATTCCAAGTATATAGAAATAAGGGATTGGAGAAAGTCCCTCTCAATTTGTTAACTATTGAAGATGTCAACAGATCTGCTCCAAGTATCAGCTTGGATAATGAAGAAAAATAAATATCAGAGGATCAATCAGGTCAAGCACAACATAAATCTCACAATTTGGATCACTCTAAAAATGAATCAGAATCTAGAAAGGATATCCCAAAAAAGATAATTGATCAGGTAATCTAAGAGATAGAGATGCAAGAGCATAAAGAAAGTAATGGAACATAGTTAACTTCTTAAGAAGTTTAGTACAGTCATGACACACTAGAGTAGTTTGAAAAGTCACAAACAAAGAATTTTAGTAGTGAATGGGAGGAGTTTTCTAAAGCAATAAAAACTCCTAAAGCTAATCCAAATACTGATCAAGTATCTAGTTTTCAGACACCTGAACATTCCTAGAAGTTAGTGGAAATTGTTAATCCACTACAATAAGTTCTAAAGACTCATGATCAAGAGATCATACTGGCCTACCCTATAGAACAGATAGTTTTACAAATTGAAGAAATTCCTTCACTGGACATTTTCTACAGTCCTAGCTATATGTTTGTAGTTAAAAGGAACAAAAGAAGAAAAACCGATGAAACAATCTCAAGCCACACAGATGAATCAGTTGATGTACTATGGAAGGATTCCTTAGATGACCCTACAAAACATTTAACTAAATTATCACAGTATGCAGGGGCATATGCTACTGCCACCGTTGATAAAGCCACTGAATTTAGAGTGTTGTTGAGGCAAAAGGAAGCCAGAGTACAAGAACTAGAGAGGCTATTAAATGAAGAAAAATCCAACTCCAGTGAGAAAATCAAAGAAAAGATGGTCCAATTTCAAAATGATTTCAAAAGCCTTAAATTGTAGCATCAAGCATAAATCAATGAGAAACAAGCAAAACTAGAAACAATAATGACCAAGTTACAGATCCAACTGCAATTAGAGAAATTCATAAAAGAAGCATTAGATGTAAATGCTAATTTAAAGAAATAACATGAAGTATTTTGTTATCAAGCTTCTATGATTAACTCTTATTGTGATTCAAATAAAATACTAATCTAGCAGATAGCTGTACATAAAATTGAATGTGAAAGACTTGAAAAGAATATCAATGAACACATTCAATGGAAATCATCAGACTCGGGAAAAGAAGTTGATCTACCTCAAGTAGATAAGTTTCATAAGGAGATCCTATTCAAGGATTGGGAATCACAAATCAAGAACGCAGAGAAAGTAACAGAAAAAACATCTAAGTTATCAAATGAAATTATTTAATATGTATGTGAACAACTGGTAAAAGCAGAACTTATTAAAGAGAACACATCTGAAGTGTTCTCAGAAGAAAAAAAATAGAAACACAGTGGAATCAAAAAGCAAACACACAGGATGAAGTAATTAAAAAGGTAAATAAGTTTGATCAAGAAAATTATTGGACTTTTTTTATCAAACCTTATCATCAGTATCAGATTCTGCAATCCTTAACAAATTCAACAAAAATATTGTAACCTGTACTTTCAAACGCATTATTCAAGGGATAGGTTAGATCAAGGATTTCACAACCAACTCAACTCAAGCCTATGATAGATATTTTTCAACTTTGTGACCAACTTCAGAAGAAAGAGAGGAATTTATAAATCAAAATTGTTATTTTATTTTCCTAGATTGTAGTTTAAGTTAGTCCTACGAGGATGGTTGTTTGAAACCTCCTCTATATTTTTTTAATAATATATTTTAGAACCTAGTTAGTTTAGTATTTAAACCCCTCTCATGCATTTAGAGAAGGGTCCAAAAACTTGTCAAAAACATTTGTAAATAATGCACTATTGTAAGTTTGTGAATGCTTTGATGAATTATGTAACACATCTGTTATCTTTTGAAAATTAAAGTTGTTTAACTGATGTTGCACTCCTGTACTCTTTAAATTGCTTGAAAGTGAGAAGGAGAAGATCAATTACTGTCAGTTTACATGAGTAGAACTTCGTACATATGGTACTTTTATTCACTTGTATTAAGTCTTGCTTTACAAATTGACAGTCGTCTTTTTATTACATTATATGTTTGAAATGATATTATAGATGAATGTTACATGCACTTCTGTTCTAATATTTGTCTGTAGTTTCTTATTGAATTTATAATCACACATATGAATGCGATATATTTTTCACAATTCTTCTAGTCAAACTATTTGGTTAGAAGAATCATTTTAAATAATTTTCATCTCTTTCAACTATTAAATGATCTATATTACTAACAGTTGAAGGATATTGTTAGTATGAATCTTTCGTCGTAAAATATCACTTTAGCTATGCATAAAAAATAGCCCTAACATCGATTATGGCTGCAAAATATCTTTAAGTCTGTTGCACAAATTCAGATCTAAGCACAAAAAGACATTAAGCAGATAAAATATAATATGGCTCCATGCATCCAATAGACAAGACAAGAATAAAGTGTTTAAAAGAATGATTTGTATTATATTAAAGAATGGGGCACCTGAGAGGAAAACAAGAAAGGTGTTTTCCGGTTCTCCTCGGTGGGATGGGTTCTTGGAAGTCCTCAGTGTTTCAGATATGAGATTCCTCTCTCTTATTGGTGTAGAAAAACAAACATGGAACTCAATGGGAGTTCATAAAGAAAAATGGAAAAATGGTGACCAAGAGTAGATCTAGAGTGATCTAATGCAATGAAGGTGACTAATGAATGGGGAAAACCCTTCTATTTATAACAAAATATTGGGGCGGTCTAGAACTCGGTGCATGAATAAAATATTATTAATCGAATTCTAGAAGCACCTTTTAGGAATATTTTATTATATTTTTTGGAGGGAAAAGGATTATTGACTTGGGTCAATTCCCTTATTTATAAATAATAAATAAATAAATGATGTATTTATCATTTTAGAGGAATGATGGGAATATAATTAAATAAATAATGGTTTATTTAATTACTTATGGATGATTTAGTCAAATTTAACTAAGAATATTATTTAAATAATGATTTAAATAACTTGTTCTTAGGAAATAATTAAATAAATAAAGATTTATTTAATTAATTCCCTTGTTTTGGGTTAGATATGACCAAATAAGTTATTTTATATGGTGAAAGCAATTTTACTTAGGGTAAAATTGGTCTTACATGGTGTACTTGGGTTCATCTAATAATAATAGGTTAGATGACCAAAAAAATGGTATAACAGATTTCCCCCCAACGTACGAGTGTTAGGAGCAAATCGTATGACCGAAGTATGTTGTAAGAACTCAATCACTAGATATCAAAAAGGGAAGTAAGAGAGAGAAGTGTGATGTTGTCTGATGTGCTAAAGGACTAGACCCTGAGGAGATGAGACTTACAGGTGCAACAAGTCTCTAGTGTATGAAGTGGTACCTGTGCTAAAGGCGGTGGGGGAGGAATACCTATGCCCGCCGAGACAAAGTACGGAGAATAAGGCACCCGCAAAACCACGGAACACAATAATGAAGCATGTGCTGGCCTAAACATGAGCCAAATAAATAACATGATGAAGCCCACATACATGTGATGCATGGAATAATCGTTAGGACTTATACAATAATATGGTAGTACATGAGATACAAATACACCCAAATTCCCCCTACACGCGGGGAAGGGCTCGCAAACTCTGACTGATACGTGTGAATCGAAGAGGCGTCGCAAGCGGTTGAGGCTGATATCATCAAATGGGAGAAGTTGCATCAAGGGCAGAAAATGAAGTCATCTGGGCATGTGGGGGGCTACCTGTAGGGCCACCCCCTCATGAGGGTTGAGACATCTCACACATGCCCGGGAATCACCAATAGTTGTTGCGTTACTGGACCATCAAGTGTATAGATCACGATCATGCTAGGAAGAGCTCGAACCAATGGTACATTGCCCCCTAGACCTGGCTTATGGAATAAATGAGCTGATGTCGACAGAAGTAGGTCTGCCGTAGGTGAGGCAATAAGGGAACCCCAACTAAGGCACGAGGGAAAATAGTAGAGTGACGGTCAAGGGCAGAAAGGTGCAGTGACAATTGATTTTAAAGTCTTTGCCAGGCGGTGTTAACCAGGCGCTTCTGCACTTAGGGTCAGTGTGTGGCGTGCATTAATTTTAATTGTTTAAACCCAGACATTTTGAGAGTAAAAGAAAAAGTGTGCTGCGTAACGGAAAATAAATCTGCAGTAAATAAGACTAAAAGAACAGAAAATTAACAACTAAAAATGCAGCAATCTAACCCAAGAAGGCGGGTCTCTCAAAAATAGTCTATAAGAGGGAAAAAACTAGGCAAATCACACCAAAAAGAAGCCAATAGATCAAAGGTCCAGAGGGACTGGGATCTAAAGGGAAATCTACTGAAAAGTGGTGCAGAGAGCAGCAAATAATCAGAGGCAAGGTTGCTGCTAAAAAGGAGGAGATCAGCTAAAAATAGAAGAGACAAGGCAGTGGCCTTAGAAATGAACCCAAGAAAAACGATATGAGGTGTTTTTTGAGAGGGAGAAGAGTTGATCTAAAGGGATCTGAAAAGGAGGTATCAGATTTGAGAAAAATAGGGCTGAAACTCTGGAAATTCAGACTTCTGAAACAACAAAGACTTGCCCACAAAAAGTGGAGGGTACTAGAGCCCTAAGGGGAAAGATTCCCTCTTAGTTGAGTGAAGAAGATCAAAAACAGGTCCAAATGGGCAGAGACAGAGGCTGGAAAACCCTGACAGAAGCTTCAGAAAAACCCAGAAAAAGTGCGGAAAAATGTGCAGAAAAAGGGCAGGTCGCAGGTTTGGGGCAGAAAAGTGCGTCCTAAGGCTCAGGTCGCACTTTTTGGGCCGATAAGTGCGACCTGCAGATCCGGTTCTCTCGGCGGCAGATTTCAAAAAACATTGTCGTCTCAGCTGCCGCTGATGTGTGTCACCTACGCAATAAGGCCAGAAACACACGAAAGTTAAAAATATGACTGTTTGAGGGTTTTAGGAGTGAAAAACACCATAAAAATAGGAAAAAAAGAAAAGGGGAGAGAAACCCTAGGGTCTGAAACAGCTGGATATGCAGGAATATATAAAACGACAGCGGTCGCAAAAGAAAACCCGTGTGGAGTCGCCAATTGTTAGTATGAATCTTTCATCGTAAAAGATCACTTTAGCTACACATAAAAAATAGCCCTAACATCGATTATGGCTGCAAAATATCTTTAAGTCTACTGCACAAATTCAGATCTAAGCACAAAAAGACATTAAGCAGATAAAATATAATATGTCTCCATGCATCCAATAGACAAGACAAGAACAAAGTGTTTAAAAGAATGATTTGTATTATATTAAAGAATGGGGCACCTGAGAGGAAAACAAGAAAGGTGTTTTCTGGTTCTCCTTAATGGGATGGGTTCTTGGAAGTCCTCGGTTTTTCAGATCTAAGATTCCTCTCTCTTATTGGTGTAGAAAAAAAAACATGGAACTCAATGGGAGTTCATAAAGCAAAATGGAAAAATGGTGACCAAGAGTAGATCTAGAGTGATCTAATGCAATGAAGGTGACTAATGAATGGGGAAAACCCTTCTATTTATAACAAAATATTGGGGCAGTCTAGAACTCGGTGCATGAATAAAATATTATTAATCGAATTCTAGAAGCACCTTTTAGGAATATTTTATTATATTTGTTGGAGGGAAAAGGATTCTTGACTTGGGTTAGTTCCTTTATTTATAAATAATAAATAAATAAATGATTTATTTATCATTTTAGAGGAATGATGGGAATATGATTAAATAAATAATGGTTTATTTAACTACTTATGGATGATTTAGTCAAATTTAACTAAGAATATTATTTAAATAATGATTTAAATAACTTGTTCTTAGGAAATAATTAAATAAATAAGGATTTATTTAATTAATTTCCTTTTTTTGGGTTAAATATGACCAAATAAGTTATTTTATATGGTGAAATCAATTTTACTTAGGGTAAAATTGGTCTTACATGGTGTACTTGGGTTCATCTAATAATAATAGGTTAGATGACCAAAAAAATGGTATAACAGATTGCCCCCCAACGTACGAGTGTTAGGAGAAAATCGTATGACTGAAGTACGCTGTAAGAACTAAATCACTAGATATCAAAAAGGGAAGTGAGAGACAGAAGTGTGATGTTGTCTAATGTGCTAAAGGACTAGACCCTGAGGAGATGAGACTTACAGGTGCAAAAAGTCTCTAGTGTATGAAGTGGTACCTGTGCTAAAGGCGGTGGGGGAGGCATACCTATGCCCGCCGAGAGAAAGTACGAAGAATAAGGCGCCGGGAAAACCATGGAATGCAATAATGAAGCATGTGTTGGCCTAAACATGAGCCAGATAAATAACATGATGAAGCCCACATACATGTGATGCCTAGAATAATCGTCAGGACTTATACAATAATATGGTAGTACATGAGATACAAATACACCCAAATTCCCCCTACATGCGGGGAAGGGCTCACAAACTCTGACTGATACGCGCGAATCGAAGAGGCGCCGCAAGAGGTTGAGGCTGATATCATCAAATGGGAGGAGCTGCATCAAGGGTGGAAAATGAAGTCATCCGGGCATGTGGGGGGCTACCTGCAGGGCCACCCCCTCATGAGGGTTGAGACATATCACAGATGCCCAGGAATCACCAATAACTGCTGTGTTACTGGACCATCAAGTGTATAGATCACGATCATGCTGGGAAGAGCTCGAACCAATGGTACACTGCCCCCTAGACCTGGCTTCTGGAATAAATGAGCTGATGTCGACAGAAGTAGGTCTGCCGTAGGTGAGGCAATAAGGGAACCCCAACTAAGGCATGAGGGAAAATAGTAGAGTGAAGGTCAAGGGCAGAAAGGTGCAGTGACAATTGATTTTAAAGTCTTTGCTAGGCGGTGTTAACCATGTGCTTCTTCACTTAGGGTTAGTGTGTGGCATGCGTTAATTTTAATTGTTTAAACCCAAACGTTTTGAGAGTAAAATAAAAAGTGTGTTGCGTAATAGAAAATAAATCTGCAGTAAATAAGACTAAAAGAACAAAAAATTAACAACTAAAAATGCAGCAATCTAACCCAAGAAGGCGGGTCTCTCAAAACTAGTCTATAAGAGGGAAAAAACTAGGCAAAGCATGCTAAAAAGAGGCCAATAGATAGAAGGTCCGGAGGGACTGGGATCTAAAGGGAAATCTGTTGAAAAGTGGTGCAAAGAGCAGCAAATAAGCAGAGGCAAGGTTGCTGCTAAAAAGGAGGAGATCAGCTAAAAATAGAAGAGACAAGGCAGTGGCCTTAGAAATGAACCCAAACAAAACAATATGAGGTGTTTTTTGAGAGGGAGAAGAGCTGATCTAAAGGGATCTGAAAAGGAGGTATCAGATCTGAGAAAAATAGGGCTAAAACTCTGGAAATTCAGACTTCTGAAACAGCAAAAATTCGCCCAAAAAAAGTGGAGGGTACTAGAGCCCTAAGGGGCAAGATTCCCTCTTAGTTGAGTGAAGCAGATCAGAAACAGGTCCAAACGGGCAGAGACAGAGGCTGGAAAACCCTGACAAAAGCTTCAGACAAACCTAGAAAAAGTGCGGAAAAATGTGCAGAAAAAGGGCAGGTCACAGGTTTTGACCTGTTTTCAGTCCAGGTTGCAGGTTTGGGGTAGAAAAGTGCGTCCTGAGGCTTAGGTCGCACTTTTTTGGCCGATAAGTGTGACCTGCAGATTCAGTTCTCTCGGCGGAAGATTTCAGAAAAATTTGTCGTCTCAGTTGCGGCTGATGTCTGTCACCTGCGCAATAAGGAAAGAAACACACGGAAGTTAAAAATATGACTGTTTGAGGGTTTTAGGGGTGAAAAACACCATAAAAATAGGAAAAACAGAAAAGGGGAGAGAAACCCTAGGGTCTGAAACAGCTGGATATGCAGGAATATATAAAACGACAATGGTTGCAAAAGAAAACCTGTGTGGAGTCACCAATAGTTAGTATGAATCTTTCGTCGTAAAAGATCACTTTAGCTACGCATAACAAATAGCCTTAAAATCGATTATGGTTGCAAAATATCTTTAAGTCTGCTGCACAAATTCAAATCTAAGCACAAAAAGACATTAAGCAGATAAAATATAATATGGCTCCATGCATCCAATAGACAAGACAAGAACAAAGTGTTTAAAAGAATTATTTGTATTATATTAAAGAATGGGGCACCTGAGAGGAAAAAAAGAAAGGTGTTTTCCAGTTCTCCTCAGTGGGATGGGTTCTTGGAAGTCCTCAGTGTTTCAGATCTAATATTCCTCTCTCTTATTGGTGTAGAAAAACAAACATTGAACTCAATGGGAGTTCATAAAGCAAAATGGAAAAATGGTGACCAAGAGTAGATCTAGAGTGATCTAATGCAATGAAGGTGAATAATGAATGGGGAAAACCCTTCTATTTATAACAAAATATTGGGGCGGTCTAGAACTCGGTGCATGAATAAAATATTATTAATCGAATTCTAGAAGCACCTTTTAGGAATATTTTATTATATTTGTTAGAGGGAAAATGATTCTTGACTTGGGTCAATTCCTTTATTTATAAATAATAAATAAATAAATGATTTATTTATCATTTTAGAGGAATGATGGGAATATAATTAAATAAATAATGGTTTATTTAATTACTTATGGATGATTTAGTCAAATTTAACTAAGAATATTATTTAAATAATGATTTAAATAACTTGTTCTTAGGAAATAATTAAATAAATAAGGATTTAATTAATTAATTTCCTTGTTTTGGGTTAAATATGACCAAATAAGCTATTTTATATGGTGAAAGCAATTTTACTTAGGGTAAAATTCGTCTTACATGGTGTACTTGGGTTCATCTAATAATAATAGGTTAGATGACCAAAAAAATGGTATAACAGATATCTTTTCAGATCACATAGAGGAAGAAACATCCCGGGTATATAGTAGAATAAATAGTCTAGATAGATTCATAAGATAGATTAAAATCATTTCCATTTGCATGCCATATAATCACACACCCTTGAAATCATCCTTTTTGGGAATCTGGTCCCATTATCCCCAGTCGGAGCCACTACTCAAAACGGAAAAGGAGCTGCTTTAAGGTCTGGACCGAGTGGTTTTCCCCCATGTTTCGGAAGTGGAATTCTGAGGCCTCAATATTTTGGCACTAGATAGAGGGCCTGGATCCCTGTGAATGGAAAAAAAAATTGATCAATATAAAGGTCAATCGAAGAGTCTCTCTCCACCTAGATCCCCATCAACTTCCAGAAAATTATCTAGATCCTCATCTTTAAAATCTGAAGTTGATCATACTTCTCTTAAGTCTCCTAGTGATACTCAACCCATACTATCTCCTAATTCCCATCAATCTTCCCCAGAAGTTCAGTCTTTGATAGAAAAGTTAGAGAGAGTATATATTTCTACTGAAAATCCTGAATCTTCTCAAATATCAGATATTAGTATTTCATCTTCTTTACAACCTCGAAGAATATTAACTCGATCAAAAAGTCAAAAGACATGAATTTTGTTGAAGGTTGCAACAAGAAACAATGAAATTGGCATTCAAAAACAACATCCCTGATCCTAGTGAAAATTAAGCACCTACACTATATGGGGGCCACAAAGGTTATTTTTAGGTGTATGTCTATTTTTAAAATGTTGAGAAAAGTCTATTTATAGCGGGAGTACATTTATATATGGTTGAGAAAATTATATTTATGGATGGGCGTATATTTTTGGAATGCATGTGCGAAGTCGGTTCGTGGTTTTTATGTCTAAAAATAGAATGCATGTCTATTATTATTATCTCTTAATAATAATTAGACATTGAAATAATAATATATTCTATTGAAGCACTTGATTTTAGTTAACTGATGTGGCAAACCAATTGACTGAAGGAATTTCGAGTTCTAAGGTTGGTTGGTGGGACATGCTAGTGGAATTCATTGTAACTGAGTGATACAAATTTGTAACAGACCTGGATGTGTAGTTATGTGAGTTGTAAATTAGTTTAACTCAATTAAGTGAGTTAACTTTCAGTTGTGCTAGTTGTAACTAGTTGTAACTAAAGATACACTAGTGAGAGATCAGTGAATTAAATATTAAATTAATTCACATGGAGTGATCTCACATGCAACTGAATATTTACTACTATTAACTACATGCATGTCAGATCTAGTGGAGACCCAGTTGAGAGAAAGGTGAAAGGGACAATTTGACTATCTATTGTGACATTAGTGGATGCACTCATGCAACCAAACAAACATTGGAGATGCCTATGAGTATTGCGCAGTCAAGGCAAGGAAAAATCGAAATCATTCAGAGGTTCTTGACCATCAGGGATTGTGCAGTGGAGGCAGGCTGTCAAGAGGTAGTAAATTGGTGCATGTGTGAGCCAATTTTTGTATGAAAATGTGAGACTATTGTATATTTTATTGAGAGCTCTTGTGATAAGAGTTTTGTATGAGATTGTTTCATGATCCATGATATATACATAATATATGATAGTGGGGTTTTTAGCTTTAGGATTTCCCGGTAAAAACATCTGTGTTATGTGTGGTTGATCTTTCTTCATGTGTTTGCAATTGGCGATTAAATTTTTGCAAAGATTTAAGAAAAATGATTTTGCATTTAACAGTGGCATTTAATTTTTAGATCAGGAGAATCCAAGCAATACATAATTGTATTAAAATTCTACATGGTATCGGAGTTGTGTTATAAATTTTCTACATGGTATAGGAGCAAAGAAGATTGAAATATTGAAGTAGTAGCAGAGTTTGTTGGTGGAAACAATTCAAATTTGCTGCAAGAATTTCTTGGTGCGACAATTGAAAAAACATCGAAATGGCTTTAAATGGTTTGCGGCTAGAGTATGCACTCGAGGGCATCTCGAACTACATTGCATGGAAGGACAGGATGGAGGCAGTGCTTGAAGATAATGGCTTGAAGTAATTCATCGATAGAGATGTTCCTAAGCCTGCTTCGACATATGTTGCAGTACTTGATGCATGAAAAAAGAAAGTAGCAAGGGAGAGGAGGATTCTGTTGGAAGGTGTACGAGACCACATTGTCTCAAGCCTTCATGGGAAATCCACTCCATATGCTACGTGGAAGGCTTTGACAGATCCTTTCCAAAGTAGCAACAACGATAGGAAATTGGCGATGAAGGATAAACTCAAAAAGAACAAGATGGAAAAGAACAAAACTATTTTGGTATAATTAACAAAGCTTGTCCAATGTAGGGATGAGCTTGGGAGTGTAGGATTAAGTGTTTTTGATGATGATTTGGTGAGTTTGGATCTCTTAGGACTTCCTAAGAGTTGGTACAGTTATGAAGACTCTATCAACGAACGGGAAAAACTACCGGATTGGGAACGACTGTGGTCGGATCTAGTGCAGGAGGAGTTCAGGCGGAACACCAGAGATGGCTCTTCATCAAAGCATGATGATGAAGAGTATTTTTCTTTGGATGCCAAGGAAAATAAGGGGAAGGGGAAGAAATTCCATTCTAAATATGAGGCCAGTGAAGATGGAAGGGATCACAACATGTCTAAAGTGAAGTGTTTTCATTGTCATGAGTATGGACATATTGCCACAAATTTTCCACATAATAAGAAGAACAAGATGGTTGCTGGAGCTACAGCTAGTGAGGCTCTTGCCTCGCAATTTGAGCTGGACTTCTCATTGATCACATGCATGGTGTCAAGTGAATTAGGATCGAGGTGGTACTTGGATAGTGGTGCTTCCTTTCACATGACAGGAGATAAGAAAATTTTCAGTGACTTGGTGGAGAAATATCTCCAGATGCATATTGAGTTGGGCGATGATGGATGATACAGTGTGACTGGAATTGGTACCATTACCTTTTAGAGGGTGTCAAGTAAACTCTTTCATTTAGAAGATGTTATGCATGTTCTAGGTTTGAAGAAAAAATTAGTCTCAGCCGCAATGTTAGAGGATAGAGGCTATGATGTTGTCTTTAGTGAAGGAAAAGTTTTCCTGCATCACAAAGCAACAAGGAAAGCCACGAAGGTTGGGATTTGAGTTAAGAATCTCTATAGAATTTATGTAGATGGGATTTCTACCGAGCTTCCTACTGTTGGGAAGTGTGATAAAGTCATGCAATTGATGCTTGAGAGGGAGTAGGATTTGCATGCAGGTAAGAGTGAACCTCGGGATGTGAAGCAGCCACAAGATGAGGATCATGGAGTGGGAGCAACCACTCATGCAGAGAAATTTCGTTCCAGATGGGTAGAGGGAGTGCATGCAACTATACCACTAGTCGAGAGGTGGGGCGACATGCATGGATAATCCCAAGAAGAAATTTCTGGACAGGATTCATGGAGATGGTGTGGATCTCATGAATTGAACATGGATACGAGGAGCACACAGTATAGTAGTAGCTAGATCAGTTGGATTGATGTAGTTAGATGCCATGAGGACATGAAATCAAAGTGACAATGTTGGATACTGGAGTGCAGATTAGAGTTGACAGCAAGTGCAGAGTGCCTGGATGCAGAGGTCAGCAATGTGGTGGTTCTTGAAGACATGTGCAGTTGGTATCAGCAGAAGTCAGAAGGCTTTGATGACATATGCATTATACTAATTCAATTTTTTGGAGGCTATTCAGTTTCAAAAGTGTTGCATGTGTGAGAAACATTAGAGAAGTGTTGCATGCAAAGGTTTTAGGGTGAATGCATGGAGTTGCATGTCGCATGCAAAGAAATTCCTTTCTTGTTGAGAGGGAGTGTTGAAGGTTGCACCAAGAAACAATAAAATTGGCATCCAGATAAAACATCCTTCATCCTAGTGAAAATTAAGAACCTACACTAGGTGGGGCCCACAAAGGATATTTTTAGGTGTATGTCTATTTTAGAAGCGAGAGTCTATTTATAGATGGTTGAGAAAATTCTATATATGGATGGGTGTCTATTTTTGGAATGCATGTGAGATGTTGGTTCGTGGATTTCATGTCTAAAACTAGAACGAATGTCGATTATTAGTATCTCTTAATAAAAATTAGACAATAAATAATAATATATTCTCTTGAAGCACTTGATTTCAATTAATTGATGTCGAAAACCAATTGGCTGAGGTAATTTCGAGTTCTAAGGTTGGTTGGTGGGACATGCTAGTGGACTTCGTTGTAACTGAGTGATACAAAGTTGTAGCTGAGTTGGATGTGTAGTTATGTGAGTTGTAAAGTAGTTTAACTCAGTTAAGTGATTTAAACTCAGTTGTGCTAGTTGTAACTAAATATACACTAGTGAGAGATCAGTGACTTAAATATTAAATTAATTCACATGGAGTGATCTCACATGCAACTGAAGTTTTGTGTCATTCATGGTTTCCAAACAGGTCATCGTGGAATTTTTGCTATGTTAGGTCCCTATATTACTAGTATATTCCCTTATTGTTGTTAGTGTAACCCCCTTATTTTTATTATTGTACCCTTGTAACCCCCATTTTATTATTATTGTGCCCTTAAATTATTATTGTTAGGTTGGCTAGGATTACATTGTGGCTCCACTACGATTACATAATGGCCCCATGGACTCCTATATAGAAAGGAGGTTTTGTAATTTGTTTCATACAAGAATTTTTCATTAATGTAATGTATTGGAGGTTTCCCCCTCGAAGTGGCTTATTTCTAAAGCGTTGATATCTCTTTTCATCTATCTTTGGAGTTGGTTGCACAACATTTGGTATCAGAGCTTTGGATACTAGGGTTTTGATGCTCCAAATAGGTCATCGTGGAATTTTACCTATAATTTTTTATCAAATTTGAAAGCCAGAAATGTTTAGGGTGCGGAGAAACCCGAAATCGGAAGATTTTTTCTAAAATTTGGAGATTGGTTCACAATATTTTTCGGAGATAAGTCTCTGACCAAATTTAGGTATTTTTAGGCTCCTAAAAAAGCAGGGTTGTAGTAGAATTTCATGTAAATTTTTCTCTGAAAGGAGGTTAGGAATCTGAAATTCATATGGTGCGAAGCTGAAATCTTGAGGAAATTCCTCAAAAAATTTCAGAGCTTGGTTCGCAATATTTTTGGAGATATGATCTGTGGAAGGTAGTGCTTTTTCAGGCTCCTGAATTGCATCTCAAAAAGGTGATCGTGGGAAAAGTTCAATAACTCTCTCTCTGGGCATCGGATTGGAGTGCCGTAAAAATTGGTTGCAATTAAACAGACTGTAGTTTCTTTGCTATCAATTTCAGAGACAAAGGATGAAACAGTGATATGTTGCAAGTCGAACAAGTTCGCTCTACTGAACTAGTCCATAATTAGGTCATTGTGGGAGATTGGACACAACTTTGTCTTGGAGAATCCAAATTAGGTCAGACTTGTGGCATTAGAAATATAATTTATAGGGATACATCGGTACTAAAATTCAGATATTTAAGTGCTGCAATCACAGAGCTAATCCAATTTCAATATCGAGCTCCTCAAAAGCAAGAAAAAGGTGTGTATTTTTTTCCCAATTGCATAAGTCTTGTTTGAAGAATCAATTTTAATTGATTCCAAGGGCATATTGTAGAATAGATATCAGTATTGGGTTCTAAAAGATGCCCCGTAAAAATAATTCAACACCCATTAAGCCTTCAGAAGGCTCTACTATGACTCATGAAGATGAAAAATTGCAACATGATCTATCAAAATTACAAGAGCAAGTGCAACAAATTTCACTCTCGCAAAGAGCAACAAAAAATGAAATGGAAGTTTTGAAGAAAGGTGTGGAAGCGAAGATGGATGGCATGGAAGCTAAGATGGAAAACATGAAGAATGATCTAAAAACAGGCATCGAAGGTTTGACAAAGTTGATACAAGAAATGTTTCCTAATGGTGAAGAGATAGTAGAAGAACCTCATGATGAGGACAAAATAAATGTTAATCGTGATTTCATAAAATCTAATGTTGGTGGGAAGAACCACCATATTCCTAAAATGGATATGAGGAAGTTTTATGGAAAGGATCCTGTAACATGGATACTACATATGGAGCAATATTTTGATCTCCATAATGTGCAAAACACACAAAAGGTATGCATTGCAACTTTACATTTAGAACAAAATACATTTGTATAGTATCGATGGCTTTTCTCCCGTAAAAAAATTGTCACTTGGTCAATTTTTACGGAGGAAATGATAGCACATTATGAGGATACGAAGAGCACAACCTTCTTTAGCCAATTGATAATTCTCAAAAAAAAGGGTTTAGTGGGGTAGCACATTGAGGACTTCAAAAAATTGAATATAAGGGTAACTGATATTCTAGAGGAACACAGGATTGATCTCTTCATAGGCACTTTAAAGGATGACATCCAACATGAAGTTCGTGTTTTGGAACCGGATTCATTGGAGAAGGCATTCAGGTTGGCAAGAAAAGTTGAATGTAAAATAATGGCGACAAGGAGGCCTACCACTCAATTCTATAAAGAAGGAAGTGTTGCTACATCTAGATTTCCACAACCTACAAGGTTGACACCACAACAATTGGAAGAAAAAAGAGAAAAAGGGCTTTGCTACAGTTGTGATAGAAAATATACTAAAGGTCATAAGTGTGCTGAGAAGAAATTATTTTACATAGATTGTGAAGAGGAAGAAGAAAATGAACAAGAAGAGGATATACACCAGGAATCAACCTTAGAAGAGGAAGAAATGAATCCGACCATATCGTGTAATGCACTGGCAGGAATTACCACTCCTCAAATTCTCAAGATAGAAGGACAAATCAAGAACAAAAAGGTAATAGTGTTGATTGATTCAAGTAGCTCCCATAATTTTATTCATTGTAAGGTAGCCAAGGAATTAAATTGTTTCCTATACCCAGCACCAGAATGTCAAGTGATGGTTGCAAATGGAGGAGCTATAAATTGCTCTGGAAAATGCCATAATATCAAGCTAACCATGGGGTAATATGTATTGACTAGTCCAATGCTTTCCATTCCTATGGGAGGTGCTGATGTTGTACTAGGAGTACAATGGTTACAATCTTTGGGGATGGTAGCTTTTAATTTTCAAGAACTTTTCTTGAAATTTTTTCCAGAAGGAACGGAAGTCGAATTACGGGGTATTGAAGGGAATCCGGGAAGGATAATAAGCTCTAATGTCATGAAAAAGCTTATAAAGAAATAATAACGAGGCGTAATTGCACAATTATGCTCACTAGAAGTTCCGACATCAAAATCATCTATTTCTGCAGATCTCCAACAAGTCTTGGACAATCATTCCAAGGTGTTTGAAACTCCCAAAGGACTCCCACCTATTCGTGATCATGATCATGCTATTCCTTTGATTCCAGGAAGTGTTCCTCCAAACATCAGGCCTTATAGATATCCTTACTTCCAAAAGAGCGAAATTGAACGTATGATTGCAGAAATGTTAGAGGCGGGTATAATTCAACCTGGTCAAAGTTCTTTCTCTGCTCCTGTAGTATTGGTACACAAGAAGGATGGATCATGGCGAATGTGTCCGGATTATAGGGAGCTCAATAAGCTCACCATTAAAGACAAATTTCCCATTCGTGTGATTGATGAATTATTGGATGAATTACATGGAGCAATTTATTTTACCAAGTTGGATCTTCGTTCAGGATATCATCAAATTAGAATGAAGACTGAAGATATTCCAAAAACAACATTTCGAACTCATGAGGTCATTATGAATTTTTGGTCATGCCTTTTGGCCTTACCAATGCACCTTCTACATTTCAAGGGTTGATGAATTCCATTTTCAAACCCTTCCTTAAAAAATTTGTGCTAGTATTTTTTGATGATATACTAATCTACAGCAGGTCTTGGAAGGATCATGTTGAACATGTTGACAGGGTGCTCAAACTATTGCAGGAGAAACAATTATATGCAAAAAAATCCAAATGTTTCTTTGAAGTACAAGAGGTGGAATATCTGGGTCATATTGTATCTCACGAGGGTGTTAAAGTAGACCCTAACAAAATTAAAGCCATTAAGGAGTGGAAAGTCCCCACAACCATAAAGAAGTTGCAAGGATTTCTCGGGTTAACAGGGTATTATTGCAAGTTTGTTAAGAAATTATGGGAGAATAGCAACACCTATAACAACATTATTGAAGAAAGATGAATTTTCATGGACTCCTGAAGCAACTAAGGCCTTTGAACGTCTTAAAGAGGCAATGTTCCTAACATCGGTCTTAGCTACGCCAGACTTCACAAAAACCTTTATTGTGGAATGTGATGCCTTAGGAAATGGAATTGGTGCGGTTTTAATGCAGGAAGGAAGACCCATTGATTTTGAAAGTCGTCCAATCAAAGGAAAGTATTTACATAAACCTATTTATGAGAAGGAAATGTTAGCAATAATGTATGCACTAAAGAAATGGCGAACTTACCTAATGGGAAGACACTTCAAGGTAAAAACTGATCATGACAGTCTTAAACACTTTTTGGAACAAATACTATCGTCAGAAGAGCAGAAAAAATGGGTCACGAAGATGTTGGGGTATGAATTTGAAATAATCTACAAAAAATGAAAGGTTAATGTTGTTGCAGATGCACTCTCAAGAAAGAATGAAGAGGTGGAAGCATTGCTTTGTGCCATTTCTATTATCCAACCAGATTGGATAACCGAAGCAAGAGATGAATGGAAGAAGGACAAATATGTATGGACACTCATTCAAAAGTTGCGGCAAGATCCTAGTACATCTGATACATTTAGTTGGAAAAATGATTCCTTATGGTACAAAGATCGCTTATATCTTTGTAAGAATTCCCAACTAAAACAAAATATTCTTTTCGAATTGCACACTTCTCCTTTAGGAGGACACTCAGGATTTTTAAAAACTTACCACAGGGTGAAGAAATAATTTTTTTGGGATGGCCTTAAATCTGATATTCAAAAGTTTGTGTCGGAATGTTTGGTTTGCCAGCAGAATAAAGTGGAAACAATTAAGACCCCGGGACTTCTACAACCTTTATCCATTCCAAGTCAACGTTGGGAGGAGATTTCAATGGATTTTATCACAGGTTTACCTAAGTCCGAAGGAAAGAGTGTCATAATGGTGGTAGTTGATAGACTTACCAAGTATGCACACTTTTGTGCATTATCTCATCCATTTAAAGCAAGTACAATTGCTACTACATTTATGGACACAATTCAAAAGCTACATGGAAACCCAAGGGTTATTGTGAGCGACAAAGATCCCATTTTTACTGGAAATTTTTGGACAAAGTTATTTTCTTGTTTGGGTACTCAATTAGCTCATAGCTCATCTTATCATCCTCAATCTGATGGTCAAACTGAGATAGTAAATAAAATTTTGGAAGGATATCTTCGTTGTTTTGTATCTGATAAACAAACACAATGGGTCAAGTGGTTACCTCTCGCTGAATGGTGGTATAACACTTCCTTCCATACTGCAGCAAAAATGACCCCATTTATGGCACTTTATGGATATCATCCACCATCCATCACATCATCTTTAAGGGAAAATTCGAAGGTTCAAGCAGTGGAAGATCACATCGAGCATCGGCAAGAAGTTCTCCAACTCTTAAAGGATAACCTGAATTTGGCACAAAATCAAATGAAACAACAGGCAGATCAACATCGCAGCGAGAGAAGTTTTGATGTAGGAGATTGGGTATTTTTACGGCTACAACCATACAAACAAATGTCCCTCAAGCAAGCAAAGAAGGATAATAAATTATCGCCAAAGTACTATTGTCCTTACAAGGTGTTTCAAAATATTGGTACTATGGCATACAAATTGGAGCTTCCTGCTTCTTCGCGAGTACATCCAATTTTCCATGTTTCATGCTTAAAGAAGGTTATCGGTGAAAATCTTCCAGTTCAAACAATATTACCAGAACTTGATGAGGAAGGAAAAATCATATTGGAACCTGAAGCGGTCACGGAAACAAGAACTTGACAACTACATAATCGATCAATTTCAGAGTATCTCATCAAGTGTAAGAACTTACCCACTGAAGATTCTACATGGGAGGATGAGAATTTTATACAGAAGCACCCAGAGCTACTCAAGTGTTGAGGACAACAATTTTTTGAAGGAGAGGGGATTTTTAGGTCCCTATATTACTAGTATAGTCCCTTATTGTTGTTAGTGTAACCCTCTTATTGTTATTATTCTACCCTTGTAACCCCCATTTTATTATTATTGTGCCCTTAAATTATTATTGTTAGGTCGGCTAGGATTACATTTTGGCTCACTAGGATTACATTATGGCCCCATGGACTCCTATATATATAAAGGAGGTTTTGTAAATTGGATCATCCAAGATTTGTTCATTTATGTAATGTATTGGAGGTTTCCCCCTCGAAGTGGCTTATTTCTAAGGCGTTGATATCTCTTTTATTTTATTTTTGGAGCTGGTTACACAACACGCTATAACATTTTTTATACAAAGGTTCAGAAGCTGAAATCCTGAGGAACATATTTGCAAATTTTAGAGCTTGGTTCGCAATATTTTTGGAGATATGATCTGTGGAAGTTAGGTCTTTTTGTAGGATCCTAAATTTAATTTAAACAGGTCATCGTGGAATTTTCGTTATATTTTTTTTCTACGAAGGTCCAGAAGCCGAAATTTTTAGAGTGCGAAGTTGACATCCCGAGGAAAATCGTCGCAAAATTTCAGAGCTTGGTTCACATTATTTTCAGAGATATGATCTGTTTAAGTTAGGGCTTTTTGCAGGCTCTTGAATTTCACTTAAAAAGACCATCTCGGAATTTTCGCTATAACTGTTTTTCTACGAAGGTTAAGAAGCTAAAATTTTTAGAGCATGAAGCTGAAATCCTAAGTAGAAGCATCGAAAAATTTCAGAGCTTGGTTCACAATATTTTCGGAGATATGATCTGTGGAAGTTAGGTCTTTTTGCAGGCTCCTGAATTTAACCTAAACATGTCATCGTGGAATTTTCACTATAAATTTGTTTCTACGAAGTTTCAGAAGCTGAAATTTTTAGGGAGCGATGAAGAAATCCCGAGGAATATTGTCGCAAAATTGCAGAGCTTGGTTCACAATAGTTTTGGAGATATGGGCCGTGGAAGTTAGGTATTTGTCAGGCTCCTGAATTTCATCTCAAAGAGGTGATCATGTGAAAATCTTCATAACTCTCTCTCTGAGCATCAGATTTGAATTCTGTAAAAATTAGCTGAAATTAAATGGATTGTAGTTTCCTATCTATCAAGTTTAGAGCCAGAGGAGAAAACAGTGACACATGGGAAGTCGTACAAGTTCGCTCTACTGAACTAGTCCATAACTAGGTCATTGTGGGAGATTGGACATAACTTTGCCTTAAAGAATCCAAATCAGGTCATACCCGTGGCATTCGAAACAAGATTCAGTGGGTTACTTTAGGGATAAATTTTAGATATTAAGGATTTGAAAGCACATAGATAATTCAGTTTAAATATGGAGCTTCTCAAAAGCAAGAAAAAGGTGTGTATTTGGTTTTTAAAATTGCATAACGTTTGTTTGAAAAAGCAGTTTGAAGTGATTCCAAGGGCATATTTTAGAATTTTTATCATATTGGGCTATATAATGCCTCCAAAAAATAATTCCATACCCATTAAGCCCTCAAAAATCTATACTATGACGCATGAAGAGGAAGAATTGCAGTATGAGATATCAAAATTATGGTACCAAGTGAAACAAATTTTGATCTTATGAAGATCAACCGAAGATGACATAGATGGTTTAAAAGCATAAATGGTTGCTAATTTGGATGGTTTGAAGGATCAAATAATAGCTAATATGGATGATAAATTAGTGGAATATCACATCGAGCATAAACAACAAGTTCTCCAACTCTCAAAGGGTAACCTCACTTTGGTACAGAATCTAATGAAACAACAAGAAGATCAACATCACATCAAAAGAAGTTCTGAAGAAGTCACATAAACAAGAACTCAAAAAGTACGATTAATTTCAGAGTATCTTAGAAATTGGAAGAACTTTACTGTAGAAGATTCCACATGGGAGGATGAGAATTTTATACAGAAGCATCAAGAAATAATCAAGCATTGAGGACAACACTTGTTTGAAGGAGAGGGGCATGTTAAGTCCCTATATTAATAGTGTAGTCACTTATTATGTTAGTGTAGCCCCCCTTATTGTTATGTTGTATGGGCTTGATTATTTTTTGATGCTTCTGTATAAAATTCTCATCCTCCCATGTGGAATCTTCTACAGGAAAGTTCTTCCACTTGCTGAGATACTCTGAAATTGATCGTACTTGTCGAGTTCTTGTTTCTGTGACTTATTCAGAAATTCTTTCGATGTGATGTTGATCTTCTTGTTGTTTCATTATATTCTGCACCAAAGTTAGGTTATCCTTTGAGAGTTGGAGAACTTGTTGTTGATGCTCGATGTGATCTTCCACTAATTTATCATCCATATTAGCTATTTTTTGATCCTTCAAACCATCCAACTTAGCCTTCATTTATGCTTTTAAACCATCTATGTCATCTTCGGTTGCTCTTTGTAAGATCGAAATTTGTTGCACTTGGTACTGTAATTTTGATATCTCATACTGCAATTATTCCTCTTCATGTGTCATAGTATAGCTTTTTGAGGGCTTAATGGGTATGGAATTATCTTTTAAAGGCATTATAGAACCCAATACTAATAAAAATTATAAAATATTCCCTTGGAATCACTTCAAACTTCTTTTTCAAACAAACATTATGCAATTTTAAAAACCAAATACACACCTTTTTCTTGATTTTGAGGAGCTCGATATTGAAACTGAATTAACTTTGTGATTTTAGATATTCAATATCTAAAATTTGGCACTGAGGTAGCCCTCTGAATTATCTTTAGAATGCACAGGTATAACCTAATTTTTATTCTTTAAGACAAATTTGTGCCCAATCTCCTACGATGACCTAATTATGGACTGGTTCAGTAGAGCAAACTTGTACGACCTGCCACATGTCACTGTTTTCTCCTTTGACTCTAAAATTAATATAGAGAAAACTTCAGTCCATGTGATTATGGCCACTTTTTATAGAATTCAAATCCGATGCTTAGAGAGAGAGTTATGAAGATTTTCCCACGATCACCTCTTTGAGATGAAATTTTGGAGTATACAAAAGACCTAACTTCCATAGACCATATCTCTGAAAATATTGTGAACCAAACTCTGAAATTTTGTGAAAATATTTCTTTGAATTTCTTCTTCACTCCCTAAAACTTTCAGCTTCTGAACCTTTGTAGAAAAATAGTTATAGAGAAAATGTCACGATGACCTGTTTAGGTTAAATTTAGGAGCTTGCAAAAATACCTAACTTCCACAAATCATATCTCCGAAATTATTGTGAACCAAGCTCTAAATTTTTTTGAATATGTTCCTCCAGATTTTGGCTTCGCACTCTAAAAATTTCATCTTCTAAACCTTCATAGAAACAAATTTATAGATAAAATTCCACAATGACTTGTTTGAGGTAGAGAAACCCTAGAATCCAAAGCTCTGATACCAAATGTTGTGAAACCAACTCCAAAAAGAGACGAAAAGAGATATAAACGCCTTAGAAATAAGCCACTTTGAGGGGGAAACCTCCAATAAATTACATGAATGAGAAATTCTTGGATGATACAAATGAAAAAACCTCCTTTCTATATATAGGAGTCCATGGGGCCACAATGTAATCCTAGCCGACCTAACAATAATAATGTAAGCGCACAATAATAACAATATAGGGGTTACAAGGGTACAATAATAACAATAAGGGGGGCTACACTAACATACTAAGGGACTACACTATTAATATATGGACTTAACATGCCCCTCTCCTTCAAACAAATGTTGTACTCAACGCTTGATTATTTCTTGATGCTTTTGAAGGTCCCTATATTACTAGTATAGTCCCTTATTTTTGTTAGTGTAACCCCCTTATTGTTATTATTATACCCCTGTAATCCCCATATTGTTATTATTGTGCCCTTCAATTATTATTGTTAGGTCGGCTAGGATTACATTGTGGCCCCATGGAATCCTATATATAGAAAGGAGGTTTTTTAATTTATATCATCCAATAATTGTTCATTCATGTAATGTATTGGAGGTTTCCCCCTCAAAATGTCTTATTTATAAGGTGTTGATATCTCTTTTCTTCTATTTTTGGAGCTGGTTTCACAACATTTGGTATCAGAGCTTTGGATTCTAGGGTTTCGCTGCTCCAAAAATATCATCGTGGAATTTTCACTATAACATTTTTTCTACGAAGGTTCAAAAGATGAAAGTGTTAGAGTGCAAATCTGAAATACTAAGGAACATCGTCACAAAATTTTAGAGCTTGGTTCGCAATATTTGCGGAGATATGATCTGTTGACGTTAGGGATTTTTGTAGGCTCTTGAATTTCACTTAAAAAGGTAATCACGGAATTTTCGCTATAAATTTTTTTCTACGAAGGGTCATAAGCTAAAATTTTTAGAGAGAAAAACCAAAATCCTGAGGAACATCATTGCAAACTTTCAGACCTTGGTTCACAATATTTTTGGGGATATGATTTGTTGAAGATAGGTCTTTTTCAGGCTCCCAAATTTCATCTCAAAGAGGTGATCATGGGAAAATATTCATAACTCTCTCTCTGAGCATCGGATTGGAATTTTGTAAAACACGACTAGAAGTACATGGATTTTGGTTTTTTGTCTATAAATTTCAGAGCCAAAGGAGCAAACAGCGACACGTGGCAAGTTGTACAAGTTTGCTCTATTGAACTAGTCCATAATTAGGTCATTGTGGGAGATTGGAGATAACATTGTCTTGAAGAATCCAAATCAAGTTAGACCTGTGGTATTTGAAATAAGCTTCAGAGGAATACTAAAGGGCTGAATTTTAGATATTTAGGATATGAAATTATAGAGATAAGTCAATTTCAATATCTAGCTCCTCAAAAGAAATTAAAAGGTGTGTATTTTTTTATTTTATTTTTTTTCCGAATTGCATAAGTCTTGTTTGAAGAATCAAGTTGATTTGATTCCAAGGGCATATTGTAGAATATATTTCACTATTGGGTTCTGAAATTCCTCCTAAAAATAATTCAACACCCATTAAGCCTTTAGAAGGCTCTACTATGACTCATGAAGACGAAGAATGGCAACATGACATATCAAATTTACAAAATCAAGTGCAACAAATTTCGCTCTCGCAAAGAGCAACAAAAAATGACATGGAAGTTTTGAAGAAAGGCATGGAAAATAAGATGGATGGTTTGAAAAAAAGCGTGGAATCTAATATGGATGGTTTGAAGTATGGCATGGAATCTAAGATGGATGACATGGAAGCTAAGATCGATGAAAAAATGGAAAAAATGAAGAATGATATAGAAGCAGACATGGAAGGTTTGACAAAGTTGATACAAAAAATGTTTCCTAATGGTGAAAAGATAGTAGAGGAAACTCATGATGAGAAAAAAATAAATGTTAATCGTGATTTCATAAACTCTAGTGTTGGCTGGAAGAACCATCATATTCCAAAAATGGATATGAGGAAGTTTGATGGAAAGGATTATGTCACATGGATACTACAGATGGAGCAATATTTTGATCTCAATAATGTGGAAAACACACAAAAGGTACGCGCTGAAACTTTACATTTAGAACCAAATACATTTGTATGGTATTGATGGCTTTGCTCCCGTAAAAAAATTGTCACTTGGTCAATTTTTATGGAGGAAATGATAGCACATTATGAGGATACAAAGAGAAACACCTTCTTTAGCCAATTGATAAATCTCAAACAAAAGGGTTTAGTGGGGGAGCACATTGAGGAATTCCAAAAATTGAAGATAAGGGTAACTAATATTCCAGAGGAACATAGGATTGATCTCTTCATAGGTACTTTAAAGGATAACATCTAACATGAAGTTTGCGTTTTGGAACCTGATTCATTGGAGAAGGCATTCAGGTTGGCAAGAAAAATTGAATGTAAAATTATGGCGAAAAGGAAGCCAATCACTCACTTCTATAAAGAGGGAAGTGTTGCTACTCCTAGATTTCCACAACCTACAAGGTTGACACCACAACAATTGGAAGAAAAAAGAGTAAAAGGGCTTTGCTACAGTTGTGATAGAAAATACACTAAAGGTCATAAGTGTGCTGAGAATAAAATATTTTTACATAGATTGTGAAGAGGAAGAAGAAAATGAACAAGAAGAGAATATACACCAGGAACCAACCCTAGAAGAGGAAGAAATGAGTCCGACCATATCGTGTAATGCATTGGTAGGAAGTACCACTCCTCAAACTCTCAAGATAGAAAGACATATCTAGAAGAAAAAGGTACTAGTGTTGATTGATTCAGGTAGTACCCATAATTTTATTCATTGTAAGGTAGCCAAGGAATTGAATTGTTTCCTATACCCAGCACCAGAATGTCAAGTGATGGTTGCAAATGGAGGAACTATAAATTGCTCTGGAAAATGCCATAATATCAAGCTAACCATGGGGGAATATGGGTCACAAAGATGTTGGGTTATGACTTTGAAATAATCTACAAAAAAGGGAAGCTAAATGTTGTTGCAAATGCACTCTCAAGAAAGAATGAAGAGGTGGAAGCATTGCTTTGTGCCATTTCTATTATCCAACCAGATTGGATAACTGAAGCAAGAGATGAATGGAAGAAGGATTAAGATGTATGGACACTCATCCAAAATTTGCAGCAAGATCCTAGTACATCTGATACATTTAGTTGGAAAAATGATTCCTTATGGTACAAAGATCGCTTATATATTTGTAAGAATTCCCAACTAAAACAAAAGATTCTTTTGGAATTGCACACTTCTCCTTTAGGAGGACATTCAAGATTTTTAAAATCTCTATTATAGAAATTTTATGATGGCCTTGCCTGAGCATTCAAAATTTGTAGTGGAATGTTCGATGAAAGAAAGGAGTAGTTGAGACAATTACATATCGAGCCTTTACAATTTTTTATCCATTCCAGTTTTTTTTCTGACGTTGGGAGGTGATTTTAATGGATTTTATCACAGGTTTACCTAAGTCCAAATGAAAAATTGTCATCATGGTGGTAGTTGATAGACTTACCCAGTATGCACACTTTTGTCCATTATCTCATCCATTTGAAGAAAGTACAGTTGCTACTACATTTATGGATTCAAAAGCTACATGGAAACCCAAGGGTTATTGTGAGGGACAGATTATTTAAATCGGGAAATTTGGGGGAGTTATTTCTGTTTGGATACTCACTACTATAAGCCATCATATCATCTCATTCCGATGGTTAAGATAAGTAAATAAAGCTCTGGAAGGATATCTTCGTTTGTTTTGTATCCGGACAAAAAAAATATTCAAGTGGTTACCTTCTCGCCGAATGGTACCACAAAATGACCCCATTTATGGCACTGTATGGATATCATCCACCATCCATCACATCATCTTTAAGAGAAAATTAGAAGGTTCAAGCAGTGGAAGATCACATCAAGCATCAATAATAAGTTGTCCAACTCTTAAAGGATAACCTGAATTTGGCACAAAATCGAATGAAACAACAGGCAGATCAACATCGCAGTGAGAGAAGTTTTGATATAGGAGACTGGGTATTTTTATGGCTACAACCATACAAAAAATGTACCTCAAGCAAGCTAAGAAGGATAATAAATTATAGCCAAAGTACTATGGTCCTTACAAGGTGTTGCAAAAGATTGGTACTATGGCATACAAATTGGAGCTTCCTGCTTCTTCACGAGTGCATCTAGTTTTCAATGTTTTTTTCTTAAAGAAGGTTATAGGTGAAAATATTCCAGTTGAAACAATATTTCCAGAGCTTGATGAGGAAGGAAAAATCATATTGGAACCTAAAGTGGTCACAGAAACAAGAACTTGATAGCTACGAAATCGATCAATTTCAGATTATCTCATCAAATGGAAGAACTTACCCATTGAAGATTCTACATTGGAGGATGAGAATTTTATACAGAAGCACCCATAGCTACTCAGGCATTGAGGACAACACTTTTTTGAAGGAGAGGGGCATGTTAGGTCCCTATATTACTAGTATAGTCCCTTATTGTTGTTAGTGTAACCCCCTTATTGTTATTATTGTACCCCTGTAACCCCCATATTTTACCCTTGTAGCCCCCACATGAATGAACAATTCTTGTATGATACAAATTACAAAACCTCCTTTCTATATATAAGAGTCCATAGGCTACACAATCCCAAACTCGACTAACAATAATAATTTAAGGGCACAATAATAACAATATGGGGGTTACAGGGGCACAATAATAACAATAAGGGGGTTACACTAACAACAATAAGGGACTATACTAGTAATATGGGGACCTAACATGCCCCTATCCTTCAAAAAGGTGTTGTCCTCAACGCTTGAGTAGCTCTGGGTACTTTTGTATAAAATTCTGATCCTCCCATGTAGAATCTTCAGTGGGTAAGTTCTTCCACTTGATGAGATACTCTGAAATTGATCGATTTCATAGCTGTCGTGTTCTTGTTTCCGTGACCGCTTCAGGTTTCAATATGATTTTTCCTTCATCATCAAGTTCTGGAAATATTGTTTGAACTGGAATATTTCACCTATAACCTTCTTTAAGCGTGAAACATGGAAAACTGGATGCACTCGCGAAGAAGTAGGAAGCTCCAATTTGTATGCCATAGTACCAATATTTTGCAACACCTTGTAAGAACCATAGTACTTTGGCGATAATTTATTATCCTTATTAGCTTGCTTGAGGGACATTTGTTTGTATGGTTGTAGCTGTAAAAATACTCAGTCTCCTACTTCAAAAATTCTCTCGTTGCGATGTTGATCTGCCTGTTGTTTCATTCGATTTTCTGCCAAATTTAGGTTATCTTTTAAGAGCTGGAGAACTTCTTGTTGATGCTTGATGTGATCTTCCACTGCTTGAACCTTCAAATTTTCTCTTAAATATGATGTGATGGACAGTGGATGATATCCATAAAGTGCCATAAATGGGGTCATTTTTGCTGCAGTATGGAAGGAGGTGTTATACCACCATTCAGTGAGAGGTAACCACTTGACCCATTGTGTCTGTTTATCAAATACAAAAAAATGAATATATCCTTCCAAACATTTATTTACTATCTCAGTTTGACCATCGGATTAAGGATGATAAGATGAACTATGAGGTAATTGAGTACCCAAACAAGAAAATAACTCCATCCAAAAATTTCCAGTAAAAATGGGATCTCTGTCGCTCATAATAACCCTTGGGTTTCCATGTAGCTTTTGAATTGTGTCCATAAATGTAGTAGAAATAGTACTTACTTTAAATGGATGAGATAATGCACAAAAGTGTGAATACTTGGTAAGTCTATCAACTACCACCATGATGACACTCTTTTCTTCGGACTTAGGTAAACCTATGATAAAATCCATTGAAATCTCCTCCCAACATTGACTTGGAATGGATAAAGGTTGTAGAAGACCCGAGGTCTTAATTGTCTCAACTTTATTCTACTGGAAAATCAAACATTCCACCACAAAATTTTGAAAATAAAATTTAAGGCCATCCCAAAAAAATTCTTTCTTCACCCTGTGGTAAGTTTTTAAAAATCTTGAGTGTCCTCCTAAAGGAGAAGTGTGCAATTCCAAAAGAATCTTTTGTTTTACTTGGGAATTCTTATAAATATATAAGAGATCTTTATACCATAAGGAATCATTTTTCCGACTAAATGTATCAGATGTACTAGGATCTTGCTGCAACTTTTGAATGAGTGTCCACACTTCTTCATCCTTCTTCCATTCATCCCTTGCTTCAGCTATCCAATCTGGTTGGATAATAGAAATGGCACAAAGCAATGCTTTCACCTCTTCATTCTCTCTTGAGAGTGCATCTGCAACAACATTTAACTTCCATTTTTTGTAGATTATTTCAAATTCATAATGACCCATTTTTGCTGCTCTTCAGAAGATAGTCTTTGTTCTAAAAAGTGTTTAAGACTATCATGATCAGTTTTTACCTTGAAGTGTCTTCCCATTAGGTAAGTTCACCATTTCTTTAGTGCATGTAGTATTGCTAACATTTCTTTCTCATAAATAGGTTTCTGTAAATACTTTCCTTTGATTGGACGACTTTGAAAAGCAATGGGTCTTCCTTTTTGCATTAAAACAGCACCAACTCGATTTCCTGAGCCATCACATTCCACAATAAAGGCTTTTGTGAAGTCTGATGTAGCTAAGACCGGTGCTAGTCACATTGACTCTTTAAGATGTTCAAAGGCCTTACTTGCTTCAAGATTCCATGAAAATGTGTCTTTCTTCAATAATGTTGTTAGAGGTGCTGCTATTCTCCCACAATTCTTAACAAACTTGCGATAATATCCTGTTAACTCGAGAAATCCTCGCAACTTCTTTATGGTTGTGGGGACTTTCCATTATCTAATGGATTTAATTTTGTTAGGGTCTACCTTAACACCCTCGTGAGATACAATATGACCCAGATATTCCACCTCTTGTACTCCAAAGAAAAATTTGGATGTTTTTGCATAAAATTGTTTCTCATGCAATAGTTTGGGCACCCTGTTAACATGTTGAACATGATCCTTCCAAGACCTGCTGTAGATTAGTATATCATCAAAAAATACTAGCACAAATTTTCTAAGGAAGGGTTTGAAAATGGAATTCATCAAACCTTGAAATGTAGAAGGTGCATTGGTAAGGCCAAAAGGCATGACCAAAAATTCATAATGAACCTCATGAGTTCGAAATGTTGTTTTTGGAATATCTTCAGTCTTCATTCTAATTTTATGATATCCTGAACGAAGATCCAACTTGGTAAAATAAATTGCTCCATGCAATTCATCCAATAATTCATCAATCATAGGAATGGGAAATTTATCTTTAATGGTGAGATTATTGAGCTCCCTATAATCCGGACACATGCACCATGATCCATCCTTCTAGTATTGACTAGGTTGAATTATACCAGCCTCTAACATTTCTGCAATCATACGTTCAATTTCTCTCTTTTGGACATAAGGATATATATAAGGCCCGATGTTTGGAGGAACACTTCCTGGAATCAAATGAATAGCATGGTCATGATCACGAATAGGTGGGAGTCCTTTGGGAGTTTCAAAAACCTTGGAATGATTGTCCAAGACTTTTTGGAGATCTGCAGAAATAGATGATTTTGATGTTGGAACTTCTAGTGAGCATAATTTTGAAATCACGCCTTGTTGTTATTTCTTTAGAAGCTTTGTCATGACATTAGAGCTTATTATATTTCCCGTCTTCCTTGCAATACCCCGTAATTTGACTTCCTTTCCTTCTGAAAAAAATTTCAAGGAAATTTCTTGAAAATTAAAAGCTACCATCCCCAAAGATTGTAACCATTGTACTCCTAGTACAACATCAGCACCTCCCATAGGAATGGAAAGCATTGGAATATTAAATACATATTCCCCCATGGTTAGCTTGATATTATGGAATTTTCTAGAGCAATTTATAGTTCCTCCATTTGCAACCATCACTTGACATTCTGGTGCTGGGTATAGGAAACAATTCAAGTCCTTGGCTACCTTACAATGAATAAAATTATGGGTACTACGTGAATAAATCAACACTATTACCATTTTCTTCTTGATATGTCCTTCTACCTTGAGAGTTTTAGGAGTGTTAATTCCTGCCAATGCATTACACGATATGGTCAGACTCATTTCTTCCTCTTCTAGGGTTGGTTCCTGGTGTATATCCTCTTCTTGTTCATTTTCTTCTTCCTCTTCACAATCTATGTAAAATAATTTCTTCTCAGCACACTTATGACCCTTAGTGTATTTGCTATCACAACTGTAGCAAAGCCCTTTTGCTCTTTTTTCTTCCAATTGTTGTGGTGTCAACCTTGTAGGTTGTGGAAATCTAGGAGTAGCAACACTTCCCTCTTTATAGAAGTGAGCGGTAGGCTTCCTTGTCGCCATAATTTTACATTCAATTTTTCTTGCCAACCTGAATGCCTTCTCCAATGAATCAGGTTCCAAAACACGAACTTCATGTTGGATTTTATCCTTTAAAGTCCCTATGAAGAGATCAATCCTGTGTTCCTCTGGAATATCAGTTACCCTTATATTCAATTTTTGGAAGTCCTCAATGTGCTCCCCCACTAAACCCTTTTGTTTGAGATTTATCAATTGGCTAAAGAAGGTGTTGCTCTTTATATCCTCATAATGTGCTATCATTTCCTCCGTAAAAATTGACCAAGTGACAATTTTTTTACGGGAGCAAAGCCATCGATACCATACAAATGTATTTTGTTTTAAATGTAAAGTTGCAATGCGTACCTTTTGTGTGTTTTGCACATTATGGAGATCAAAATATTGCTCCATCTGTAGTATCCATGTTACAGGATCCTTTCCATCAAACTTACTCATATCCATTTTTGGAATATGGTGGTTCTTCCCACCAACATTAGAGTTTATGAAATCACGATTAACATTTATTTTGTTCTCATCATGAGTTTCCTCTACTATCTTTTCACCATTAGGAAACATTTTTTGTATCAACTTTGTCAAACCTTCGATGTCTACTTTTAGATCATTCTTCATGTTTTCCATTTTTTCATCGATCTTAGCTTCCATGTCATCCATCTTAGCTTCCATGCCAACTTCCATGCCATCCATATTAGCTTCCAAACCATTCATCTTAGCTTCCACGACTTTCTTCAAACCATCCATTTCATTTTTTGTTGCTCTTTGCGATAGAGAAATTTGGTGTACTTGCTCATGGACTTTTGATATCTCATGTTGCATTTCTTCTTCTTCATGAGTCATATTAGAGCCTTTTTAAGGCTTAATGGGTGTTGAATTATTTTTAGGAGGCATTTTAGAATCCAGTACTGATATCTATGCTCAATAGGCCTTTGGAATCACCTAGAACTGATTTTTCAAAAAATACTTATGCAATTTGAAAGAAAAATACACACCTTTTTCTTGATTTTGAGGAGTTGATATTGAAACTGATTTATCTATATGATTTTGGATCTTCAATATCTGAAATGTTTCCCTAACATAGCTCTCTGAATCTTCTTTCTAATGCCATAGGTCTAACCTGATTTGGATTCTTGAAGACAAAGTTATGCCCAATCTCCTATGATGACCTAATTATGGACTAGTTCAATAGAGCGAACTTGTATGACCTGCCACGTGTCACTATTTCCTCCTTAGGCTCTGAAATTGATATAGAGAGAACTACAGTCCGTGTACTTGCGGCCACTTCTTACATAATTCCAATCTGATGCTCAAAGAGAGAGCTATGAAGATGTTCCCACGATCACCTCTTTGAGATGAAATTTGGGAGCCTGAAAAAGACCTAACTTCCACAGACCATATCTCTGATAATATTTCCAACAAAGCTCTAACATTTTGAAAATATCTTCCTTAGGATTGCTTCTTCGCTCCTTAAAATTTCAGCTTTTGAACCTTTGTAGAAAAAAGGTTATAGCGAAAATTCCGCGATGACCTATTTAGGTTAAATTCGGGAGCCTCCAAAAAGACATAAATTCCACAGATCATATCTCTGAAAATATTGCGAAACAAGCTATGAAATTTTGCGATGATATTCCTTAGGATTTCAGCTTCACACTCTAAAAATTTCAGCTCAGGAACCTACCTAGAAAAAAAATTATAGCGAAAATGTCATGATGACTTGTTTGGGGTAGCGAAACCCTAGAATCCAAAGCTCTGATACCAAACGTTGTGAAACCAGCTCCAAAAATAGACGAAAAGAGATATCAATGCCTTAGAAATAAGCCACTTTGAGGGGGAAACCTCTAATATATTACATTAATGAAAAATTCTTGGATGATACAAATTACAAAACCTCCTTTCTATACATAGGAGTCGATGGGGCCACAATGTAATATTAGTGGGGCTACAATGTAATCCTAGCCAACCTAGCAATAATAATTTAAGGGCACAATAATAAAAATATGGGGGTTACAAGGGTACAATAATAACAATAAGGGGGTTACACTAACAACAATAAGGGACTATACTAGTAATATAGGGACCTCACATAATTTCGAGTTCTAAGGTTAGTTGGTGGGACATGCTAGTGGACTTCGTTGTAACTGAGTGATACAAATTTGGAACATAGTTGGATGTGTAGTTATGTGAGTTGCAAAGTAGTTTAACTTAGTTAAGTGATTTAAACTTAGTTGTGCTAGTTGTAACTAGTTGTAACTAAAGATACACTAATGAGAGATCAGTGAGTTAAATATTAAATTAATTCACATGGAGTGATCTCACATGCAACTAAAGTTTTACTACTGTTCACTATATGCATGTCAGATCCAGTGGAGACCCAGTTGAGAGATAGGTGAAAGGGGAAGTTTGACTATCTGTTGTGACATTAGTGGGTGCACTCATGCAACCAAACACATATTGGATATGCCTATGAGTATTGCGCAGTCAAGGCAAGGAAAAACCGAAATCATTCAAAGGTTCTTGACCATCGGGAATTGCGCAATGGAGGTAGGCTTTCAGGAGGTAGTAAATTGGTGCATTTGTGAGCCAATTATTGTATGACAGTGTGAGATTATTGTATATTGTATTGAGAGCTCTTCTGATAAGAGTTTTGTATGAGATTGTTTCATGATCCATGATATATACATAATATATGATAGTGGGGTTTTTAGCTTTACACTTCTCTGGTAAAAACATCTGTGTTATGTGTGATTGATATTTCTTCATGTGTTTGCAATTGGTGATTAAATTTATGCAAATACTAGTACTCAAAATACTATCCCTTCAACTAGTCCTAATACTCAACCTACCTCTTCTTCAACTCAAAATCCACCTAACCAACCTATCCAAAATCCAATGGTAGGACAACCACCTCCACCAAATTTAAACCCATGGAGAAATCCAAGGGCTATAAACATGCCCACTTGTCTTCATGCTCTTCCCAAAAATACTAAAATATGGCTACCTAAATTTAATCCTGATGATGGTCTTCCGATAGAAGAAGACATTCACAATTTTATGTTAGTTGTCAATTTAAATGGAGTAGTTAAAGAGGATTGCGTTGTAATATTATTTCCATATACTCTAAAAGGATCTGTAGGATCCTAGTATTTTTCACTACCTTCCCTCTCTATAACTAGTTGGAATATGTTCAAAGAACAATTTCTAGCTAAGTTTGGGGATGACAGGACCACTACTACGCTCATCAATGATTTGTCAAATCTAAAAGCTAAAACAGGCAAGAAGATAAAAAATTTCAATTCAATATTTAATAAATTACTCAATAAAATTCTTGCTACAATAGTTCCTGGTGCAGAAGTTTTTGTTGATAAAGCGAAACTGGAAACACTTGCAGAAAATATGCAAGAATATCTATCTGTAGAGAAACGCATAACCGCTCTTGAGAAAAATAATTCTCAAGAAGCTCAAAAATCAAATAAAGTGTCTTTCAAACATGATTCTAAAAGTAAGGCACCAAAAATATCCTTTTGACGTTGAAGGTATTCAAAATTTTTTGAAAACCATGACAAACGAGATGGAAAATATCAAGAAACAAGTCGCTGAAAATGCTACCTTGAAAAAGACTTTCAGAAACTTTAAGAAAGGTCAGTACTCTAATACTCAACCTAAAAATATCATATCTAAGGTTGAATCTGGTCAAGAATAAGAGGAAGAGAAAACAGAGGAATAATAATATGATGAACAAGAAGAAGTTAAACTAAATGGAATGTGGGATGTAATATCCCAAAAGGGAGAATGCATTAATACTGAAACACAATATAAGAACTGCAAATAAGTAAACAATAAATCTAAAAAAAATCAGAATATACAGAGAAGCTGAGCCTTTTTATTATGTGGAGAGGATTTAGTTACACAATGTACAAAATATGAGGGAATCTAGCCAAAGAGATGGCCTAGAATCACCTTACAAACATGCTACAACTAGCACTGCGTAACTAGTGAGCTTACGGGAAGCAATACTGAATTGTCCCTTTTGTTACTGATGTACATGAAGCTTTTGCAAAAGGAAATGCAGATCTATGGAGCTTAGGAGCTTTGATGATGCTAAGATTCAAGATCTGGCCAATGTGATGGGTACCCAAGATAACCCGGAAAGGATTTTCCAGATCTACAATTTTGGAAAATCACCCTCCTAGGGTTTGATCCTTTGACTGCTAGGTTATACAGATCTGAAGCTAGATCTGATCCAAAGATGGATGCAATATGTTATACAACCAGATCTAAGATTGAAGGGTTGATCCCTCCTTCAGATCTACAAGCTAGAAGCTTGAGATCTTGCCTCCTCTTCTTCCTCCTTCAAGTTGCAGCAATTGAATATGCAACTGCTACAGAAACTGCACTGTACAAGTGGGAGAGGCTCTATGCCTACTAAAATGTGCTGCAATAAGCTCCAGGCTTATGGGAATGGTGATGGCAAGGTGAGGGGATGGTCCCTCATAGGATTACTAGCTGAAATACTAGTAACTTCCTTCCTCCTTTGGATCTGCAATGATGGACTGCACAATCCTTGATGGGACTGCTGCTGATAGGAGGTAAGTAATGTTTGGCCTAATGCCAGATCTGAAATGAAGCCCTGGGAATGTTGATATTCAAGCCCAAGGTGATATGAATAATCCTACACCGTTTCTCTAGTTGAAATACTAAAGACAACGTCCAACTCCCAACCGATCCTCAGAAATTGCTTAATTCCTAAAGGTAGGTGTTCTGCAGAGAATGGAAATAATGTAGCACCAATTCCTGATGATGAATGAAGTACAACCCTCTTCCAAGAGCTACTCAATGAAAGAGGTGGGATTCCCGACTAGGAACACCCAGTGCTAAACAACACTTTCAATCTTAGCTAAACATCCAAAGAAAGCATGGAATGTCAAATGACAATTCCAAATCTAAATAGACCTTTACATGAATAATCCAAAGCATGCCTCCATTGTTTCCTTCATCTCCTTTATATATTTTATGAGCCTTCCCATGCCTTGGCCTGCCTCTAAACTGCATTGTGCATGTGGAGGTAATCCTCCATGTTTGACTGCGTTGTCTCTCCAAGTCCTCCATCATGTATAGATGCAATGTGCACCCTCTCCATCATGTGTGCAATAATTGCACTACTTCCTCCATCACTTTATCATAAATGTTCTATCATCTTACATTAGATGCCTTCCATGATCTTAGTTGATTTCTTCAACCTCCATGATCTATCTCATTAATGAGACATGATCTCCACTCCATTCACATTAGTAGTTGCTCCACTACTCCATTATGTAGATCTAGGCTTAATCAATTGACATTCACACATAAAAAGTGGATATTTATTCATCTTGAGGATTATGGGTCCCTCCACCCTTTTATTTACTTAATTCATTAAGAAAATTAAGAACTCTAATATTCCAAATATTATGTGAAAATTTGGGAATATTACAGTCCTCCCTGGAAAAATATTTCTTGTCCTCAAGCAACTGCAAAAGTAGATGTGAAAACCATCCATCCCCTCCAAATGGAATCCACATAAGGAAGGCCTCCATTTTCTACAATGTGTCATGCATGTTTGGTTCCAAATTTGTCTCTTAAAAGTGCATAGAATGACCTCCAAATCTATGGTTAGATGCCCTCTTTTTTCCATGAGGTACCAAGTGACAATAATATGATGTCCAACATCATCATCAATACATGAGATACATAAAATTAAGTGGTTATTTTTACAAAGGAAAGGCTCCATCTCACAATGCATCTCTTCATCCCATGCTTTATGAAATAGATTGACCATTGACATGACCTCATTCTTATCCTTGTTGGATTTTTTGGATCCAAGCATCATTCCAACATTATGCAAAAGAAGAAATAGAGATATATGGGTAGACAAAGATATCAAACCATATTCTCCCAACAGTAACCACCGGAGTAAGGCCCTTTGCTGCCATCCTCCATCTCCTCCATGTAAGATGGACAAGCCAAACTCCCCCAAAAGAAACCAAAGAAACAAGAGATCTTGCTGCATTTTCACCTTCTCATGTGCATCATGGAGTAAGAACATACTGATAGACATGTGGAATGTTGCATCAGCCCAATAGAAGCAAACACCATCAATACACATCATGAGAATACCATGCCAAGTTTTACATAATACAAAACACATAGACATAGGAGATGTTATGTGATGGACAAACTCTCTCATGTACAACCCAAGTGAACATGCCTTCTTTTGCTGCATTCAATCATTGATGCACAAGGCATGAGTCAGAAAAATATGAGCTATTGGGTGGTAACCATACTCACCCAAGACCAACCAGTGCAGTCATGCCTCCTTATTCATTTCATGAGTGTTTTTCAAGGCATGGATCAAAGAAATAGGATCCTTTGGGTAGTAACCAAACTCACCCAAGAGAAACCAATGTAACCAAGCTTCTTTCTGGCCCATGTCATATATCTGCAAGTGGTCATGCAACCCCTTGTTGATCATATTCACCCACTCATCCCAACGTGGAGAATGAATGATGTCCTGCATAAACATGGTATCCTCCCTTTGTAGACTATCATCCTCCTCAAACTGATGAAGAAATTTGCACTCCATGATATGTTTAAGTGCACCTCCAATGAGATCTCTTAATGAGACCTTCTTCTCATCAATGGCCCTCCAAATACAGTGAGGTTCTGGTTCTGCTGCAGGTATAATTTTCTCTTTGAGCTGTGAGATCCTCATTGAGAAAGTGTCATCTAGAAAGGATAAAAGGTTCCTCGTCTCAGGATGTCTACCATTTATCATCTCTACCTCCATTGCTTCATGAGTGAAGCTACCTTCAAAATTCTCCAAGAATAATGGGGCCCCTTCATTGTCACTACTACTAAGTGACAACGTTGTAGATCTGCATGGTAATACATATGCTGTCTTAAAGCAAGGCACAATGTTGATCTCATAACCAACCATTATACATAGGATCATACTCATCCCATTTTCTGAAACTATACACTTCAACTCAAAGGGTTGAATGTAGTTCATCAATGACAAACTAGGATATATTTTCATCTCCTCCTTGATTAGATCAAGGGTCCCCTGCGCTGTGATAGGTTGCTGCTTGAAATCAACATTTTATTCTAACCCTTGGTTATGCATTGGCCCTTATGGCATGCCATCATAAGGTTCAATAAGATCTACTGAAACAATATGTGATGAATATTTATGCATACCTTGGATCAACTGATGTGTGGGAACCTCTTGCAAGAACACAAGAGTTCCTCCAATCGGGACAATGGTGTCTCCAACTGCTGGTAAGAGTGATGGGTGTTCTTCTATCAATGTACTAGTGCCAGAATATTCCTCCTCTTCCTCATGCATCTCCTGAATCATGCATGGGACTCTATGTGTCAAGAGCTCAAGACTATCTTGCAAGGTTACAAGTGTCCCTTCTCTGGATGCAAGTACTTCTGCAGCTGATGCTGAATGTCGTGACTCCTTGTCCAGAGTGACAAGATTGACATCCTTCTTTGTTTTCTTAGGAAATGTATCTTTGTAACACATCTCTGGTTTTATCACATCAAAATCCTTCCTCAACTTGTGAAATAAATCTACATATTTGGTCACCTTTGCATGCTCCATGTGACCAAACCACCAATCATTGGATTCACCAAAAAGATGAAGTGCTGCAATTTGGATAGCCTTTCCTTCAACTACAGGATGTAGCCTGAAAAATGTATCTAACTCTTTCCTCCAAGCCTTAAGAGCACTTGAGGAAGATCCATCAAATGTAGGCAAATAGAATCTATTGTGCCTCTTTCTTCTATTGCTGCTATATGATCTTATTTATTCTTTGAGTTCGAAGAATTCTTAGAGAGTTAGACTCTCTTTGAATTCTCTAGACTGTGCTTTGTACTCTTCAAGATACAAAATGAGAGTCTCATGAGTCTCAGGTTTTCTTCTTTATTCATTTCTATACTTTTCACCCTCTTCAGAGAAAGTGGGCATAGTAGATCTATGAGGAGATCTATGATTTTCCGGTCTTCTTTCTTGGTGATAGGAAGTGCTTGGACCTTCCCCATCAAATATTATTCTTGGATACTCCTTTTGCCTTTCCCTCTTTATTTGATTGACCTCTTTAGAGAGATCTTGCATGGATTAAAAGAGAGGAGTGGCAAGACTATAATCCTCCTTCATGATAGATCTAATCTATTTTCTTCTTCTTTTGATGCAAAAGATGAAGTGTCCATAAGCTGAGCCAAAGATCATGCTTTGATACCACTGTAATATCCCAAAAGGGAGAATGCAGTAGTACTGAAACATAATATAAGAACTGAAACTAAGTAAATAATAAATCTAAAGACAACATTAGAATATACAGAGAAGCTGAGCCTTTTTATTATGTGGAGAGGATTCAGTTACACAATGTACAAAAGATGAGGGAATCTAGCCAAATAAATGGTCTTGAATCACCCTGCAAACATGCTACAACTAGCACTGCGTAACTAGTGAGATTACAGGAAGCAATACTACACTATCCCTTTTGCTACTGATGTACATGAAGCTACTTAAAAATTAAATGAAGATCTATAGAGCTCATGAGCTCTGATGATGCCAAGATTCAAGATCTGGCCAATGTGATGGGAACCCAAGATAACCCAGAAAAGATTTTCTAGATCTACAACTTTGGAAAATCACCCTCCTATGGTTTGATCCTTTGACTACTGTGTTATGCATATCTAAAGCTAGATCTGATCCAAATATGGCTGCAATATGTTATAAAACCAGATCTAAGCTTGAAGGGTTGATCCCTCCTTCAGGTCTACAAGCTAGGAGCTTGAGATATTGCCTCCTCTTTTTCCTCCTTCAAGTTGCAGCAACTGAATATGAAGCTGCTACAAAAACTGCACTATACAAGAGGAAGAGGCTCTATGCCTGCTGAAATGTGCTGCAATAAGCTCTAGACTGATGGGAATGGTGATGGAAATGTGAGCGGATGGTCCCTCACAAGATTACTAGCTGAATTACTAGTAACTTCCTTCCTCCTTTGGATATGCAATAATGGACTCCACAATCCTTGATGGGACTACTGTTGATAGGAGATCAATAATTTTTGGCCTGATGCCAAATCTGAAATGAAGCCCTGGGAATGCTGATATTCAAGCCCAAGGTGATAGGAATAATCCTACACTGGTTCTCCAGCTGAAATACTGAAGACAACCTCCAACTCCCAACTGATCTTCAGAAATTGCGTAATTACTGAAGGTAGGTGTTCAGCAGAGAATGGAAATAATGTGGCACCAATGCCTGATGATGATTGAATTAGAACCATCTTCCAAGAGATACTCAATGAAAGAGGTGGGATTCCCGACCAGGAACACCCAGTGCTAAACAACACTAGCAATATTAGCTAAACAGCCAAAGAAAGCATGGAATTTCAAATAATAATTCCAGATCTAAACAAACTTTTACATGAATAATCAAAAGCTTGCCTCCATTGTTGCCTTGATCTCCTTTATATAGTTTATGAGCCTTCCCATGCCTTGGCCCACCTCTAAAACGCACTGTGCATGTGGACATAATCCTCCATGTTTGACTGCGATGTCTCTCCAAGTCCTCAATCATGTCTAGATGCAATGTGCACCCTCTCCATCATATGTGCATTAATTGCACTACTTCCTCCATCACTTCAGCATGAATTCTCTATGATCTTACATTAGATGCCTTCCATGATCTCATTTGATTGCTTCAACCTCCATGATATATCTCATTAATGAGACATGATCTCCACTCCATTCACATTAGTAGTTGCTCCACTACTCAATTATGTAGATCTAGGCTTAGTTAATCCACATTCACACATAAAAAGTGGATATTTATTCATCTTGAGGATTATGGGTCCCTCCACCATTCTATTTACTTAATTCATTAAGAAAATTAAGAACTCTAATATTGATAAAAATGCTTTCAGATTACTCACATTGTTAGGATTAGGTCGACGTTTTGAACCAGCTAATATTCCAAATATTATGTGAAAATTTGAGAATATTACATGGGATTTCATCCTACAAAATGAAGAACAACTTGAAGCTTTACCTATGAGCACAAGGAGCAAAAATACTACTGAAGCAACATAGCCAAATCAACAGCAAACGATTTCAACGCCTGCTAATGGAAAATCGGTAAGCAAAAAGTCTAATTCAAAGGCTACAGAAACAAGCCATGTCATTTCATACACTCCACCTACATCTAAAACAATGGTTGTATCAGAAACCATTAAGTATAATGTATTTGAATACATGAAGAAAACCAGGGCCAAATTTTCGATCCATGAGCTTACTAAATTGAAGTAGCAACATAAAATCTTAGTTAGAGACTTAAATGTGGTTCCTGCTTCAAAGTTACCTGCTCCAGTAATAGTACAAGCTGATAATGAAATGGGTAAGCCACCTTCTCCTTCAATAAAAATTGATGCTACATATTTTATTATGATAGGTGATCGATCCATCTATCATACTCCTCCATTTCTCCTAATCTATGAGATCTACAACAAAAACATTCATAACTGTTTGATAGACTCAGGGGCTTCCTCAAACATAATGTGTAAATCAATTTGTGCTAAGTTGAACATAACTCCACATAGTTCACCCGTTCATATAGTGCAACTTGATAGAACCATAGTAGAGGTGGTAGGAGAAATAAATTCTATTTCCATCAGATTGTCATCAAACCCCAAAGTTACTCAGATAATTGATATATCAATGGTTGATATTCCTGAATTTTACAGCTTAGTTTTAAGTCGTGACTGGTCTAAAAAACTACATGGTTATTTTTCAAAAGACTGTTCACATATGTGGTTACCATATAATGGAAAACCAAATCAAATTCAGGTAGACTGTGAAAATTTTATGAAGCATACAGTCACCGATCTTGAAGGAGTAAATGAGCCAGTATCGTTCAATAACAACATTATTGGAAACTACTCAGCAGGGTCATTTTTGGGAAATTTCAATGCTCAAACATCATATTTCTTTGATAATGCAATTGTTTCTTAGATTGAGAATTTTTCCCATCCAGATAGTTTCAAATATATAAATTTTGCAAATAGAAAAGTAGTTAATTCTTTGTTTTGGATTCTTTATTTCGACGGTTCTAAATCCGAAGATGGTGCAGGTGTAGGTTGTATTTTAATAAACCCAGAAGGATAGAAGACCATGTTAGCCTGCAGATTAGAATTTGATTGTACAAACAATGTAGCAACATAAGAAGCATTAGTTCAAGGCTTGTTAAAAGCCATTGATCTTAATATCAAATATCTGAAAGTTCTCGAAGATTCAGAAATCATAGTTAGACAGGTAAGAGATACTATTCACTATAATTATGGACATTTAAAGCATTACCAATCATTAGTCTAAGAATTAACCACTCATTTCTTAGCCTTCAACATTTCTTCTGTACCTAGAATGCAAAATGCTAGTGCAGATCTACTGGCTAATGTAGCCTCGAAGTTAATCCCATCCCAAGAATTTAGTCCCAATAGTTTTTCTATTGAATTGATTTTTAGACCATATATTCCTGATAATATTACCAATTGGAGAGTATTCAGTAACGATTCAGATATCATAGACTTTTTAACATCTGAAGGATCTTATGATAGTCAAATTTTGGATGAAAATGAACATGACATTCAGATTAAGAAAGAACAAGATGAAAATCCTATTCCCAAATCTGTTGTCAAGTTAGAAGACCTATATGATCTGAAAGACAGGTTTAAAAGAGTGACTAACTCAAAAACACAAAGCTCTACTTTAAGATTTGAGTTAGTAAATCTAGGAACTGACGAAAAACCTCAAAATGTAAATCTAATTCTTGGTATATCTTCTGAAGAAAGTTTATCATTCATCAGATTATTTAGAATGTAAAAATGTGTCTTTGCTTGGGATTATAGTGATCTTAAAACATATGATACTTCTGTGATTAAACATACAATTCCTATGATCTCAGAAGAAAAGCCTATACAGTAGAAATTGAGAAAGATTCATCAAAATCTGGAAAGTCAAATTAAAACAGAATTGAACAAACTCCTCAAGGAAAAAAACATCTTTCTAGTTTGGCATTCTAAATGGGTATCAAATTTGGTACCTGTCAGGAAAAATAATGATGATATTATAATTTGCATTGATTTTAGAAATTTAAACAAAGCTTGTCAGAAGGAAAACTTTTCATTACCAACCATGGAACAAGTACTACAAACAGTAGCTGGTTCTGAACTCATGTCCTTTCTAGATGGATTTTCAAGATATAATCAAATTCTCATATATCCAAATGACAAATTGAAAACTACGTTCAGAACTAAGTGGGGAACTTACGCCTATCAGAAGATGCCTTTTGGATTAATTAATGCAAGTGCCACTTTTCAAAGAGCTATGGACACAAATTTTATGGGGATCATAAACAAAACAATATTTATTTATTTAGATGACATTACAGTCTTTTCTAAACAAGTAACCAATCATGTAAATGACCTAAAGAAAGTATTTGATCAGTAATGCAAAAGGTATGGCATCTCATTGAATCCAAAGAAATCATTTTTTGCATTAGATGAAGGAAATATTTTGGGATTCATTGTGTCAAAAAGTGGTATCTATATTGATCTTGAAAGAATTGAATAAATCAAACGAATTCCTTTCCCTCATAACAAGAAAACTATGCAGTCATTCCTTGGGAAAATCATTTTTGATAAAAGGTTTGTCCCTGACTTTTCTCAAATTATTTTACTTTTACAGAATATGATTAAGAAATTTTTTGTCTTTAAATGGGGACATAATGAAAGAGAAGCATTTGATTTGATTAGACAATCAATTGTCAATGCTCCATTCCTGACTACCCCCAATTTTCTTAATCCTTTTACATTATACTTTTTCATCGGATGCATCATATGTCGTTGTTTTGACACAGCTAAATCACCAAAAAATTGAAGCACCAGCATCATTTTCCAGTTCAAATTTAAAAGGTGTAGAACTAAATTATACATCTGTCGAAAAACAAGCATTTGTTGTCTTTAAGGCTATAAAGAATTTTAGACCTTTTCTCCTAAAAACTCACACTAGAATCATAGTTCCATTCTCTGCAGTGAGACAACTCTTGATGCAAAGAGAATTAGGAGAAAAGAGGGCTAACTAAGTGACCGCTTTACAAGAATATGATGTAGAAATTATACCTCTAAAATTATTAGAGGTCAAGGTTTTGGCAGAATGCTTATAGGAGCATCCCATCTATTATCAGAAGAAGATTCATATAACAATGTGCAAATATTAGAGGTAAGACTCAATGATGCACAATCACAATACACTGATCTTATATTCTATTTAAAGAATGGACATGCTCTGAATCAACTCGGTTAAAAAACAAAATGAGCTTTAATATTAAAGGCCAAAATATGAATTAATCAATGATGTGTTATTTAGGAGAAATTTTGATTTTGTACTTTTAGGATGCTTAGAAAAATCTAAAGCAGAGAAAGTCTTGTAGGAACTCCACGACGGACCAACTGGAGGACATTTTGGAGGAAATACGACAACACACAAAATCCTGCATGTAGGTTACTATTGGCCTACACTTTTCAAGGATGCTCATGAATACGCAAGAAAATGCGAAGTGTGTCAAAGCACATCTGGAAGAAAAAGAAACCCAACATTCCCATTACATCCAGTCAATATAGAACAACCATTTGAACAATGGGGATTAGATATAATTGGTGAGATTGTTCCTAACTCTTTCAAACAACACATATATATTCTCACAACTACATATTACTTTACTAAATGGGTGCAAGCGATTCCATTAAAAGTAGCCGACTCTAAAAATATCATTGATTTCATTGATCAAAATGTTATAACCAGGTTTGGCTTAACTATTGCTTTAATGTTCGATAATGCATCTTACTTCTTAGGAACTTCTACGATGGAATTTGCAATTAAAAGATGTTTTAAACTTAAATATTCTGTGAATTATTATCTGCAAGGAAATGGTTTGGAAAATATACAAACAAGAACTTGATTAGAATAATCAAAAGAACTGTTGAAAAAAACCAACAAAATTGGCACAAGTCATTAATTTTTTCTCTTTGGGCAGATCGAATAACTCAAAAAGATTCTATTGGAACTTCTCCATTTAATCTTGTCTATGGAAAAGAAGTTGTACTTCCCACCAACATAATTATTCCTTCTCTTTCCTTAGTACAATTTATTGATGAATCTCCTGCTTCTTGTTTACAACTTAGACAATGTCAGATTGTTAAGTTAGAAGAAGAAAGAGAAAAGGCCAAACACACTCATGCTCATCATCAACAGATAGTAAAAGCCTCATTTGATTCAACTTCTATTACTCCAAAAAAATTTCAAATTGGTGATATGGTATTGAAATGGGACAAAGCGCATGAGGAAAAAGGTAAACACACGAAGTTTCAAAAACTCTAGCTAGGTCCATTTTAAATAATCAAAGAAATAGGCCCATCAAAATTCTTATTGCAAGATCTATGAGGCAAAAAAGATTCTTTTCCTGTTAATGGGCAGATTTTGAAAAAATACTTTTCATAGGAGGTAACTCCTTCTATTCCTTATATACTAGTGTCTTTTTCTTTTTCTTAGAATAAATAAAAGTTTCTTAGTAAAAAATTTTGGCTTCTCAAAATAAAATCTCAGATGATCCTTTTGTATTTATCGCTTATAGAAATAAGAAGTGTTAAGGAAATAATCGAAATATTTGAAAAGATGAATAAATTTTATTTTTTCTAAAAGATGTAATTTTACTAAAATTATTTATTCTCTGATGACTCTCATCCTTATATAACATGAATATTCTGTTATCAGTCAAGAAAATAATCTTTAACATAGTAAATAATCTTTTACAGAAAAGCAATCTAAAACTCGACATTATCATCCAGAATCCTCAAAAGGACCAATGATTCACCCCATCTGGGAAAAATTATAAAATTTTGAAAGAAATTCGAAAAGGATTATAAATAGAAAAATTTAAAAGATAATAAGTCCCATCAAGAGCTTGTTTACCATGTTCATAGGGAAATAGTTGAAATGACATTACCATTACTGCCTACCAAAATAGGTTAATGACTTTAGATTATATCAAGAGGACAAGGGGTCTCATCAAGAGCCAGCTTGATCAGTTTAATTACAACTAGTGAATGACATTGTCATCATTTGGTTACCAAGCCAATACAATGGCTTTTAAGTAAATAAAAATATGATACAAAAAAGAAAAGTTTCAAAAATTAGATTTATTTTAAAAAAATTAACGAAACACTGGATGGGACAATGAATCATTGCTAGGTAAAAGGTAACCCTGCCAAAAGCTTAAAATTTCCTATTGGAACAGAGGCTCTACTTGTGATAAAATAGTAAATTTTTATAAAGATAATCTGTAAGAGCCACCTACTTTATCTTTTTGAGCTGAGTAAAGACTAGTATATATTTTCATACTTATATATTTAAAAGAGGGATTATTATGAATAGTAAATAAGAGAAATTTCATTACTTAGTAAGATATTATTTGTTTGAAATTCATTCTTGCAACTATTTTTATTTTCAAAAAAGTTTTAGAAATTTCAAAAAAATAGTCAGAGATATCTAGTTCTCCCAAGTGAATCACCAATTGTTGTGCTATACAACAACCCCCATTTATTTTAATAAATGGGGACCCTTTAGAAATAAATAGGAAATTTAATTTTAGCTTCAAAAACAAAAAAATTAGGAAATAAAAGTTCTCTTTTGAATTTTCCACTTTATTCCTTTAGCGCATCGCAAATCACATAGCTTATAACTTAAAAAGACTTACAATCAACTAAGTTACGCGGGCTGCGAGATGCGCTAACCTTTTTCAAAGCTATGTTTTAAAAAGCTTGCAAAAACTTCAATTATCGTTATAAACTCTTTATCACATTGCACCTTATTTAAATCAACCAACTCATAAAGCAATTCAATATAAGTGTGATTGCACGGACTCGACGAGCCAACAAAGAATCAAAGATAAATTTCTATAGTCTTATTAAAGCACAGCCGCTTCACTTTTGAATGCGCAATTCACATTTCGCATCACTTAAATCGAAAAAAAATTCATTATCGCATAAAATTTGTGATGTGTGGTTTGGGCACATCACATTTCGCAGCATTTATGGGTAAACATCACAAGCGGTAAAAGTTATATATGGCGATGTACGAATTAACAACATTTAATTTCTCGAGCATGTGAAATGGCTTAATTCTTATCAAAACGAAATATGAGATCTGACGACTTTAAGTTGATTGATAGATATTTCATGTAAAGGTGTAAGAGATTTGATTTTTGAAATAATTATCATTGATTGTTGTTATATTTGAAAAAGATTCATATCTATTCACGCATGTTTGATATAAACAACAGATTTTACTCTCTATTCTCTATAATTTTAATACTCTCCCTGTTTTACTTGAAATTAGGGAACCATTTAATGAATTAAGGAAGAATGAAATGAGCAAGAAGGAAAAAGAGATTTCTCAAGCACTGCTTACTGAAGATTCAGATATGTATCCCTTATTTTTAGATACTACCTGCAACAAGGAATGTGGCAGTTCATCATGGGAAACAATGTGTAAACTGTTTGAAGATGAAAATCCAAGAGTAATAACCAAAATCTCTACAATAGGCACGACATCTACTTCAGACGCGACCTACTTTGATGTTGCATGTTCATTCGTCCACAAGGTAGTAGCAAGACTGAAAATTATCCCTTACACAGACATGGTTAAGTGGGTAATTGACCACTTAAGCATAGATGATAGGAAATTCAAAGATTCAAAGGGAGAATACATAGGGTTTTTCAGGGCAGAAGATTTAAAAGAAATGCACCATCTACCCTCCCCGCCGCAGAAGTATGACAAAGCTTTTTTGCAAAGATTTAGAGCAGGGCATCCGGATCTCATGAAAGTCATCAAAGAATGAAAGGAAGACCAGGGAAATTTGAAGTGATATAAACTCGGTACATACCCAATTTCCCAAATTCCTTCCCCTTATTGTTATGTTACTAGTATGTTGTGTATATTGTTTTCCAAACCTGATACCACTAGGTTTTCAATAGAATGGGTTCCATTGATTGACGCAATCGTCAATTCATCAATTCTAAATTGGGATAACATCCTATCTGATATTTTAGCCAAACACATCACAAAATATAGGAATAAAAGGAGTGTTTCATCTAGAGAAACACCTCCCTTTTATATGTCTGCCATTGTCATGGACACAATCTGTTTTACTTCTAGTTTTCCTACCATGGGATGGAAATGGACTACCCAAGACCCTACCCCAATCCACATTTACCACATAGACCTTTGGGATTCATACTTCCACCTACGTTTCTATAAAATTTGTTATGGAGTCATATTCCCTATGCAACAAATGATATTTGATAAAAAGGCCCCTAGGGTTTCTAAAGAGGTTAGCGCATATATTATTTCTATGGCTAGGTGGTTTGCAGACGATAATTTTACATATGTGAGAGTATTCGGGAGTTATGCTTCTCCCCACGTCCTACCTTATTATGTTCCTGATAAGCTGCTTGCACGATAGGTATCTTGCTAGATTGTTAATGGTATCACTAAACAGCTAAAAGATGCTAATAAGGTCGTATGGCCTAATTTCCTTGTACAGTGTGACACTTTTGCACTTTATGATTGGCCATACCTACAAGGAGGTTTCCAAGATTAATATATTAAAATTGGCAGAAATTCCAAAGAGGCTATACGATCCAAATGATGTAATTAAAAATTACACTATATAACTCAAAATGAAGCCTTTTGTAAAGGAAGTAGATGGGTTTGATGATCTCTTCCAAGGCATGAAAATGTTTTTAGATATAACCAATTTTTCATCCAACCAACTGAGCCAAGATGATTTGGAAGCATTCCAAGTATATAGAAATAACAGATTGGAGAAATTCTCTCTTAATTTTTTAACTATTGAATATGTCAACAGAGCTACTCCAAGTATTAGCTTGGATAATGAAGCAAAAGACATGTCAGATGATGAATCAGGTCAATCACAACATCAATCTCACAATTCAAATCCCCTACTCACAGAAAAAGTCAAGCACAAGAATTTTAGTAGTGAATGGTAGGAGTTTCCTGAAGCAATAAAAAATCCTAAAGCTAATCCCAATACTGATCAAGTATCTAGTTTTTAGACACCTGAACATTCCCAGAAGTTAGTGGAAACTGTTAATCCACTACAATAAGTTCCAGAGACTCATGATTGAGAGATCATATCGGCCTACCTTACAGAACATATAGTTTTACAAATTGAATAAATTCCTTCACTGGAATTTTCTACAGTACTAGATATAAGGTTGTAGTTAAAAGGAACGAAAGAAGAAGAACCAATGAAATAGTATCAAGCCTCACAGATGAATCAATTGATGTACTATGGAAGGATTACTTAGATGACCCTACAGAACATTTAACTAAATTATCACAGTATGCAGGGGCATATGCTACTGCCACCATTGATAAAGCTACTGAAGTTAGAGTGTTGCTGAGGCAAAAGGAAGCCAGAGTACAAGAACTAGAAAGGCTGTTAAATGAAGAAAAATCCAACTCCAGTGAGCATATCAAAGAAAAGATGGACCAATTTCAAAAGGATTTTGAAAGCCTTAAATTGCAACCTCAAGTAGAAATCAATGAGAAACAAGCACAACTAGAAAAAACAATGACCAAGTTACAGAGCCAACCGCAATTAGAGTAATTCATAAAAGAAGAATTGGATGTAAATGCTAAGTTAATGAAAGAACGTGAAATATTTTGTTATCAAGCTTCTATGATTGATTCTTATTGTGATATAAATAAAATACTGATCCAACAGATAGCTATATAGAAACTTGAATGTCAAAGACTTGAAAAGAAGATCAATGAACACATTCAATGGCAAGCATCAGACTCAGGAAAAGAAGTTGATCTACCTCAGGTAGATAAGTTTCATAAGGAGATCCTATTCAGGGATTCGGAAGCACAAATTAAGCAGGGAGAGAAAGAAGTAGCGAAAACATCTAAGTTATCAAATGAAATTATTGAATCTATATGTGAACAAATAGTAAAAGAAGAACTTCTCAAAGAGAAAATGTCTGAAGTTTTCTCAAAAGAAAAACAAATAGAAACATATTGGAAGCAGAAAGTAGACACACAGGATGAAGTAATTAAAAAGGTAAATAAGTTTGATCAATAAAATTATTGGAATTTTCTAATCAAACCTTATCATCAGTATCAGATTCTACAATCCTTAACAGATTCAATAAAAAGATCGCAGTTCGTACTTTCAAACACATTATTCAAGGGATAGGTCAGATCAAGGATTTTGCAGCCAGCTTATCTCAAGCCTATCATAGATATTTGTCAACTTTGTGACCAACTCCAAAATAAAGAGCGGAATTTATAAAAAAAATGTTATTTTATTTTCCTAGATTGTAGTTTAAGTTAGTCCTAAGAGGATGGTTGTTTGAAACCTCCTCTATATTTTTGTAATAATATATTTTAGAACATAGTTAGTTTAGTATTTAAACCCCTCTCATGCATTTAGAGAAGGGTCTAGAATTTTTTCAAAAACATTTGCAAAGAATGCACTATTGTAAGTTTGCGAATGCTTTGATGAATTAATGGAACACATCTGTTATCTTTTGAAAATTAAAGTTGTTTAAATGATGTTGCACTACTGTACTCTTTAAGTTTCTTGAAAGTGAGAAGGAGAAGATCAATTACTGTCAGTTTACATGAGTATAACTTCGTACATATGGTACTTTTATTCACTTGTATTATGTCTTGCTTTACAAATTGACAGTCATATCTTTATTGCATTATGTATTTGAAACGTTATTATAGATGAATCTTACATGCACTGTTGTGTAACCAGCTCCAAAAATAGAAGAAAAGAGATATCAACGCCTTAGAAATGAGCCACTTCGAGGGGGAAACCTCCAATACATTACATAAATGAACAATTCTTGGATGATACAAATGAAAAAAACCTCCTTCTATATATAGGAGTCCATGGGGCCACAATATAATCCTAGTGGGCCACAATGTAATCTGCTTCCCCTAACATTAATAATTTAGGCACAACAATAATAAAATGGGAGTTACAAAGGTACAATAATAACAATAAAGGGGTACACTAACAATAAAGGACTATACTATTATAGGGACCTAGCATGCCCCTCTCCTTCAAAAATGTGTTGTCCTCATAATTTGAGTAACTGAGGTGTAACCTGGTCTCATCCTCCCATGTAGAATCTTCAGTGGGTAAGTTCTTCCACTTGATGAGATACTCTGAAATAGATCGATTCCGTAGCTGTCGAGTTCTTGTTTCCATGACCGCTTCAGGTTCCAATATGATTTTTCCTTCCTCATCAAGTTCTGGCAATATTGTTTGAACTGGAAGATTTTCACCTATAACCTTTTTTAAGCATGAAACATGGAAAATTGGATGCACTCGTGAAGAAGCAGGAAGCTCCAATTTGTATGCCATAGTACCAATCTTTTACAACACCTTGTAAGGACCATAGTACTTTGGTGATAATTTATTATCCTTCTTAGCTTGCTTGAGGGACATTTGTTTGTATGGTTATAGCCGTAAAAATACCCAATCTCCTACATCAAAACTTCTCTCGCTGTGATGTTGATCTGCCTGTTGTTTCATTCGATTTTGTGCCAAATTCAGGTTATCCTTTAAGAGTTGGAGAACTTCTTGCTGATGCTCGACGTGATCTTCCACTGCTTGAACCTTCGAATTTTTCCTTAAAGATGATGTGATCGATGGTGGATGATATCCATAAAGTGCCATAAATGGGGTCATTTTTGCTGCAGTATGGAAGGAAGTGTTATACCACCATTCAGCGAGAGGTAACCACTTGACCCATTGTGTTTGTTTATCAGATACAAAACAACGAAGATATCCTTCCAAACTTTTATTTACTATCTCAGTTTGACCATCAGATTGAGGATGATAAGATGAGCTATGAGCTAATTGAGTACCCAAACAAGAAAATAACTCCGTCCAAAAATTTCCAGTAAAAATGGGATCTCTGTCGCTCACAATAACCCTTGGGTTTCCATGTAGCTTTTGAATTGTGTCCATAAATGTAGTATCAACTGTACTTGCTTTAAATGGATGAGATAATGCACAAAAGTGTGCATACTTGGTAAATCTATCAACTACCACCATGATGACACTCTTTCCTTCGGACTTAGGTAAACCTATGATAAAATCCATTGAAATCTCCTCCCAACGTTGACCTGGAATGGATAAAGGTTGTAGAAGTCCTGGGGTCTTAATTGTTTCCACTTTATTCTATTGGCAAACCAAACATTCCGCCACAAACTTTCGAATATCAGATTTAAGGCCATCCCAAAAAAATTATTTCTTCACCCTGTGGTAAGTTTTTAAAAATCCTGAGTGTCCTCCTAAAGGAGAAGTGTGCAATTCCAGAAGAATATTTTGTTTTAGTTGGGAATTCTTACAAAGATATAAGCAATCTTTGTACCATAAGGAATAATTTTCCAACTAAATGTATCAGATGTACTAGGATCTTGCTGCAACTTTTGAATGAGTGTCCATACATATTTTTCCTTCTTCCATTCATCCCTTGCTTCAGTTATCCAATCTGGTTGGATAATAGAAATGGCACAAAGCAATGCTTCCACCTCTTCATTCTTTCTTGAGAGTGCATCTGCAACCACATTAAGCTTTCATTTTTTGTAGATTATTTCAAAGTCATAACCCAACATCTTTGTGACCCATTTTTGCTGCTCTTCTGATGATAGTCTTTGTTCCAAAAAGTGTTTAAGACTATCATGATCAGTTTTTACCTTGAATTGTCTTCCCATTAGGTAAGTTCGCCATTTCTTTAGTGCATGTAGTATTGCTAACATTTCCTTCTCATAAATAGGTTTCTGTAAATACTTTCCTTTGAGTGGACGACTTTCAAAAGCAATGGGTCTTCCTTCCTGCATTAAAACTGCACCAATTCCATTTCCTGAGGCATCACATTCCACAATAAAGGTTTTTGTGAAGTCCGGCGTAGCTAAGACCGGTGCTAGGCACATTGCCTCTTTAAGATGTTCAAAGGCCTTAGTTGCTTCAGGAGTCCATGAAAATGCATCTTTCTTCAATAATGTTGTTAGGGGTGCTGCTATTCTCCCATAATTCTTAACAAACTTGCGATAATAGCCTGTTAACTCGAGAAATCCTCGCAACTGCTTTATTGTCTTGGGGACTTTCCATTCCTTAATGGCTTTAATTTTGTTAGGGTCTACTTTAACACCCTCGTGAGATATAATATGACCTAGATATTCCACCTCTTGTACTCCAAAGAAACATTTGGATGTTTTTGCATATAATTGTTTCTCCTGCAATAGTTTGAGCACCCTGTCAACATGTTCAACATGATCCTTCCAAGACCTGTTGTAGCTTAGTATATCATCAAAAAATACTAGCACAAATTTTCTAAGGAAGGGTTTGAAAATGGAATTCATCAACCCTTGAAATGTAGAAGGTGCATTGGTAAGGCCAAAGGCATGACCAAAAATTCATAATGACCCTCATGAGTTCGAAATGTTGTTTTTGGAATATCTTCAGTCTTCATTCTAATTTGATGATATCCTGAATGAAGATCCGACTTGGTAAAATAAATTGCTCCATGTAATTCATCCAATAATTCATCAATCACAGAATGGGAAATTTATCTTTAATGGTGAGCTTATTGAGCTCCCTATAATCCGGACACATGCGCCATGATCCATCCTTCTTGTGTACCAATACTACAGGAGCGGAGAAAGAACTTTGACTAGGTTGAATTATACCCGCCTCTAACATTTCTGCAATCATATGTTCAATTTCGCTCTTTTGGACATAAGGATATCTATAAGGCCTAATATTTGGAGGAACACTTCCTGGAATCAAATGAATAGCATGATCATGATCACGAATAGGTGGGAGTCCTTTGGGAGTTTCAAACACCTTGGAATAATTGTCCAAGACTTGTTGGAGATCTGCAGAAATAGATGATTTTGATGTTGGAACTTTTAGTGAGCATAATTGTGCAATTACGCCTCGCTGTTCTTTCTTTAGAAGCTTTGTCATGACATTAGAGCTTATTATCCTTCCTGGCTTCCCCGCAATACCCCGTAATTCAACTTCATTTCCTTCTGAAAAAAATTTCAAGAAAAGTTCTTGAAAATTAAAAGCTACCGTCCCCAAAGATTGTAACCATTGTACTCCTAGTACAACATCGGCACCTCCCATAGGAATGGAAAGCATTGGACTAGTCAACACATATTCCCCCATGGTTAGCTTGATGTTATGGCATTTTCCAGAGCAATTTATAGTTCCTCCACTTGCAACCATCACTTGACATTCTGGTGCTGGGTATAGGAAACAATTTAATTCCTTGGCTACCTTACAATGAATAAAATTATGGGTGCTACCTGAATCAATCAACACTATTACCTTTTCTTCTTGATCTGTCCTGCTATCTTGAGAGTTTGAGGAGTGGTAATTCCTGCCAGTGCATTACATGATATGGTCAGATTCATTTCTTCCTCTTCTATGGCTGGTTCCTGGTGTGTATCCTCTTCTTGTTTATTTTCTTCTTCTTCTTCACAATCTATGTAAAATAATTTCTTTTCAGCACACTTATGACCTTTAGTGTATTTGCTATCACAACTGTAGCAAAGCCCTTTTGCTCTTTTTTCTTCCAATTGTTGTGGTGTCAACCTTGTAGGTTGTGTAAATCTAGGCGTAGCAACACTTCCTTCTTTATAGAATTGAGTGGTAGGCTTCCTTGTCACCATAATTTTACATTCAACTTTTCTTGCCAACCTGAATGCCTTCTCCAATGAATCAGGCTCCAAAATACGAACTTCATGTTGGATGTTATCCTTTAGATTACCTATGAAGAGATCAATCCTGTGTTCCTCTGGAATATCAGTTACCCTTATATTCAATTTTTGGAAGTCCTCAATGTGCTGCCCCACTAAACCCTTTTGTTTGAGATTTATCAATTGGCTAAAGAAGGTGTTGTTCTTTGTATCCTCATAATGTGCTATCATTTCCTCCGTAAAAATTGACCAAGCGACAATTTTTTTACGGGAGCAAAGCCATCGATACCATACAAATGTATTTTGTTCTAAATGTAAAGTTGCAATGCGTACCTTTTGTGTATTTTGCACGTTATGGAGATCAAAATATTGCTCCATCTGTAGTATCCATGTTACAGGATCCTTTCCATCAAACTTCCTCATATCCATCTTTGGAATATGGTGGTTCTTTCCGCCAACATTAGAGTTTATGAAATCACAATTAACATTTATTTTGTTCTCATCATGAGGTTCTTCTACTATCTTTTCACCATTAGGAAACCTTTCTTGTATCAGCTTTGTCAAGCCTTCCATGTCTGCTTTTAGAAAATTCTTCATGTTTTCCATTTTCTCATCGATCTTAGCTTCCATGTCATCAATCTTAGATTCCATGTCAGCCTCCATGCCATCCATCTTAGCTTCTATGCCTTTCTTCAAAACTTCCATTTCATTTTTTGTTTCTCTTTGCGAGAGTGAAATTTGTTGCACTTGCTCTTGTAATTTTGATAGATCATGTTGCAATTCTTTGTCTTCATGAGTCATAGTAGAGCTTTACAAAGGCTTAATGGGTGTTGAATTATTTTTTGGGGCCATTTTATAATCCAATACTGATATCTTTTCTACAATATGCCCTTGCAATCAATTCAACTTGATTCTTCAAACAAGACTTATGCAATTCAGAAACAAAATACACACCTTTTACTTGATTTTGAGGAGCTCGATATTGAAATTATATTATCTCTATGATTGCAGCTCTTCTATATCTGAAATTAAGCACTGAATTAGCCCTCTAAATTATCTTTTGAATGCCACAGGTCTGACCTGATTTGGATTCTCCAAGACAAAGTTGTGTCCAATCTCCCACAATGACCTAATTATGGACTGGTTCAGTAGAGCGAACTTGTACGACTTGCCACGTGTCACTGTTTTGTCCTTTGTCTCTGAAATTGATAGCCAAGAAACTACAGTCCATGTAATTGTGACAAATTTTTACGGCATTCCAATCCGATGCCCAGAGAGAGAGTTATTGAAATTTTCCCACGATCACCTCTTTGAGATGAAATTCAGGAGCCTGAAAAAGAACTACCTTCCACAGATCATATCTCCAAAAATGTTGCGAACCAAGCTCTGAAATGTTTTGAAGAATTTCCTTAGGATTTCAACTTCGCACCATATGAATTTCAGATTCTGAACCTTAGTAGAAAAAAATTTATAGTGCAAATTCCACGATGACCTGTTTAGGAGCCTGAAAAAAGACCTAACTTCCATAGATCATATCTCTGAACATATTGCGAACCAAGCTCTGAAAGGTTTAGAAAAGCTTCCTCAGGATTTCAGCTTCGTACCCTAAAAATTTCAGCTTCTGAAACTTCGCAGAAAAAACGTTATAGAGAAAATTCCACGATGACCTGTTTGGAGCAGCAAAACCCTAGAATCCAAAGCTCTGATACCAAATGTTGTGTAACCAACTCCAAAAATAGAAGAAAAGAGATATCAACGCCTTAGAAATGAGCCAATTTGAGGGGGAAACCTCCAATACATTACATAAATGAACAATTCTTGGATGATACAAATGAACAAAACCTCCTTCTATATATAGGAGTCCATGGGGCCACAATATAATCCTAGTGGGCCACAATGTAATCCTAGCCGACCTAACATTAATAATTTAAGGACACAATAATAATAAAATGGGGGTTAAAAGGGTACAATAATAACAATAAGGGGGTTACACTAACAACAATAAGGGACTATACTAGTAATATAGGGACCTAACATGCACTTTTGTTCTAATATTTGTCTATAGTTTCTTATTGAATGTATAATCACACATATGAATGTGATATATTTTTCACAATTCTTCTGGTCAAAATATTTTATTAGAAGAATCATTTTAAATAATTTTCATCTCTTTCAACTGTTAAATGATCTATATTACCAAGAGTTGAAGGATATCTTTTCAGATCGTATAGAGGAAGAAACTTCCCGGGTATATAGTAGAATAAATAGTTTAGATAGATTCATAAGATAGATTAAAATCATTTCCATTTGCATGCCATATAATCACATGCCCTCAAATTCATCCTTATTAGGAAATTGGACCCATTATCCCTAGTCAGAGCCACTACACCAAATGGAAAAGGAGCTGCTTTAAGGTCCGAATAGGGTGGTTTTCCCCCATGTTTCGGTAGGGGAATTCCGAGGCCTCAACAACACTGTGCAATTCTTTCTGATAGTGGTTGCATAGATGCTAAGGACAATGGTTTTGTAGATGTTGAGGAAAATAATTGTACAGTTCTCTGTGGATGATGACTGCACATTTCAAAGAGATAGTGCTTTTGCGGTCTCTGAAGACAATGATTGTGTAGTTCCTGGAGACAGAGAGTATGAAACCCTTGTATAAAATTAGTGCACAAACCCAAGTTGACAGTTCTCTCACTGTCAGTAGCAATTGTATCATCTCCATTGTGAGTTTTTTCAACTGTCACTTTTGTACGCTTTAGTAAGCATTAGTGTCGCTTTCACTTTTAAGAATGTCATTTTTGCTTTCGTTCTCTTTCACATGTGGCACGTTGGCATTCTCTTTGATATAACATGTGTCGCTTTCACTTTATTTAGTTTTTTCAAGTGTCATTTTCATGTTTTATTATTATTTTTTTTCTAAATAATACTAATTATATTTATAAAAACATACTGTTACAAAATTTCCACAGTTCAGCTATGGGAGCCTGAAGGCTGGGCTTGATGTCCATGCTCTAACAAAATAACGAACTGCCCTGAGTGGGAAACCAGTTCTTTTAAAGAGAGTTTCGGCACCCTTGAGAGGGAAACCGGCTCATTGTTCATTGCATACAACATGCCAAAACAAAAAAGACTAGAGTAGCATGCAGCTGTTGCTGCTATAGAAAAACAAAGAAAATCCAAAAATCTTCCAAAACGATTGAGCGAATGTACCATGTTGGACCAAGGCAAGCAGGAATTACTACTCATGAGCTGGAGAAGGTGGCTCCTCCGCTATGCGACACCAGTACTCGTCCTCTGGATCTTCAACATCATCCTTCTGTTCGCTGTCCTTGCTGGTGATGCCCACGTCCACTTGCATGGGTTGCTTACCCAGGACGGAAAGTGCAGGACTTGGGGGCGCGACCGGTCTCACTGGAATATTCGTAGCCAGGGTAGGATTAAGACCAAGGGGAGGGGGAGTTGGACCGGGCATGGGAGGAAAATTAAAATTAGGAATCTCTTCTCTCAGGGTGACAGTAACAAAGCCAGTGACAATGGGCTGATTGAAAGAGCATTCAAAGCGGAATTCCGCCCTCTGAGAGGTATAGTGCAGGGCATGAATGTCAAAAGCATGGGAGGCAGGGGAAACAGGTCTAGGTGGATCAGCAAAAGGAGGCTGGGTGGGCTGAGCTGCGCGCACATTTCTAGGATGGAAAGCGCGACATCTATGGCTGCGAGTGTCTGGATAGCACCCCCACGCAACGTCCTCAGAGGAAGTCTCTGCATCCGAAATGGTAGAGGGTCGAGAGCATGCAGTCTGGCCTCGACTTGCACCATGGCGACAATGAATTCAGTGACAGAGCCTTGGCATCGCGAAATAAATCGTTTGGAGCTACCTGAAACAATTAGAACAGGAAGGAGGCGAAGGGATCCCACAGTGATTGACAAATTGAGAATGCAAACAAGAATTGGAGCAGCAAAAGGCACTCTGGGAGAAATGATGGCCAAGTAAAGTTTCTAAACAACCCAATAGAGAGCAGCATCGCCCTGTCTGTGTGCGAGCGCTTGGATCAGCACAAGCAGCAGGGCAAGCGCTCCACAGGGGAGGCAGAGAATGGAAAGCGGAACAGGAACAGTCTAGATTGTCCGAGAAGAAATCCATTGTTAACCAACTGAGTGGTACGAGCAGAAGAATACATCGGCGAGGGAGAGTAAATGCAATGCAATCTGGCGGATTAATTGTGAGGGTAATGTCGCCACAGGGGGTCATATGGCCACCCCATGTGAGCTTCCTCAGGATGTGTTCGGGGACTGATTTCCCATCAAACCAAGCTACCATCCGCATCCGAAGCTGGGCAATCATTGTGCACCAACATGATGCAATTCTGCAAAAGATCTTTGTCATGGATGATTTGAAGGGGGCCATGATTGAGAGTGTTGATGCTGTCGGCTCCTAGATTAGCTAGGAGATCTGCCACTTTGTTACCTTCCCTTTTGGTGTGGGTGAAGGAGATTGCTTTGTTTTTTTTCAACCAGTTGCTTATTCTTTCGATTCTGGTAGCCATTCGACAACTTGTGGTTGCTTTCGTTGAACTGGTGCCCTGAAGCGGTTGGTTAGCCATATTTATGAGAATCTGGGAGTCCCCTTCAATGATGGTGTGGGAAAAGTTATAGAGATGAATTAAATTCAGCCCTTTCCAAAGCCCTTCCAGTTCAGCTGAGTTGTTGGTGTCCCAGGCTATGGAGCCGAAGTAGATAGCAAGGATGTCTCCTTTGGAATTCTGGAAGATGCCACCAAATCCAACTTGTCTTGGATTGCCTTTTGAGGCTCCATCGAAGTTCATATTGATGATCCCTGGTGGAGGAGGAGTCCAATGCAGCAGGATATCGGGAGTTTTCCGACTGTTAGAGATGGAGATGGTCGAGATTTTGAGCTGCCAATTTTTCCATATGGCTATTTCCTTTGGCTTTTTGGGAAGGTCCTCTTCCTACCAGGAATGAAGAGAAAGAGACTCTTGGAGGTTATTGCTGAAGTTGTTCCAGATGGTGTCCAAAGGAGTGGTTTGATTTTTGAATATTCTCTTGTTTCTCTCTTTCCAAAGAGACCAAAAGAGAAGACCAGGAATGAGTTGCCAAAGAGTATTGAGGAGAGAGCTGTTGTAAGGATGCCCGGGCCAGTTGTGAATGATGTTAGTTAAGTCCCCATTTGGATTATTTTTTTTGACCCCTGAAACAGATTTTCTCCCAAAGAGTGCTGGCTAGCTTACAAGAGATCATGAGGTGTTGAATTGTTTGGTTGCTTTGATTGCAATTTGGACATTGAGAAGGACCAAAGAAGCCTCTTTTGAGCAGGTTGTCCCAAGTGAGGATTATTTTGTGACTGAGTAACCAGAGAAACATTGAGACTTTTGGCCAAGTACCAGGAGCCCAAACAAATTGCCACAGCGGGTCACGAGGGAGAGGTACAGGATGCATAAGAGAGTAGGCTTCCTTTGTAGAGAACATGCCTCTAGTCGAGTATCCCCATCGGAAAATATCTGGATCCTCCGAACATCTAATTTTTCTGCGTTGTAGTTCTTCACTGAGTGCTTCCCATGTAGCGTTCTGAGCGTGAGGAACAATATGAGTTGGGTGCTTCCATTTTCTGATTCATTGCAGCTTGTGGGTAGCTAGAACTAGCTGACCTTGACTTCCTCGGGGTCAGTGATACTCCCACCGTTGGTGAAGGTGAGAGTATCAATCAGCTTTGGGTTTTGCTGCCAGGAGTCTACCCAGAATCTGGCTGTGTTTCCATTGCGTATTTCCCAGAAGCTATGTTGTTGTATGAGAGAAAAATTTTGTTTGGATGCATTCCAGATAAGGGAGCCTGCGTTTTCTGGGGAGAGCCTTATCAGATCTTCAGGGGGTCTATTGTTGGCATACTTGGCTGTCCAAATTTTGGCCCAGGGCGTGTGTGGATTTGAGAGCCATTTCCACCAAAAACGAGCTCCCATGACTTCATTGCTGTGGAGGGGTTTTCTGAGCCAAAGTCCCCCTGCTTCTTTTGGGGAGCATACCGTGTTCCAGTTGACTAAGGTCCATTTCTGAATTTGGCCAGAAGACCCCCAAAGGAATTTACGTTGCAAAATCTTGATCTATTTGAGAACCCATTTCGGAGCAGCAAGAACAGAGAAGAGATAGAGGGGCATGGATTGCAACACTACTTTGATGAGAGTGAGTCTTCTTGCCAGATTGAGAGCTCTAAAAGTCCAAGAAGAGAGACGGGCTTCCAATTTTTCCAAGAGAAGGTTCCAGGAAGAGTGTTTAATGGCAGTATCAATGAGAGGCGTGCCCAAGTACTTGGAAGGGAGGGATGCGATTGAGAAACCAAGAATTTGGGAAATGTTGACTTGGGTTTGGGGAGGAGTATTAAAGAAAAATATCTAGGATTTGGATTCATTGATGGACATACCAGAGGCTACCGAAAAAAGGTTCAGGATGGCTTTAAAGGAACAAGCTTCTTGGACAGAGGGGTATCCAAAGAGCATATTATCGTCTACAAATTGTTGGTGGGTGGTAGTGGGAGACTCATGAAGGGAGATGCCACGTAATTTTTGGGTATGGAAAGCATGATGGATCAGCCTACTGAGGCCTTCAGCCATGAGAACAAAAATAAAGGGGGATAGAGGATCCCCTTGTCTAATGCCTCTAGACGGGGAAAAAGGGGTGGAAGGGATACCATTGATGAGGATGGAATAAAAGGGGATTGTGATGAGGTTCATTAAACATCTTATCCACATCTGGTCAAAGCCAAAAGTGCTCAGGATGTGCTAAATGTAACGCCAACATAATTTATCAAAAGCCTTAGAAAGATCAATTTTAAGGAGCATACCTGGATTCTTGGCACTCTTTAAAGAATGGATGACTTCATGAGTTAAAATGATGCCATCCATTATTTGACATCCTTCCACATATCTAGTTTTCTTAGGTGAGATTAGAAGCGGAAGAAGAGGCTTGAGTCGATTGGCTATGACTTTGGATATGACTTTGTAGATTACATTGTAGAGAGCAATGGGTCTATATTTTTCTGGAGTGCTTGGGTGCTCTTCTTTTGGAACTAGTGCTATGAAAGTTGCATCGAGAGAGGGGAGAAGCCAATGTGATGCCCTTGATTCCTCTACTAGCTGCCAGAATTCCATCTTGATGAGATCCCAGAAATGATGAAAAAAGTTAGAAGTGAAACCATCGGGACCTAGAGCCTTGCCTTCCTTAGATTGAGCTATTGTTGTTTCAATCTCCTGAAGGGAAACTGGGCGCAATAACATCTGATTTAGCTCGGAGTTGACTAGCTTGGGGATCAGTTGTGTTATTTTTTCAATGGCCAGTTGCCTATCTATAGTGAGTTCTTCTTGCTGTATGCTTTTGAAGTGTTCCAGAAGCACTTGTTCAATCTCCTCATGTTGCTCCACTTGTTCTCCTTGCTGATTGGTGATGTAGGTGATGCGATTTTGCATTCTTCTTTGAACTGTGGAGCTGTGGAATAATTTTTTGTTTCTTTCACCTTCCTTCAACCAGCGTATTCTAGATTTTTGTCTCCAAAGGATTTCCTCTTGCTTTTGCCGCTCCTGTAGCTGCTTCTGTATGTCTTGTTCTTTGGAAGCCAGGAAAGTTGTTCTTCCTTCGTGGATAATTTTTTGTTGTATTTCTGCCACTTTGTTCTTGAGCATCTTTTTCTCCTGAAATATGTTCCCAAAGACTGAAGAGTTCCAATATTTGATGAGGAGTTTGAGATGTTTTAGCTTTTTCTGGAATTGGAACATTTTCGACCCTTTTGGTGGAGTGAAGCTTTTCCAAGAAGCATTGACCATGGATTTGAATGAAGGATGAGAGAGCCAGAAGGCCTCAAATTTAAAAGGCCTTTTGAATTGGGTGCCAATATTTTGCCAATGAAGTGAGATAGGCCAATGGTATGAACCTGCCAATGGAAGTATCGAAGCAGAAAGGTCCCCCCCAAGATAGATTGCATTGTCCGAAATGATAAAGCGATCCAGTTTTGAGGCAATATGCTGATTACCTGTCCTTATATTGTTCCAAGTGAAGGAGCCATTTGAGAAAGGAAGGTCTATTAGCCAGTTGTTGTTGATAAAATCTTTGAAGTGGGATCATTCTGGATCCAGTCTTGGCCTTCCTCCAGTCTTTTCTTCTAGCTTGGTGATCATGTTGAAGTCCCCCCCTACAGTCCAAAGAGGGTGAGTTCTTTTGGAGTTTAGGACTTCCATGGTGTTCAAAAGCGCTATTTTCCTGGCTTGGTCCTAGGGGAAATATACATTTGAGAGGTGCCCATGTATAGTTGTTCCAATAGGATGAAAAGTGGCCTGAATAAGATTATGCACTACATGCAAATTTGCGAGCATTATGGACTGAGTATCCCAAGCTATCGCAAGTCCTCCTGAAGAACCTGAGGCATCAATTGCTACCGAATTACAGCTAGGCCATGCTTTGGATAATATTGAGCCTAGTGCTGCACTATTACACTTGGTTTCTTGAAGAAAGAGAATATTAGGTCTTTATTTCTGTATCATGTTTTTGATCATTCTGTATTTCCCAGGGCTATTGAGCCCTATGACATTTCATGAGATGAGCTTCATGGGGAACTGTTTGCAAGAGGTTTAAAGAACCGAGTTAGCTTGGGGTATCGTCCTGACTCCACCAACATTTCCCCTAAAGTGATGGTGCGCTTCCAGTTTGGTTTTCGACCTCTCTTCTTAGATTCTTTTATGAATTTCAGGCTGTCCCAATGGCTGCCCAGCTGTATGCCCAATTTCTTTTGTTGTTGGACTCTAGTTAAGACCACTTCGAGTTTTTCAATTTGCCATGGATTGATTTTGTCAAAATCCTTTCGTCTGCAAGCATCTTCTAGTCCTAGAATATCAAGCTCCCCAAAGTCGATACCTTTTAAGTCCTCTTCCATGAGACTCGGTTGGCTGCTTCCAGGATTATCCTCATTGTCTATTTTAGGATTGGCTTTTGGATCATCAATGTCCATGATGATGGGGTTCCAGGTTAGGAGTTTTGTTGCAGGGGAGGATTTGGGCTCGGAGGATTAACTTATTTTCTTCTCATTCTGAGTCGACATGAGGGTAGGGTGATCGGGAATGCTTGAGGGGGCAGAGGGTTTAAGGGAGGGATCAGGGGAGATATGGTTAGTCTCAGATGATGGATCTGAATTGGAGAGAACGAAAAAACTATTACTGGTGGAAGGAGTATTGGAGGATGGGGTAGGTTTCTTCCAAGCTGCTGAGGGTTTCTTACTATGATTTCTGTGAGAGGGAACCTTGGTGAAGCCATCTAGTTATGATTTATCTTCGGCTTCTTTATTAAGAGACTGAGATTTGAGAGGGAAATCCCTGAACAAATTCCCATGAGCATGGCACCTGTGACATCTGAATGGAACATGTTCATAATCTAAAGGTTGAATCCATTCAAAATCATCATGAAACAGACTTATCGCATCTTGTAAGGCTTTGTCCAAATGCATGTAAACATAGATTCTTGCATACGAGGTGTATCTGCGGAGTTTTGTCTCTTTTGCTATCTTGATAAACTCTCCTAATCCCCTGAAAATTTCTTGGAGTGAGTCTTCATCCCAGTATTCAAGTGACAGTGAGTATAGGTGTATCCATACTGGTGCTTAGTTGAAATTTTCTTTATCTAGGTTAAACATTTCGACCCAGTTTCTGAGGTACAACCCTGCTGAGTTGAAGAAGTAAGGTCCTTCATCCATGACCTTGTTTCGGTCCTCAATGAAGTTGAAAAAAATAGTGAAGAAGCTTTTCGGTCCAAGTTGGAGAGTAACGTGTCCCTTGGGCTTCCATTTGGAAGCGATCCACCTTTGCAGAGCTTTTTCGGTTGGCCAAAAGCCAATAAATTTCCCTATGAGGGCATGGTCCCTCATGTACTGGATTCGAGCATTTATACGATGGCTTGGTAAGTCGATCTTGGGTCTTTCTGAAGCAATAGGCTTGCATGTGGAGGATGTGGCAGCAGCTGCGTCCTGCCGATTCTACGTGGTCGGCGTCTGAGGTGCTTCCTTCCCTTGCTCCTTGTCAGTGGTTTTAACACCTTGGTCAGTAGTTACTCGGACTTCTTCATTGTTTGCAGGGGGGTTGGCTTCCCCCCCGACATTGTTGCCATGGTTGGTCATCAAACGCTGTGCGTGTTTCGGATGTGCATTGTCAAGGTTGAACAGGTCTGCAAGGTCGTTAGGGTTTCTGCAAACCTGTATTTTTCATGTTTTATTATTGCTACAGATGTCGCTTTCAATTTTTTTCAGTCTTTCATGTGTCGCATTTAAGTGTACCACTAGAGGCCTCCCTAATGCATTCTTCTATAACAGTCAATCATATATATCATAAGAATATTCACTAGACACTCTCCCACAACTTGTCGCACTTTCTCATTTCAGTTGACACTCTAGTTATAACTTGTATTATAAGGGTTACATTGTGACGTTTCAACTATTGCACATAGAAATAAGTTCCTCTTTTCTTTTGTTCCATTTCCTAACTTGTTTTCATATCTCATCCCCTCTTGCCTTATTGGTCCCACACTTAGCCATTTTGGAGCTTTCAATATCTTTTCAACTTGCTAAACCTTCAATTGATCTTTCTCCCTCTTGGAATTGTTCACTTTTCATTCCCAAGCCATAGTGAAGCATCTCTTGTGTCTTGAAATTGTGCATTGTACAGTCCTAAAGGATAGTCTCCCTCCATAAACACACTAAGAAACATTGAATTCTAAGCCATAAATTCAGTTGGCTAACTTTGTCAAATATGAAGTTCTTGTTCCCTCTTTCCCTAGATTATGCATTGTGCAGTTGTATTTGGAAATGAGGCCTCTCTGTGCCACTAGCTTTCCCAACTGCATAGTTTCCTAAGACTTCCTCTCAGTAAATGTGCATTGCGCGATCCCTGTGATAAATTCCGCCTCCTTACCTCTTTGAGTTTCCCAACTCCATAGTTCTCTTCATAACATGAGCCTATTACTATGTGTTTAATAGTTCTAGTGTGCAAGGGATAATCTTTGTGTCACTAAAGTCCTCAACTTCATAATCTTATTGAGCCTTACCCTCAATCATTGTGCATTGCATGGTTACAGTCGCTAGTCATGATCCTCATGCTGAATGAGGTCCCTCATTGTGTAATCCTTTGTCCTGGCTTGCTCCCTACTATGCATTGCATAGTTCTAGTGGAAAATGAGGCATTCCTCCAGTCCCTGTGATTCGCAACTGTGCAATCCTTGTCTCTTTCTTCTTAGGAACTCATCATTGCATATCATTAATCAACAAGTTTAGTACCTTGTCTCCTAGATTGTTTCACTACATAAGAATACTTGTTATACCCTCCTATACTACACATTACACAGTTCCAGTCAGTGGCGAGGCATTCCTGAGTCCTTATAATCCTCAACTCTGCAATTCCCAACATCCTACTATCAAAACCCCTGCATGTTGGTTCATCTCAATCAACATATTCCATGTGTGAGAAGAGGTAGAATGTTGTGTAACCAGCACCAAAAATAGAAGAAAAGAGATATAAACGCCTTAGAAATAAGCCACTTCGAGGGGGCAACCACCAATACATTGCATAAATGAACAATTCTTGGATGATACAATTTAAAAAACCTCCTTTCTATATATAGGAGTCCATGGGGCCATAATGTAATCCTAGTGGGCCACAATGTAATCCTAGCCGACCTAACAATAATAATTTAAGGGCACAATAATAACAAAATGGGGGTTACAAGGGTTCAATAATAACAATAAGGGGTTACACTAACAATAATAAGGGACTATACTAGTGATATAGGGACCTAACATGCCCCTCTCCTTCAAAAAAGTGTTGTCCTCAACGCTTGAGTAGCTACGGGTGCTTCTGTATAAAATTCTCATCCTCCCATGTAGAATCTTCAGTGGGTAAGTTCTTCCACTTGATGAGATACTCTGAAATTGATCGATTCCGTAGCTGTCGAGTTCTTGTTTCCATGACCACTTCAGGTTCCAATATTATTTTTCCTTCCTCATCGAGTTCTGGAAATATTGTTTGAACTGGAAGATTTTCACCTATAACCTTCTTTAAGCATGAAACATGGAAAACTGGATGTACTCGCGAAGAAGCAGGAAGCTCCAATTTGTATACCATAGTACCAATCTTTTGCAACACCTTGTAAGGACCATAGTACTTTGGCGATAATTTATTATCCTTCTTTGCTTGCTTGAGGGACATTTGTTTGTATGGTTGTAGCCGTAAAAATAACCAATCTCCTACATCAAAACTTCTCTCGCTACGATGTTGATCTGCCTGTTGTTTCATTCGATTTTGTGCCAAATTCAGGTTATCCTTTAAGAGTTGGAGAACTTCTTGGTGATGCTCGATGTGATCTTCCACTGCTTGAACCTTCGAATTTTCCCTTAAAGATGATGTGATGGATGGTGGATGATATCCATAAAGTGCCATAAATAGGGTCATTTTTGCTGCAGTATGGAAGGAAGTGTTATACCACCATTCAGAAAGAGGTAACCACTTGACCCATTGTGTTTGTTTATCAGATACAAAACAACGAAGATATCCTTCCAAACATTTATTTACTATCTCAGTTTGACCATAAAATTGAGGATGATAAGATGAGCTATGAGCTAATTGAGTACCCAAACAAGAAAATAACTCCGTCCAAAAATTTCCAGTAAAAATGGGATCTCTGTCGCTCACGATAACCCTTGGGCTTCCATGTAGCTTTTGAATTCTGTCCATAAATGTAGTAGCAACTGTACTTGCTTTAAATGGATGAGATAATGCACAAAAGTGTGCATACTTGGTAAGTCTATCAACTACCACCATGATGACACTCTTTCCTTCGGACTTAGGTAAACCTGTGATAAAAGCCATTGAAATCTCCTCCCAATGTTGACTTGGAATGGATAAAGGTTGTAGAAGACCCGGGGTCTTAATTGTCTCAACTTTATTCTGCTGGAAAACCAAACATTCCGCCACAAACTTTTGAATATTATATTTAAGGCCATCCCAAAAAAATTCTTTCTTCACCCTGTGGTAAGTTTTTAAAAATCCTGAGTGTCCTCCTAAAGGAGAAGTGTGCAATTCCAGAAGAATTTTTTGTTTTAGTTGGGAATTCTTGCAAAGATATAAGCGATCTTTGTACCATAAGGAATCATTTTTCCAACTAAATGTATCAGATGTACTAGGATCTTGCTTCAACTTTTGAATGAGTGTCCATACATCTTTGTCCTTCTTCCATTCATCTCTTGCTTCGGTTATCCAATCCGGTTGGATAATAGAAATGGCACAAAGCAATGCTTCCACCTCTTCATTCTTTCTTGAGAGTGCATCTGCAACAACATTAAGCTTTCCCTTTTTGTAGATTATTTCAAAGTCATAACCCAACATTTTTGTGACCCATTTTTGCTGCTCTTCTGAAGATAGTCTTTGTTCCAAAAAGTGTTTAAGACTATCATGATCAATTTTTACCTTGAAGTGTCTTCCCATTAGGTAAGTTCGCCATTTCTTTAGTGCATGCGGTATTGCTAACATTTCCTTCTCATAAATAGGTTTCTGTAAATACTTTCCTTTGATTGGACGACTTTCAAAAGCAATGGGTCTTCCTTCCTGCATTAAAACTGCACCAATTCCATTTCCTGAGGCATCACATTCCACAATAAAGGTTTTGTGAAGTCTGGTGTAGCTAAGACCGGTGCTAGGCACATTGCCTCTTTAAGACGTTCAAAGGCCTTAGTTGCTTCAGGAGTCCATGAAAATGCATCTTTCTTCAATAATGTTGTTAGAGGTGCTGCTATTCTCCCATAATTCATAACAAACTTGCGATAATACCCTGTTAACCCGAGAAATCCTCGCAACTTCTTTATGGTTGTGGGGACTTTCCATTCCTTAATGGCTTTAATTTTTTTAGGGTCTACTTTAACACCCTCGTGAGATACAATATGACCCGGATATTCCACCTCTTGTACTCCAAAGAAACATTTGGATTTTTTTGCATATAATTGTTTCTCCTGCAATAGTTTGAGCACCCTGTCAACATGTTCAACATGATCCTTCCAAGACCTGCTGTAGATTAGTATATCATCAACAAATACTAGCACAAATTTTCTAAGGAAGGGTTTGAAAATGGAATTCATCAACCCTTGAAATGTAGAAGGTGCATTGGTAAGGCCAAAAGGCATGACCAAAAATTCATAATGACCCTCATGAGTTCGAAATGCTGTTTTTGGAATATCTTCAGTCTTCATTCTAATTTGATGATATCCTGAACGAAGATCCAACTTGGTAAAATAAAATTCTCCATGTAATTCATCCAATAATTCATCAATCATAGGAATGGAAAATTTGTCTTTAACGGTGAGCTTATTGAGCTCCCTATAATCTGAACACATTCACCATGATCCATCCTTCTTGTGTACCAATACTACAGGAGAAGAGAAAGAACTTTGACTAGGTTGAACTATACCCGCCTCTAACATTTCTGCAATCATACGTTCAATTTCGCTCTTTTGGAAGTAAGGATATCTATAAGGCCTGATGTTTGGAGGAACACTTCCTGGAATCAAATGAATAGCATGATCATGATCACGAATAGGTGGGAGTCCTTTGGGAGTTTCAAACACCTTGGAATGATTGTCCAAGACTTGTTGGAGATCTACAAAAATAGATGATTTTGATGTCGGAACTTCTAGTGAGCATAATTGTGCAATTATGCCTCGTTGTTCTTTATTTAGAAGCTTTGTCATGACATTAGAGCTTATTATCCTTCCCGGCTTCCCTTCAATACCTCGTAATTTGACTTCCTTTCCTTCTGAAAAAAATTTCAAGAAAATTTCTTGAAAATTAAAAGCTATCGTCCCCAAAGATTGTAACCATTGTACTCCTAGTACAACATCAACACCTCCCATGGGAATGGAAAGCATTGGACTATTCAATACATATTCCCCCATGGTTAGCTTGATATTATGGCATTTTCCAGAGCAATTTATAGTTCCTCCATTTGCAACCATCACTTGACATTCTGGTGCTGGGTATAGGAAACAATTTAATTCCTTGGCTTCCTTACAATGAATAAAATTATGGGTGCTACCTGAATCAATCAACACTATTACCTTTTTCTTCTTGATTTTTCCTTCTATCTTGAGAGTTTGAGAAGTGGTAGTTCTTGCCAGTGCATTACACGATATGGTTGGATTCATTTATTCCTCTTCTAGGGCTGGTTCTAGGTGTATATTCTCTTCTTGTTCATTTTCTTCTTCCTCTTCACAATCTATGTGAAATAATTTCTTCTCAGCACACTTATGACCTTTAGTGTATTTGCTATCACAACTGTAGCAAAGCCCTTTTACTCTTTTTTCTTCCAATTGTTGTGGTGTCAACCTTGTAGGTTGTGGAAATCTAGGTGTAGCAACACTTCCTTCTTTATAGAATTGAGTGGTAGGCTTCCTTGTCACCATAATTTTACATTCACATTTTCTTGCCAACCTAAATGCCTTCTCCAATGAATCAGGTTCCAGAACATGAACTTCATGTTGGATGTTATCCTTTAAAGTGCCTATGAAGAGATCAATCCTGTGTTCCTCTGGAATATCAGTTACCCTTATATTCAATTTTTGGAAGTCCTCAATGTGCTGCCCCACTAAACCCTTTTGTTTGAGATTTATCAATTGGCTAAAGAAGGTCTTGCTCTTTGTATCCTCATAATGTGCTATCATTTCCTCCGTAAAAATTGACCAAGTGACAATTTTTTTACGGGAGCAAAGCCATTGATACCATACAAATGTATTTTGTTCTAAATGTAAAGTTGCAATGCGTACCTTTTGTGTGTTTTGCACGTTATGGAGATCAAAGTATTGCTCCATATGTAGTATCCATGTTACAGGATCCTTTCCATCAAACTTCCTCATATCCATTTTTGGAATATGGTGGTTCTTCCCGCCAACATTAGAGTTTGTGAAATCACGATTAACATTTATTTTGTTCTCATCATGAGGTTCTTCTACTATATTTTCACCATTAGGAAACATTTCTTGTATCAACTTTGTCAAACCTTCGATGTCTGCTTTTAGATCATTCTTCATGTTTTCCATGTTTTCTTTCATGTCATCCATCTTAGCTTCCATGCCAGCTTCCATGCCATCCATCTTAGCTTCCACGCCTTTCTTCAAACCATCCATCTTCGCTTCCATGCCTTTCTTCAAAACTTCCATTTCATTTTTTTTTGCTCTTTGCGAGAGTGAAATTTGTTGCACTTGCTCTTGTAATTTTGATAGATCATGTTGCAATTCTTCATCTTCATGAGTCGTAGTAGAGCCTTCTGAAGGCTTAATGGGTGTTGAATTATTTTTACGGGGCATATTTTAGAACCCAATACTGATATCTATTCTAAAATGTGCCCTTGGAATCAATTCAAATTGATTCTTCAAACAAGACTTATGCAATTCAGAAAAACATACACACCTTTTTCTTGCTTTTGAGGAGCTCGATATTTAAATTGGATTATCTCTGTGATTGTAGCACTTTAATATTTGAATTTCGGTACCAATGTAGCCCTCTGAATTATCTTTCAAATGCCATAGGTCTGACCTTATTTGGATTCTCCAAGACAAAGTTGTGTCCAATATCCCACAATGACCTAATTATGGATTGGTTCAGTATAGTGAACTTGTAGGACTTTCCACGTGTCACTTTTTCATCCTTCGGCTCTGAAATTGATAGCCAAGAAACCAAAATATGTTTTATTGCAACCAATTTTTATGGCACTCCAATCCGATGCTTAGAGAGAGAGTTATGACGATTTTCCCATGATCACCTCTTTGAGATGAAATTTTTGAGCCTGAAAAACCACTACATTCCACATATCATATTTCCGAAAATGTTACGAACCAAGATCCGAAATATTTTGACAGGTTTCCTCAGGATTTCATCTTCGCACCCTAAAAATTTCAGATTCTCAACCTTCGTAGAAAAAAAGTTATAGCGCAAATGCCACGATGACCTGTTTAGGAGCCTTAAAAATACCTAACTTCCACAAATCATATCTCTGAAAATATTGCGAACCAAAATTTGAAATTTTTTGACGATGTTCCTCGGGATTTAGGCTTTGCACTCTAACAATTTCAGCTTCTGAAGCTTCGTAGAAAAAACGTTATAGCGAAAATTCCACGATGACCTATTTGGAGCAGCGAAACCCTAGAATCCAAAGCTCTGATACCAAATTTTGTGTAACCAGCTCCAAAAATAGAAGAAAAGAGATATAAACGCCTTATAAATAAGCCACTTCGAGGGGGAAACATCCAATACATTACATAAATGAACAATTCTTGGATGATACAATTTACAAAACCTCCTTTCTATATATAGGAGTCCATGGGGCGATAATGGAATCCTAGTGGGCCACAATGTAATCCTAGCCGACCTAACAATAATAATTTAAGGGGAAAATAATAAAAAAATGGGGGTTAAAAGGGTACAATAATAACAATAAGGGGGTTACACTAACAACAATAAGGGACTATACTAGTAATATAGGGACCTAACATAGAATAGGTGGTTTATGGACTAATGTTGGATTTTCATGAGTGGTCACCATATGAAGGTATCATCATCACAACATGACAAGTTAATGCTCAAGAGAGGTCATCAAGGAGAGACTATAGGAGAGTACTTGTGAAGGAGGCGCAACGAAAGAACCATCATGAAGAGCACAAAGGAACCTTATATCAAGACACCAAAGTTAACTTTGAAGGTTTCAACATTCACCTATACCCTTTGGAGGGTGAAAATGAAGAACAAGAAAAATTAATGTGTGGGAAGGGTTTGGAACTACTAAACATAGGGCTTGGTGGTTCAGTCTAAGCACTGTAGCAAGCTCTGGCGGAGGGCAGGTCCCTTCTATCAGAGCTCCTGAGGCGTGGATCAGCTCTGGCCACTCACATGAGACGAGCGGGGGCCAAAGGGGCCCCTTCTTACAAAAAAATCATTATGGATAAAGTAAAAGGCCCGAGTAAAGGGGTGCAGATTGCTGGTTCAGAAACTGTAGGAAAAGTTGAGGTGGGGAAGAAGAAGAGGGCGAGCGAGATGACCAATGAGACACCGGGTCAGAAGCGGTCAAATGGAATCAAGATATTGGATGGTAAAGAAAAAGAAATCCCTAATCCCAAGCAGGAATCACTTGGGACAGAAGAAGGGACAAAAGACACTGTAGAAAACCAAGCCCAGCCCCAAGAGGGCTTGGATTTATCAAGATCTACCACAGAGAGTAAAAAACAGGGGGAGAACGGCCGCTGTAAGCCGAAAATCTCAGAAAGTCTTCGGGTCATCATTACAGATCCAGAAATGCAAGATTACAGGGACCATATGGCAATACATGCACTGATTTGAAAATTTATGGGCTTTTGGCCAACAGGAAAAGCCTTGTGCCTCTGGATAAAACAACAGTGGAAACCTAAAGGCGATGTCTGGCTCCATCTTGGGGCTAAGGGTTTCTTTATGATGGTTTTTGCGAATCTGGAAGACAAAGATCATATCTTTGATGGAGGACCCTATTTCTATGCCTCGGCGCGTCTATATATGAGGCCATGGAAACTGAACTTCGCCCTAGAATAGGAAACTTTTACGCATGTGCCTGTATGTATCCGCATTTTCTCTCTCCCTATCGACTATTGGAGGCCTTCAGTGCTTGAACAGATTGGAAAAAATCTGGGAAAGTTTGTCCAAGCCTCAGAGGCAACCTTGCAAAAAAGGTATACCTCCTGTGTCTTAATTTGTGTGGAAATGGATGTATCAGGGGCTTTGCACGAAGGACTGTGGCTTGAATTTAGAGATGAAATTTTCTTTCAGGATATTGACTATGAGCAGATCCCCTTACACTGTCGTAGATGTCACGAGCATGGACACCTGTTCAAAGACTACCCATTGAATAAGCAAACAAAAAAGAGTAAGGAAGGTGTGGCCAAAGATAAGGAAGGCTTTTCTCGTCCAAGTGGGAGACAGAGAGAAAACCAAAGAAACCAACCTAAAACAGGGATATCAAATAAGGGCACTGGTAATGCTTTTGAAGTTTTTGGATCTAAGAATGACACAATAGAAGACTCCCAATAGTGGGACTTTGTACCGGAGACTTTGGGATCTCCAAAGCAGGCATCCCTAGACCCTAATAGGAACACTCTGGAAGATACCCTAGAAGGCACCGGTTGTGATGAAGATGTCAAGGGAGATGCGTAAATGGAAATAAGTGAAGCAGGTATGGAAGACCTAGAACTGAGGGATATCCTGGAACGATAAGGAATGGACATGAACACTATGGTGGAACAATGGAAGCAAAGAGGATTGGAACACATCCTGGCAGAAGAAGTGGATAGGGTCAATTTCCTCTTTCTGGCCCAACAAGAGGCAGAGACTAAGGGTCAGAAAAGAGGGTACAGAGCAAGAAAGGGTCTGGGAATCAAAGTCCAAGTACTGCATCGGATGAACCATAAGGACAAACATAGGTGCAAGAGAGGAATAAAATATAACAACGAAAACCTCCAGGACTTAGGTCAAATGCTCATAAATTCAGGTAAGGTAAAAGCCCTTGAGGCTTTCACATCCTCTTCTTAACTCATTTTTTTTTATCATGAAGATATTATCATGGAATGCTAGAGGGATAAACAGCCAAATGAAACAAATACTTCTGAAGAAGAAAGTTAGAAATGAAAACCCAGATATGATCTTTCTACAAGAAACTAAATGTTCGAGTAAGAAGATGCAAGAGATAAGTAGGAAAATTGGGAAAAGAATGGACTACTTAGAGGTGGAGGGAAATGGGATGGAAGGAGGTCTGGTAACCTTTTGGAACCCCCACTCTTTTCATATGGTCATTGCAGAAGCAACAAGATCTTATGTATCCTTGGAGATGAAAATTATAGGAGAACCTAGTACATATTTATGTAGTAATGTATATGGCCCCCAAAGATTAGAAGAAAAGCTGCTTCTATTGGAATGCCTATCAAATCTACAACTTAGCCACTCTGGTGTTAAAGGGATCTACGGGGGGGATTTTAATATGATTACCTCGTTAAGAGAAAAGAAAGGGGGGTTGAGGAGGCTTAACCAGGATGCAGAGGCTCTCAATCACTTCATTAGGTCCTCCAGGTTAATCGATATTCTCCCAAAGAGTGGGCTGTACACCTGGAATAACAAGAGGGAATGGGATAGGTAGATTGCTTCGAGACTCAATTGTTTCCTCATAATAGAAGATAGCCTCCTAGAGGGAGTCACAGTGGAGACAGACACCATTCCAAGTGGGGGCTCTGACCACTAGCCCATCACCTTGGATGCTACCATTTTGGACACTCCTAAGAATAGGCCCTTCAGATTTGAGAGATTCTAGCTAGACCACTCTGATTTCAAATCAAAAATCAAGAAATGGTGGCAAGAACCCCTTATGATTAGGGGTATGAAGATATTCCATAATCAAGCAAAACTGAAACATATTAAAGCCCGACTTCGTACCTGGAACCATGAGGTGTTCGGGAACATATTCAAGGAGAAGGTTGTCTTGGAAGAACAGATGGAACGACTACATAAGGATTGGATGTATGAGGAAATTTTGCAGGACTCCGTCTGTGTTGAGTAGGAACTCATGAAACAATGGGATGAAAGATGTTTGCAGGAGGAGATCCTGTGGAAACATAAATCCTGGGTCCAATGGATTAAGGAAGGGAAGAAGAATACTAAATTTTTCCATAGATCAGCCATAGACTATAGATGTACCAATAAGATCATCTGTTTAAAATATGTACAAGGGAACTCTTATGAATCACATAAGGACATCTCTACCCTCTTGGTCAACCACTTTGCTCAAATTGCCACAGAACCAAATATGAACAGGGAAGGGGCAATCTGGGAAGTTGTTGCCTCCATCCCATGGATTTTATCAAAGGACCACAATCTAAACCTGGACTAGCATGTTACTCTGATTGAAGTGGAAGAAGTGGTGCAATAAATGCCCAATGGTAAGTCGCCTAGCCCAGATGGCTTTACTATTGATTTCTTCAAAGCTTGTTGGGACACTGTGCAGAATGAGATTTGGGAAGTGGTCGAAGACTCCCGTAAAAATTCCTCCATCCTGAAATCCCTCAAATCTACTTTTATTGCCTTGATTCCCAAGGAAGAGGCGACCTGCACCCCGACAAAATTCCACCCCATAGCCCTTTGCAATGTACTCTATAAAATAATCTCTAAGGTGATGGCTAATAGATTGAAGCATATCCTCCCACTGATTATTTTGGAGGAGAAATCTGGCTTTGTTTAAGGTAGACGGATTATGGAAAACATCCTTCTGGCGCATGAGATGATCCACTCCCTTCAGTCACAGAAAAAAGCTGGCATGATTATCCAACTTGATATGTCAAAATACTATGATAAAGTAAGCTGGAAATACTTGGAGGCCGTCTTGGAAGCTTTTGGGTTTGGACAACATTGGATCAACTGGGTGATGGCTATGGTTAAATCCCCAAGTCTCTCTGTCTTGGTAAATGGAGCCCCTGCTAATCCCTCCACTCCATCTAGGGGAATCAGGTAAGGTGATCTGATTTATCCCTTTCTTTTTTTCATTCTTATGGAGGGCTTAAGCCGAATTATCAAAAATGCAAAAGGGAGAGCTGACATTATGGGACTTCAACCTCTAGAAACTTTCCCTGCCACTACCCATCAGAAATATTTGGATGACACGATGCCCCATGGAATTCCTACTATTAGAGAGGCCTGAGTATTTAAAGCTATCCTTAACCTCTTCGGTCATGCTTCGGGTATGGACCTGAACTTAGAAAAATATTTGATTTTCTTCTTTAATAATCATATGGCTATCCAGAGGAACCTCACGACCATCCTTGGCTTTAGAAGGAAGAGCCTCCTGTCCAAATATATAGGAATTCCCTTAACGGACAAAACTTGGCAGAAATGTCATTGGGAAAAAATTCTCTCATCCATCGAGGAACGGGGGAAATATTGGACGAACAGAGCTCTAAATTTTTTTGGAAGGTTGGTCATGATGAAGGCGGTGCTACAACCTATCCTGCAGTACATGCTATCCATTCTTCCTACACCTAAGGGAGTCCTCCAAAAAATCAGAGATATTGAAAGGAATTTCCTGTGGTCTGGTAAAGCTGATAGAAAGAAATGGGCCCTGGTGGCTTGGAAGAAGATATGCAAACCTAAGATCCTGGGAGGTTTGGGGCTTCAAGACCTACAAAATGTTAATAGAGCATGTGGAGCCAAGCTCTGGTGGAGATGGCTTAAGGAACCCAAAGCTCCTTGGGCGATGCTCTGGAGGGCCAAGTATGCAGATGATTGGCGTCCCCTGACTTAGTCAGAATGTCAGGGGTGATCACTGAATCCCCTATTTGGAACCTAGCGTGGGCCAATAGAAATATCTTCCAAGACCACTGTTTTTGGGAAATCCAAAATGGTAGAACGAATTTCTTCTGGGAAGATTCCTAGCAACAATTACCAAAGTTGGAGAGTCCAGAGTATCAACTTATCCAACAAATTTTTCAAGGGCTTGACAAAATAAATGTTCACCATTACTGGACCAATGATCACTTGGACCAGTAATGGCGCCATTGGGCTTTGGACCTCCCCTCCCAAGAGATCCAAGTGGAGAACTAGTTGCTTTCTCTGCGCCCTTGGGTGGATAAGTGAAGATTTCATTGATTGCAAGAGGAGGATCAGCTCCGGTGGGGAAAGATGGAAGGAGGTACCTTTAACCTCAAAGAATCGAGGCGCCACCTTAAATAGAGAGATTTAGAAGAAAAATTCCACTTGCATAACAATGTTTGGGATGCTGTCTATTGGCCTTAGATCAAAACCTTCCTGTGGCTCGTCATGCACAAGAAAATTCTCACTTGGGAGAATTTACGTAGGAAAGGGTTCATTGGGCCGTCGAGATGTAGTCTGTGTGGGGTGGAGGAGGAAACAATGAACCGCCTCATGAACTCCCGCGAGCGGGCCAATAACTTATGGGAATGGATGGCGGAAATTTTCTGGCAAACTGTTAGAAGCAGAGACTCTATCCATGAAAGCATAGCTAGGTGGAGGACCAAGTATACTGAACAAGAAACTGTAAACCTTCTATGGCATTTGGGCCCTGGCTTCATCGTGTGGTCGGTTTGGAAGGAAATAAATAGGAGAATCTTCCAGGATGAGGTTTGCCAACTCGACCACATTAAAATTGAAATCATGAAGAATATGAGGGAAATAGTCCTTACCAAGGTCAAAGGTGATCATAGTGACAGGCCTTCGGCTAACGAGCAGCACATTATGAGCCTGTTTTGGATTGATGGTGCCACAGGATCTAGTCGTCCTCTACGCTAACCGTAGCCTCCACCGTCTCTTTTGATCTGGCAGCTCCCTCACCCAGGTTACTGCAAGTTGAATTTTGACGGTGCTTCGCGCGGAAACCCTGGTCTGGCTGGATTTGGAGGAGCTATTCACGATGACAAAGGAGAGATTAAGCATATCTACAGTTTCCTGTTAGGTGAAGCCACGAATAATGAGGCGGAATTCACTGCACTGGAATAGGGCGTGCAAATCTTGGTCCGATTGGGAAATGGAAAATTTATTGTGGACGGGGAATCGCTGCTAGCAATTAACGTGGCTAAACGATTGCAGAATGGGTCGAAGCCCAGCAGGGTCACTAAACACTGGCATCTCTCGTTAGTCATGACTCTCATCTCGACCCATCTCTCCACTCTCAAAGGGGTAGTGTTTCAGGCTGTTAGGCGCACAACTAATTCTATGGTGGATGTCCTTGCTAATCATGCAGTGGACAACACAGAGATTGTCCTTGACCCCTATTGGCAGGACATGCCTTTTGATAATTTGAGAGAGGAGTTTGATAAGATTTCTGTAAAGGACCTAACTGGATTGTCAGGTGGTGCGGATAGGTCACACAAAATTGATCATTAATGATAGATGAGATCCCACAGATATGGTAATTCACGACAGTGGTTTCAAAGCCCAATGTCCTCTGGTTTATGTGGTAGAGTGTGGGAGATTTATCATACTGACAAAGGATAGTACACCAGATCCGATAAATTGCACATGTGGCAAAAACTAATAAAGAAAAAGTGTGGCAACCAATGCGAGACGAACTGAAAGGATCGGAGAAATATCCCTCACCTGTCCGCTAAACAGCCTGTCAGACGAAAGGAAGAGAAAGGGAGGTCGTTTCATATCAAGATCTCGAGTACCGGAAATCAGATTATAAATACAGTGTTGGGGAGCAGAGGAGATACCTTTGTTTTAGTGCAGACCATCCTGGATCACGCACCTAAAGAACTAGAGTTGAGTCTTGGTATTAGTAAGCTGGGTGAGAGAGGGTGAAATTGCAAAATGGCGAAGCGTATCCTCTGGAGCTCCAAGGCTGCCAGTGAAATGAAGGAGGTAGAGGAAGGCTTCAATTCCTCTGTCTCCCGTAAGGAAAAATAGAAAATCAACATGCTGCAAGTAGAAGTGGACAAAGCTAGAAAAGGAGTGGAAGACAAGGATATATGTAAAGAAGTGGACTGGTTAACGGACCCTAGCACTCTGACCACCAGGTCTACCCATTTTCTGTGAATCCAGTGCATGGCCTGGAAAATGAAAACTATGCTAGCCAAGGTGCTGAGCATGCAGGATTCGGCTCACAGGGATGCATACCAGGCCGACACCCTCGCATCTACAAAGAATTCGACTAGGCTGGATAGAATAGAAGTCACCCTGAAATCCCTGGTTGAAGAGATGAAAGCTCAATCAAATCAGCTTGAGGGGTTCGTTAGGCTCTTTGAGATTTATTTGAAGCATGTGTTGAACATTTCGATCCAGCTTCCTGAGGAGAATAATAAGACCACTATCATCTGCCGATTCAAGCCTCGAAGTACGCCTAATTGCATGGACAATGTCGGGCCAAGTGCTAGAGGAGATTCTGTAGAGAAGAACAGAAACAGTAAGGATGAATGTCGTGGCTGTTAGTATTTTGAAGTAATGCCCTTAGCTTTATTTGGTTTATGTTTATGTTGTTATATTTTGTAAGGCAATCCGGTTGGGTTGACCAGTTTCCTAGACTCTTGGTCTTGGGAAGAGGACAAATTTTTGTAATATGCCATAGTATGGCTCCTGGCCTGCGATGGATTATTTATAGGCTTTATATGTGTTTGTGTCTGTGGAAGTGTTTCTCTGATAGGCCTTGCCATCTGTGTCTCTTTTTGTTCTGGGACAGGCAGGCCCTTTTTGTAAAATTATGTAATCTATTTTTGATCTAATACAACTGCTAATTTACACAAAAAAGGAAGAACAAGAAAATATCTATCATGAAGAAGTCAAAGTCAAATAAATAAAGAGACTAGCTTGGCATTTACATATCATCATAAAGTTCCATGTCATCATTTCCAAGTCATCGCTTGTACATGTGTCATCACAATGTCATATGTGTCAATGGGTCCTTCCACATTATGTGGAGTGTAATTATGCATTTTCAAAAAAATTACAAAAATATAAATGTGTTGAACTTCACATGTGGAATACGAAATGTCACATGTGGACCAAATAGTCAACCAAAGTTCAAAGGTCACTTAGGAAGTCCTAGATTCATGAGGATAACTCAAGAGTCATATGGGATATGAAAGGTCATTCCTCTTATTATAAAAGAAACCTTATAACTCAAGCAATAAGGCTTTTGGAGGCTTATACTTTCGAGAGATAGCCTTGACTTCTCTAGCTTGGCATTGGAGAGAAGATCATTCTTTTGGAGAAGCAATGAATGACTTAATGTTCCATTATTGGAGCTAGTGTCTCACCATTCTATTTGTGTACATGGATATTTCACTTAATAATCAGAAGCTCATTGCACCAACACACTTTCATGCATGTATCATGAATATTGTAAGACTATTATTTAGATTGTTTCAATATATGTTATGTTCATATGCACTAAAGAAATTGAATTACTTCATTGGATTTGGTGCTTATCTTATTGGATGTGTGTTGTATATGCTTTATTGATCTTTATGTCTATGTGAACTATTTCACTAGATAATTAACTAATGTTTCATTGCTCCCATGTGCATCTCTACTATATTAGTTCAAAATTTAATGTTCACCTCTCTCTAGATTCACTTCTAGACTCACTACTATATTAGTTAAACCATGGAGAATAAATTGCATTGAATTGTATTCTCCCATAATTTTCTTTTTTGTACATGAATGGAATTCATTTATGTTAGAAATTAATGGAGAATAGGTTACGTAGTTATGATTTGCTCTTTATTTGACATTCAGTTCCTATTAATTAGGAATATGTTTTGCCTATGTATCTATTTAATTATTGATGCTTAATGAAGAACTCCAAGCGAGTGCATTTGCTGGAGGGAGCTCCTGGTGATCTGCACCTGTGAGCTCCTGTGTGTTTGCCCAAACTTCATGTCTTCTGCATTTGTTGACATGGTATCAGAGCTCAGGAAGAGCTGAGAGAGGCTGTGCGTGAGGCAAGCCATGAAGGCGAGTTTGGTGGTCGTTCTCCAAGCTGCGTTCTCTGTTGACTGCGTGAGGCAGATCCTGTGGCCGTGAAGGCGTTTTCTAAGGCCGTGAAGGCATATTTTTTCTGGTGGCGTTGTTTGGAGGTGAAGCAGTTCATAAAGCATCCTAGATCGGACTTGCTGGCACCATGAATGGATAGATCGTGAAGAGGCCGAGTGGTAAGCATTATCTGTCTTTGTTTTTTATATAAAGCAGATTTTTTTCAAATTGTAAATCGCTGGTTTATGTGGAGGTCGAAAGCCTGCATAAATTTGTTTGTGTAAGGCCGATTTCGGAAGCTGTGGGGTAGGAGCAATCACTGTGCTCCACGACGAACCATACACCATTGTTACTGAGATTCGAATCTTTGTTAGTATTTACTACGTCTCTGTGCTCCACGCTTTTGTAAACGTCGTTGCTCAATTGTGCTGATGTGAGTGGCAGTGCATGAACGCAATTCATAGATTCCAGAATCTTTGTTGCCGGCTTTCGATTTGTTGCACAGAGGTATAATGTTACATAAGAAACATGTATGTGAAAGCCTTTGCATGAATGTGAAGTGAGTTATGGCGGTGGCTGTATAATTCAGCTCCACGGCATCTCCCATGGAATTGGGCAGGAGATCCATATGTTAGTCAGTGCGATGGCCTCCGTTTTGAACGCAGCAAAAAGATCTTGAATTGTTTGCAGTCAGTCTACCTTGACATTTGAAACAGTAATTGAACACTACACATAAAAATCCATTATTTTATGGAAAGGGAAATTTCTTTTATGGAACGGTAATGAAACTGGCCAATTCTTAATGCTTAATTCAATGTCATGAATATTGAATTTCCGTCCACAATTCAAATCTGTATTTTCCAGGTTGCATGTCAGCTTATTCCAATCATTTTCATTTAACTGCGAAAAGTATTTCGTTTTTTTTCTGAGCTGCATTAAGGGAGTTGCTGTCTATACCAAAAGAAAAAATAGCACGTCCTTCCTTCAACCCTTTTATCAGCCCAATATTTGTAGTTGGAGCAGTATCACATTGGCTCTGAATTTATGAAAGTTTGGTTCATATTGCAGAAGGAATTTTAACTTTCCGCCAAAGTCCGGGCTGATTTGGCTTCCTTTGCTGGAGAAGCTAATTTGAAGGCCATATCGACGGAAGATGAATTTTTTTGTAATTTCTTTGGGCATGAAGAGGCCGATTCATTGGAGTTTCCATTGATCTGTATTACAAATACTGTATACTGTTTTGCTGGCTAGCATTACGATGGTTAGCAGCTAACATTTTTCTCTAAGCGGAAGGATTCTAGATGATGTTGGGTTCTCTCGGCTAAATATTGAAGGATTTGGTAATATTCTGGAGGTTTTCTGAAAAATCTCAGGATATCCGTGGCTTGCCCTGTTTTTTTTTCTTTTTTCTTTAATCTGTAGGATTTTCTTTGTGTAGCTTGAAGATATTTAGCAGCTAACAGTTTTGTGGCAGTCAAGGGTGGTTCATTTGAAGTTGCTGGAGTATATTTTTTTTTCTTCAAGATGAATGCTCAAATGGCAGATTACCTAAATGAAAGCAGCAAATTGGATGGTTCCAATTACACAAATTGGAAATTTAAACTTCAAACTTTGCTTGAGGGTTAGAATACCTATAGCATTTTCATCGGCGATGAAGGTAAGCCGACTGTTGCAAATGGTGGAACAAATGCAACAATTCAAGAATGGGAGAAAAGGGAGTTGAAGGCAAAGGTCCTACTAAAATTATCAGTTAAAGATTGCATCATCCCTCATATTCGGGATTGCAAGACAACGAATGAGATCTGGACAACTCTCAAAGACATGTATGAAATCAAGAACACCAGCCGAACCCTGTTCCTCAGGAAGAAGATCCTCTCAATCAAGATGGAGGAGAATGAGTCTGTTTCGTCATTCTTATCCCGGATAAAGGAAGTTAAAGATAACTATCTGATATCGGTCAAACCATGGCAAATGATGATCTGGTGACAATCACCATGAACGGTATGACAGATGACTATCAGATGTTTATAACTGGATTGAATGCAAGGGAAAAGCCTCCGTGTTTTGAAGAGCTTACTGGAATTTTGCTACAAGAAGAGGAAAGGAGGTCGTCTCTCAAACCTCAAGATCCAGATCTTGCATTAATAACAATGTTCAAGCCAAAAGGGAGAGAGATGGCTGATCAGAGGAGGGGCAACACATCAAAAATGACATCACAAGGTATGACCTCGTATAAAAATGACTCTGCTCTTGAATGCTTTTATTGTGGTAAGATAGGCCATATTGCTAAATTTTGTCGCAAGAAGAAGGCAAATCAAGAGAGGTACAAGCAGAGAAGGCATGCAGGTCATTTGGCGGATGCAGATGCAGATACAGACCCAGATCAGAATATGGATGTTAGACTATTTATGGCCGAGGCTGACACTGCTACTGAGGAGGATGAATCAGATATTTGGTTCGTGGATTCTGGAGCCTCCTCGCATATGTCAGGTAAAAAGCAATGGTTTAGAAATTTTAAAGAATCCAACTCTGGCGTAAAAGTTTATCTTGGAGATAATAGCGGGTACGAGATCAAGGGACATGGAGATGTCCTTGTTACTCTACCTGATGGTAAGATCAGGAATATATCTGATGTGTGGTATGTTCCTGGCATTAAGAAGAACCTAATTTATGTGTCAAATATTACAGATCAGGACCTCAAGGTAGAATTTTTTAAATCTCATTGCATTATTAAAGATTTGTTGGATTAGATGAAGCCCATTTCTACAGGTATTTGCATAGGAGGACTCTATAAATTGGATGTGAAAAGTACACCTCAGCAAGCCTTGATGTCATCAAATAAGTCCGCTGAAAATTTGTGGCATCAGCGACTTGGGCATATTAACTTTGGTGATCTCTTTCTGCTGCAAAACAAAGGTATGGTAGAGGGTCTTCCTGTTTTGAAAAATTTTCATATTGATTGTGAGGCATGTGCGTTCAGTAAACAACATAGAGATGAATTTCCTGCCATTAAACATAGAAAATAGAGGGATATACTCGAACTTGTACATACTGACTTATGTGGCCCGATGCAGACAAGGTCGTTAGGGGGGGCCTATTATTTTCTAATCTTTGTTGATGAATGTACAAGATTCACATGGGTGTATTTTCTTAAACAGAAAATTCATGCTTTTGAATATTTCAAGCAATTTAGAAACATGATTGAGAAGCAAACAGGAAATTTCATCAGGATTCTTCGATCAGATCAAGGGGGAGAATTCAAGAAAGGAATCTTCATCAAATATTGTAACGAGCATGGGATACAACAGCAATTTACAACACCGTACACTCCTCAGCAGAATGGAGTCGCTGAGAGGAAAAACAGAACACTGGTGGAGTGTGCTCGCAGTATGTTGAAAGGTAAGAATCTAACCAATGGTTTTTGGGCAGAAGCTGTTAATACTGCAGTGTATTTAAAGAATAGGAGTCCTACAAAAAGTCTTGAGTATAAAACTCCTTTTGAAGCATTGTTTGGCTTCAAGCCTGCAGTAAGTCATCTTAGAGTATTTGGCTGTAAAGCTTTTGCACATGTTCCTAAAGAGAATAGGAAGAAGTTAGATTCAAAGGCCATTAAATGCACGTTCATTGGATACTGCAGTGAGTATAAGGCTTATAAATTGTTTGACCCTGCTACTCATAAGGTGTTTGTCAGTAGAGATGTATTATTCCATGAACAGATTGATGATAGAAATCTTGTCCAAAACAATGAAGAATGGCATGTGCCCTTACTCTCAGAAGAGGATACTGAAACAGGAGTCAGTCAGCAGTAGGAACAGAAGCAGGAACAACAACAGGTACAACAGCATCCGGATAATGTGGAGTTCAGTCCACAAAGGGAAGAAATAAGCAAAATAATTGAACCCCCACCACTCAGAAGATCAAGCAGGCCAAGATAGTTACCAACTCAATATAGGGATTGTGCGCTTATGACTGGTATGTTAAACATTGCAGAACCTTCTAACTTTTATGAAGCTAGTAAAAGTCCTGAATGGAAGAAAGAAATGAATGAGGAATATGAATCCATCATTAAGAACAATACTTGGGATCTAGTAAAACTTCCTGATGATAAACAACCCATAGGTTGCAAATGGTTATTTAAGTTGAAATTTAGAGCAGATGGGTCTATTGATAAACATAAATCAAGGTTGGTGGCAAAGGGATATTCCCAGATAGAAGGTATTGATTTTGAGGAGACATTTTCCCCTGTTGCAAAATTAAACACCATCAGAATGATTATTGCTTTAGCCACTAAACATCATTGGAAAATACATCAATTAGATGTTAAGTCTGCTTTCTTAAATGGTGATTTAAAAGAAGAAGTATATTTAGTACAGCCTGAAGGATTTGTTAAGAAGGGAGAAGAACATCTAGTATGTAGATTAAAGAAAGCTTTATTTGGTTTAAAGCAGGCACCTAGATCCTGGTATGAAAAAATTGATTCTTTTTTCCTCATGAATGGTTATGAAAGGAGAAAAAATGATCCCAATTTATATACCATGTTTAATAATGAAGGGCAGATAGTGGTGATTTCTTTGTATGTAGATGATTTGATAATAACAGGAAGTGCAGACAATCTCATTGAAGAAATCAAGCAGCAATTATCATAGAAATTTGAGATGAAGGACCTTGGAGAAATGCAATACTGTTTGGGTCTAGAAGTTTGGAGAGATTCAAGTCAAACTTTCTTGTCCCAGGGTAAGTATGCAAAGAGTCTATTATCCAGGTTTAAGATGGATGAGTGTAAGCCTTCATGCATACCTTTACAGCAGAATAGCAAACTTCAGATGGATGATGGTTCGAAATATGCAGATGCAACATTGTACAGACAATTGGTTGGTAGTCTTATTTATTTGACTACAACAAGACCCGACTTAGCCTATGCAGTGAGTGTTTTGAGTCAGTTTATGACTCAACCCCATGACAGTCATTGGAGTGCAGCAAAAGGAGTATTAATGTATCTGCAAGGAACATCAGATTTTGGTATTTTGTATTCTGACTCATTTGATGTTAAGTTGACAGGTTATACAGACTCTGATTGGGTGGGAAATCTAGATGACAGAAGATCAATTACAGGTTACGCCTTCAACATTGGTTCCGGGGTCATCTCCTGGTGCAGCAAGAAGCAGCATACTGTTGCTTTATCCTCGGCAGAAGCAGAATATCAAGCTATGTGTGCAGCGACATGTGAGGCAGTTTGGTTGCGTAGACTTCTCCAAGATGCAGGGGAAGAACAGATAGAAGCTACAATCATCAATTGCGACAATCAGAGTTCCATCAAACTGGCTTACAATCCTGTGTTTCATAAACACACTAAGCACATCGACACTCAATTTCATTTTGTTAGGGAGAAAGTGCAGTCCAAAGAAATTTCTGTAGAGTATTGTAATTCTTGTGATAACATGGCTGATATATTCACTAAGCCACTAGGAAAACTGAAGTTTGATTTGTTTAGGGATACATTAGGTGTGTTTAAAAATCCCTTTCTCCATTAAGGGGGGCTGCTAGAAATTAATGGAGAATAGGTTACGTAGTTATGATTTTCTCTTTATTTGACATTCAGTTCCTATTAATTAGGAATCTGTTTTGCCTATGTATCTATTTAATTCTTGATGCTTAATGAAGAACTCCAAGCGAGTGCATTTGCTAGAGGGAGCTCTTGGTGATCTGCACCTGTGAGCTCCTGTGTGTTTGCCCAAACTTCATGTCTTCTGCATTTGTTGACAATTTATTCTTTTCTCTATCAATTTTCTTTCTTCTTTCCTTGCAAGTTTTTTTCATTGTTTTATGGATAGATGTATTTTGTCAAGGTTCAACTACAATTTCACATTCTTAGTCTCTAGCAATGCTACCTCCTTTAATAACACTTAACCCAACAATCAATGGAAAGCCAAAAACCCAAATTCATTAGTGGAAGATACAAGGATAGGTTCTTGTTGCTTTGTTATTCAAAAATCTTTGAGACACAAATACTAGAGACAAAAAAGTTACTATAATAAAACAATTCTTGGATGTTTTCTATCAGTCATCTCCAAATCACTACTGTCCATATATCCCTTCACTCATATTCCTATATTTATATGATAATTTTAAATATATAAACCATCTTTATATCCATGATACTAGTTAAAATATTTTGACTTTGTTAAAATACTGATTAATTTTGAATTCTCTTATATTTATAAAAATAATTTAAGATACTTACACCTCATTATATTTAAAATATTTATAAAATGTAATAAATATAAATATTTTATTTTGTTAAAACTATTCTAAAATCTACAATAAATTGCATTCGCATGTAAAATAACATCCATTTTACATATATTTTAAATTTCCATCCTCTCTAATAGAAAATTCCCAATTCGCAATACCAAAGTAACCATTCCATAGAGATATCTCCATAAGTAGTCTACCATTATCTTATGGGTGCGCACTACCTAAAAATAATCGTTCTATAAAGATATCTCCAAAAATAGTCTATCATCTCTCAGACTATGTTATAGGTGCACACTGCCAAAGACTTAGCAAATCCGTTTGCTATTCATCAAGTTGAATTGAGCTAAAAATCCAACCTGGCTTCCAAAATCTCTATCATCTTTCTTTTTCCAAACCATATACATTTTAGCAAAGTAATAAATGTTCAATCAAAATCTCTATCATCTTTTTTTCCATACCATATACATTTTAGCAAAGTAATAAATTTTCAATCCAACATTACATAAAAAAAATAATAAAATTCAATCTAACTTTGTATATTTTATGTTTTATTTAGATTTAGTATTAGTAAAGCTACATTATGATCATATTCAAGAATAAGATTTGAATGGTCTAATCTATATTATTATTAAGATATATTAAAAAATAATAAAATTCAATTCAACTTTGTATATTTTATGTTTTTTTAAATTTAGTGTTAATAAAGCTACATTATGATTATATTCCAGAATAAGATTTGAATAGTCTACACAACTATTATTGAACAATTCCATTATTACGATATGAGGAAGCAACATTCTATTGTATCATCAATTTAAAATAAAGTGATATATTGAGTTAGCTCTGTAACATTTTATTTTTTTACTCTGCAATAGTTGAAGCTATTTTGTTTGTACATTTTAAGAATATTTTCAAATTCAATAGACAATAGTTAAACTAAACCATAGTTACCAAATTTGGGCTGTTCAAAGGAGGGAAGATATAAATATATGTAGGTATGTAATAAATAGAAATATGTTAATGATTTTTTTGTAATGTAGATTTTTTTAATTAGAAATTTAAGTAAATATTAAATTATAATATTTAAAATTTTGTATTATAAAAATATAATAAATAATATTTATGGTCATTAATTATTATAATTTTAAATTTGGTTTAATTAGATCAATGAATATTTAGTTGGGTAGTTATTACAAAGAAAAATTTGATTAGTTCTATATTTTATGAATAATTGATGATATATATGTATATTTAGAAAAATGTTTTTATATGATTCTATTTGAAAAATAAATGTAGTATATACATGTATATATACAAAAATGTTTGTATATGATTCTATTTCAAACATTTATGTGGTATGCAATGTGGAATTTATATGATTTACTTTAATATAAAATTTGAATGAAAGTTTAATTTTTATTACGCATTATATAATAAATTTAATTGTGTATATGGATGAACACTCACAATCTCTTATTCTAATATAAAACTATACATTGTATTTAATATATGAAAAAATTTTAAGATGTTTTTGAGTTTTTTATTATTATTTTATATATTTCAACTTTTTAAAATATTAGAAAAAAATATTCAAATATTACTAAAATGTATATTCTCAAATTTTTTCAGTATTGAATTTTAAACAACCTAAATTTTGTTCTAACTCAAACTGGAATTCCAACCTAATAACTATGAACTAAACAATTAACTCTTATCAAATTTTAAAAATATATCCAAAATCTATAATCAAACTAAGATAATCTAAACTCTACCTTAATCATTCTAACCCACAGAAAATTTTATATTCTTATTTCTTCGAACCGTAAATTTTATACATAGTCCAATTCCATTGTTCAACCCTAAACTGCTCACCAATTTGATCTTCTCTTTGTTGCACGATCTGGTTGCTCATTTTGTCCCTGCGGCGTTCATTTTTGTTATTTCTGTGGCCGCTACCATTTTCCATTCTCTCGATTCTCTCGACTTCCACTTAGGGTTTCCTTAGGTTATCACGTCTCTCGAGTAATTAATTATTGTCTTTCAGCACTGAGAAATAGACTTCTTTACCTCTTCTCTGTAATGACAAATATTTATATTTTTAAATCTTTATTTTTATAATAAAATAATAATTTAATTTTAACTTTAATCTTAAGTTATATATTTAGCTTTGGTTAATTGGTTAGTTTTTTATATATTTAGCTTTGGGTTTAATTGGTTAATTTTTTTTAGAGTATTTTTTTGCTAATAAAAAGTTATACAAATATTCCATAAACCTTTTTCCATATCTATATAAAATATATATAGAAAGTTAATATATAATTTTTATTTATTTATGAAATATAGATTGTTAAATTATATATATATATATATCAAAAATATTTTTTTTGAAACATTATGAAATAAAAGAATTTTGTAACATTTATGATAATAAAAATATTTAACATGAAATTGTCTATTCCCACATTTTTCTAACTTCAAAATATTTATTATATTATTAATATTTTTTATTTTTTAAATTAACAAAATTATAATAACTTTAAAACACATCATTATTTTTTAATAAAACATTTATAGTAATTAAAAAATAATAAATATAACAATCATATATATATATGAAATGCATATATATCTTTAGTTGAATCTAAAATGACAAATTTTTAAAACAAGTTTAAAATCATTTTTATAAAAGATTATATAAATCAAATATATGAATAATTCATATATTTAAATATATAGAAAAATCATTATTACTTTATAATTACATTTTTTCTTTTTTACTTAGAAATTGGCAATGATATAAATCACAATTTCAATTTATTTTTATATAGTTTTCAAATAGTAATACAAATAAAATTATTAAAAAAAATATAAGTTTAACTTAGAAAAAGTATAAGTCCATACTCATCTACATAACATACAATTGAAATTGAATTTGGTGATCCAAAATTTTAATAATATAAAGAACCTGTAACAACAAATACAAACTTTAGATAAATTGAAAATGGAAAAAAAAATAATTTGAAATTGAAATATTTATGCATAAAATAATTGAATTGAATTACTATAACTATCACTTTACCATTCCACCAATTCCCTCTAACTGTATATTCAAGATTGAATGGATCCATAGCTTCTTCAAATTGCTTATACTCCATTTTAATCTGTGATTTCCAAAAATATCAATAATTTTATCCATTCTAACCAAATATGTATATATAAATCATTTTTAATTATTTTTCAAAACTTTGAAATTAATATAAAACTTCACCTCATTTTGATGAGCCTTTATTGCTTGTGAAGTTGCATAATCCTCATCAGGTCCTCCATAGTATAAAGAAGAGCCTAAAAAGCAATTATCTGGATTTGCAAAACTCTTATTTTTAAGATGATTCAATAACTGTGGTCCCTTTTTCATATTATTCCCTGCATTTATAAAGCATAAATACAAATTTGTTATTATAATTAATTATGTTAAATAAAAATGAGTTTATTTCATATACAATTTAAAAAATTTAATATATTTATTTTTAATAATTATAAGTTTATAAATTAACAAAATTTAAATATACAAAAAAATAAAATTTAAATAAAAAATAAAAAATTAAAAAGTTAATAAATAAGTTTGGAAATTAAAAGAAAAGAAATTTAACAATTAAATTTTCATGGATTTTGAATAGATAGTAATGAAGTGCTTTGTTAAGGTACTCTTTAATGTGAAGTTATTAGAGTGATTTGATGCTCTATTAAAATACTCCTTGATGTGAAGTTAAGGTACTCCTTAATGTGAAATCACAAAAGGAATAATATATTAGACATGATAAAGATATAGTCCTACCAAACTTTAAAAAATAATTAATTAAAATAACAAAAAAAATTGAATATTAAAAAAAATCAAAATAAAAAAGCTAAATACAAAATTATAATTTATAATAAAATAAATAAATAAATAAATAATCCATTTAAAAAAAAGTAATAAAAAAAAGTTGATTAATAAAATAAAAACATATATATATATATATATATATATATATCTGGGTAACATAATCTTAATTTTCCTAATATTTTTTCAGCATTAATTATATATATATAAACTTACTAATTTTTTAGAATATAAACTTACTAATATCAATAAAAAATTCCCTACCACCTGCCTGTTGAGATTTTCTGTTCTAAATAAAATAGGAAAAATCTCAGTAGGTGACAAAAATTAGGAATTAGTTCCTAGATTAGCTCCAGTTTGTTGGGAGGGAGTTAATGCATCCTAAATTTGAGTTGAGAGGATTTATGAGGCTGTTAGATTCTCCTGCTATATAACAGGTATCCATACGTTTGTTTTGGAGAGTGTGTGTGAATTATGTAATCTCCTGTTTTGATTAATAAAGACTGCCAATGCCCTGTTGTGTGGACGTAGCCCAGGAGGTTTGGGTGAACCACGTTAAAAACTCTGTGTCTTCTTATGTGCATGATTTATTTGCTGCGTTTTTCATTGTTTTGCTGTGCATGATCTCCAACAATTGGTATCAGAGCGTGTTGGAGGAGCGCACAGTGGAGGAGGTGCGTATGCTGTCCAATGGAACTGCGTACTTCTACTCAGCGCTAAGTGAACCTGCGCTGCTGGTGCGTGGAGTGCTACGTATATTGCTGGAAACTGTTCGAACGCTAGTGAATGGTGCGCAGAACTGCGTGGAGGAGCTGCGTGGAGGTAAATCGGACATCTGACAGTCTTTGCAATTCAGGTCATTCTGTAGTTTTTTTATAAAGCCAGTTTGATACGCATTTGACAAAAGAGTCAATTTCCGTTTTTGTGAAGCTGGTGTGAAAAAACCCAGAGAGTCGATTTGAAGTTTTTTAAATGGGCATTTATAAATCGGTTTTTTATATTGGAATGCTCACGTTTTGAAGTTGAACGCTGCGTTAATGGTGAATTGAATTATGAACTCGATTGAAAGTTTGGTCAACTGCAAAGGCCGTGACAGAATGCCCGCACGGAGAGAACGAAACGCTGTAGATTGCTGTTGAAAACCTGCGTGGAGACTGCTGTGATATATTCATATCAAAAGTCAAACGTTGTGAAAAGGTCACATTTAAAAGTTCACATTTAAAATCGATACAAATGAAAAAGGTCAAATGGTAATGGAGGTAAAAGTTTTTTGTTTAAAAAGCGATTTATTTAAAATCGATTTGTAATTGATATACCATTGTAATATGCCATTTAAAAAGGTCGATTTATATGGTGGAATTTTTTAAAATCGATTTTATTTTAAAAGGGTGGAGTTTATAAGGTGCATTTTTTGTGTAAAAGTGTTTTTTAAATCGATTTGAATTACCATTGCATATGGTATGAAAGGAAAGTGTTTTTTTAAGGTAAAGTTTTTTTTTTAAAAACATCGATTTATATAAATCGATTTGAGGGATTTGTATGAAGTGAAAGGCATTTTTTAAAGGCAAAGGTCAAGGATAAATTTTTTTTTAAAGGCAGTGAGAGGCACTTAAAGGAAGGCAAGGGCAATTTTTTTTTAAGGCATTTTTTAATTAAAAGGGCATTCTTTATTTGAAAATTGGTTCTGGAGATTACTGTGTTTTTTTGCTGAAACAAGATGGCGAAAACTCAAAATGCCCGGTTTGAAATTGAGAAGTTCAATGGAAAAAACAACTTCGAGATCTGGAAGGTAAAGATGCATGATCTCCTGGTACAACAAGGCGTGGCGAAAGCGCTGTTGGGGAGGAGCAAAAGGCCTTCTTCCATGACGGAGGATGAATGGGATGAGTTGGATGACAGAGCTCTGAGCGCAATTCGGTTATGTATGGCAGATGACGTTCTGTTCAACATTGTGTCAGAGAAGACCGCCGCAGGCTTGTGGATAAAGCTTGAGAAGCTCTACATGACGAAATCCTTGACAAATCGGATTCTCCCGAAGCGGAAGCTATACAGTTTGTGGATGAAGGAAGGTACCTCGGTTACTGACCATCTGAATTTTTTCAATACTCTATTGGTACAATTACAAAGTCTAGATGTAAAATTTGATTCAGAGGATAAGGCAATAACTCTATTGTGTACATTGCCTGAATCGTGGGATCACTTTGTTACTTCCATAAGCTTCAGTAATGCAGCTGTCCTTGAGTTTAACGATGTGGTTGGAGCCATGTTGTCTGAGGAGACGAGGAAGAAGTCGAATGCTGACACCTCTACATCAGAGGCAATGATGGCTAGAGGTCGTTCTAGAGAAAGACGCTCAGGTAAGCGCAACGATTCGCGTTCAAAGTCGAAAGGGAAGAAGAGCAAAGTGAAGTGCTGGTTTTGGGGCAAATCGGGGCACTTGAAGAAAGACTGCTGGAAGAGACAGCAAACAGAGAAGAAAGCAGATTCTTCGACAGAGAAGAAGGAGGCAAATGCGACAGATACAGGTTCGACATCTGGTTCAGGTATGAGCGACGAAGTGTTGTCTGTTAATATGTCAAATCATGATCAACATTGGTTGTTAGATTCCGGTGCATCAAACCACATGTGTATTCATAGAGAATGGTTTAAGATGTATAGATCAGTTAATGATGGAGTCGTGTACATGGGTAATGATGTCACATCTAATATTGTTGGGATAGGAAGCATACAACTGCAAATGTTTGATGGCACAACTAGAATATTAACAGATGTGAGACATGTTCCAGACTTAAGGAAAAATCTAATTTCTTTAGGAGCATTGGATACGAATGGATATAAAATTGTAATTCAAGGTGGAGTTATGAAAATCTATAAAGGTATTTTACTAGTAATGAAAGCTAAGAAAGTAGGAAATATGTTTCAGTTAGAAGGAAGAACAGGGTCAGTTCATGTGTCTACTGTGTCTGAACATGACAGTAGTTCCATTCACTTATGGCATCAAAGATTAGGGCATATGAGTGAAAGAGGGTTGAAAATTTTAGCTGATCGCAAGTTACTTCCTAATCTAAGGTCTGGAAAGTTAGATTTCTGTAAACATTGCTTGTTTGGAAAACAAAGTAAACAAAAATTTAAAACAGGCAAACATACTAGTAAAGGCATACTTGATTATATTCATTCAGATGTTTGGGGTCCAGCTCCTACAGCGTCATATGGTGGTTCGTCGTATTTTGTATCATTTATCGATGACTTTTCTAGGAAGGTGTGGGTCTACATGTTGAAAAGAAAGTCTGATGTTTTTTCAGTTTTCAAACAGTTTAGAGCATTGGTAGAAAACAGCACTGGTAGAACAATAAAGTGTTTAAGAACTGACAATGGTGGTGAGTTTACTTCCAAGGAGTTTGACAGCTATTGCAAGGATGCAGATCAGAGATATAGATCTATTGCTTCTTATACTCCTCAAGAAATGGAGCCGCTGAACGCATGAATGTGGATTCCTTCTAGAGAGCAAGGAGAGCCGGTAACGCCAAGGCTGCGGTAAGGAGTTGTGGACTAAATGCAGGTCAGCCTTTGTTGATGATAAACCGATCTCCATCGACGGCAATAGACTGCAAGATTCCGCAAGAGGTATGGAAAGGACACCCTTGTGACTATTCTAAACTCAGAGTGTTTGGTTGTGATGCATATGTTCTAGTGCCTAAACATCAGCGAACTAAGTTAGATCCAAAGTCTAAAAGGTATATCTTTGTTGGGTATGGTGTTGGAACAAAGGGATATAGATTGTGGGATCCTACTACCCGCAAAATCATCATCAACAGAGATGTAAAGTTTGATGAATCCTCTCTTGTACAGTTAGATGTAGATAATAAATTGAAACAGGATGATGTATTTGATTTTCAGCACATTTAGTTTGACATCACTTCTAATGATAGTCATGATGACCATAGTTCAGATACTAGTAATGAACAGGTTTCAGAACATGAACAGGATTCAGGTTTAGATCATGAACAGGTCTCAGATACTGATCGGCAAGAAGTTCCTACAGGTGGTAGTCAGCCAATCGAGGAAGCACCAGAAACATCCTTAAGGAGGTCGACAAGAATCAAACGGCCACCGAGAAGGTATGATGATTATGTTACTTCAGTTGCATTTACTGCTAATGACAATGAACCTCTATGCTATCAGGAAGCAATAGAAGGTTCGAATAGTGACAAGTGGAAAGCAGCCATGAAGGACGAAATGATGGCCTTGAATAAGAACGGCACATGGGATCTGGTTGAGCTTCCGAAAGACAGGAAAATTGTGGGATGCAAATGGGTTTTCAAGGTGAAACAGGGTGTGAATGATACAAAGGACAGGTACAAAGAGAGACTGGTCGCAAAAGGGTTTTCTCAGAAAGCAGGCATAGACTTTCATGAGATTTTTTCACCAGTTGTTAAAATAGTTTCAATTCGAATTGTGTTAGCTTTAGTTGCTTTGTTTGATTTAGAGTTACAGCAACTAGATGTTAAGACTTCATTTCTACATGGAGACTTAGATGAGGAAATATATATGGAACAACCAGAAGGGTTTGTTCAGCATCGCAATAAGAAATTTGTCTGCAGGCTCAAGAAGTCATTATATGGCCTGAAGCAGTCGCCTCGGCAGTGGTATAAGAAGTTTGATTCTTTCATGTTGAGTCAGAAATATGTTAGAAGTGAATATGATCATCGTGTGTATTTCAAGCAATTGAAAAATGGCATGTTCATTATCTTAGTGTTGTATGTTGACGATATGCTTTTAGCAAGCAAAAGCATTGATGAAATCAACAGGTTGAAGACTCAGATGGCAAGGACATTCAATATGAAAGATCTAGGAGCAGCAAGACAGATTTTGGGCATGGAGATTTTCAGAGACAGGAGTAATGGTAAGCTGTGGCTATCACAACAGAAGTATGTTGAGAAGATACTTTTGAGATTTGGTATGAATAATGTGAAGCCTGTGTCAGTCCCTTTTGCTTCCCATTTCAAGCTTTCTTCGGGTTTATGTCCTAATACAGATGAAGAAAAGGATTATATGTCTCAAATTCCATATGCTAATGTAGTAGGATGTTTGATGTATGCGATGGTTTGTACTCGACCATATATTTCACATGCAGTTGGGGTTGTCAGCAGGTACATGGCAAATCCGGGTAAAGAACACTGGTCAGCAGTGAAATGGGTGCTTCGGTACTTGAGAGGCATAAGTAGTTATTGTATTACTTACAATAAGAGTAGTGAATTTGTTTGCGGATATGTTGATTCCGATTTTGCAGGTGATTTGGATAAGAGAAGGTCAACTTCAAGGTATGTCTTTACTCTTGCAGGTGGAGCTATTAGCTGGATGTCAAAGCTACAAAACATTGTTGCTTTATCCACTACTGAAGCAGAATACATTGCTGCTTCGCATGCTTGCAAAGAGGCGGTTTGGTTGAAAGGTTTGCTTGGTGAGTTTGGTAGGTTACAAGACAACATCAGGTTACTTTGTGATAGTCAAAGTGCAATACATTTGGCTAAGAATCCGGCCTATCATAGTAAATCAAAGCATATTCCAATAAAGTATCATTTTGTAAGACAGGTTATTACTGAAAGGGGAGTCTCTCTTGAAAAGGTGCATACAAAGGAAAAATGTGCAGACATGTTCACGAAACCAGTTTTGTTGGAGAAGCTGCGTTGGTGTTTGGCTTCTCTTGGCTTGCAGAAGAGATAAAATAATAATAACAGGGCATCAGGCTAATTTTTGTCAAGGTGGAGATTGTTGAGATTTTTTGTTCTAAATAAAATAGGAAAAATCTCAGTAGGTGACAAAAATTAGGAATTAGTTCCTAGATTAGCTCCAGTTTGTTGGGAGGGAGTTAATGCATCCTAAATTTGAGTTGAGAGGATTTATGAGGCTGTTAGATTCTCCTGCTATATAACAGGTATCCATACGTTTTGTTTTAGAGTGTGTGTGAGAATTATGTAATCTCCTGTTTTGATTAATAAAGACTGCCAATGCCCTGTTGTGTGGACGTAGCCCAGGAGGTTTGGGTGAACCACGTTAAAAACTCTGTGTCTTCTTATGTGCATGATTTATTTGCTGCGTTTTTCATTGTTTTGCTGTGCATGATCTCCAACACTGCCACAGTTCCAGTCTTCTTGACCTATTAAGCCAACCCACCTATAGTGATCTTGGAGCACTTATTTCCCTTCTCTTTGACCATAGAAACAAGATTTTGAAGAATTAAACTTTGATTCTTTCTTCTTTCTTAAAGTCTGATAGACCTCATTGGTCTTAAGTGATGGGAAACATCATCATCATATATTATGGAATAAAATGCTATATATGAAATAAAAAATTAAGCGGAAAAAATTATAAATTTAAAAAATATATATATTATGAAGAAATCTTTCGGTAATAATCACATTATTATGAACAAAGTAGACGCGTTTCGAACCAACCAGTCATCATCAGGACTAGGTGAGAGATTAAATAGATGTAGGAGAGGCAAAGAAAACCATTATAATCAGCGAATTTGACTATGAAATCCAAAACGGTTAGTTCTAATAATTAAAACAAAATAATTAAAAATAAAAATAAAAATAGTTCCACTAATTTAAATATTAATTACAATTTGAAACGGCTAGTTTGAATATTCAAATTAATAGTTTAATTATAAATAAAAATAATTAATTTTATTTCTATTAATATCGTTAATCGATTTTTCAAAATACAAATATTATTTAATTATAATTATATATTATTATATTGTAAAAAAATAAAATAAAAATAAAATAAAAATAAAAAAATAAAATAAAATAAAATAAAAATAGTTCTATCAATAAAATTAAAAATCGTAATTGATAGAACTATTTTTATTTTTTTTTATTTTTTTATTTTTTTACAATATAATAATATATAATTATAATTAAATAATATTTTTATTTTGAAAAATCTATTAACGATATTAATAGAAATAAAATTAGTTATTTTTATTTATAATTAAACTATTAATTTGAATATTCAAACTAGCCGTTTCAAATTGTAATTAATATTTAAATTAGTGGAACTATTTTTATTTTTATTTTTAATTATTTTGTTTTAATTATTAGAACTAACCGTTTTGGATTTCATAGTCAAATTAGCTGATGGTTCCAAATGCATCAACTTTGTTCGTAATAATGTGATTATTACCGAAAGATTTCTTCATAATTTATTGATGGATCACAGAAGCCATATATATATATATATATATATATATATATATATATATATATATATATATATATATACTATCAAACTTAAATTAATAAATAAAAGAAAATAACTCATGAGGTTTGGAATAGATTTTGATGGGTTGAGGCTTAGAATAGAACGTGATGGGGTGTATTGTTAAGTTACTTTGTGATGTGAAACTTCTTGAGCAAAAATCAAGTTATGTTAAGGGTTGGTGTGACCTCAATTCCAAAGTGATTTTAACACCTTAGATGTTTCTAAACAGTAGTTTCTCAAGGGACATGTCAACTCTGATATAATATCTTATGAACTCAAACCACTTGAGGAACCAAAAAAAAAAAATCATAATAAAGAAAGAACAATATCAAAATTAAATTAGTAATAAAAAAAATAATATTAAAAATTAGAAAAAGAGAGAGATATAAAATTAAAAAATGACTTCCAAATAAATATCTATATTTTTTTTATATTACTCACACTAACCAACCTTGACATGATTATTTTTTTATCTTTTCTCAATTACCAAAAAAACATTTTCACAATTTTATTATATATATATATATATATATTTAAAATTTTTATATAAAATAAGAATATATAATAAATTTAAATTAAATATTATTATTTTTTAAATAAATAAAAAATATTAGATTATAAATTTGTAGAAATTCTTTCGGTAGTAATCACATGCAAAAGAACGAGGTCGACTTTCGAACCAACCACTGTGGTTCATCATCAGGACTATGTGAGAGATCAGATCCAGACATTAAGTATAAATAGATGTAAAAATGACTCAACTAGCCCTTATGATAACGGCTAGTTTGACTTTGAAAAAGTAAATATTCCATTATTTATTTATTTATTTTATTTTTATTAATTTTATTTATTACTATTATTTATATAATGGTAAGTAATTTAACAAATGGTGGAGTATATATGTAGATTTTTGTAAATTTTTTATTAAATTATATAATAATTAATTATTATTATTAATTAATTCTTATTCATAAGATTTAATTATAACAAACCATCATCAAATAGTCAAACAAAGAGTCAAAATAAATAAATAAAATAATTAAATAAATAAATAAAAATAATAAAAATAAATAAAAACAAAAATAATAAATAATAATAATAATAATAATAATAATAATTTAATAAATAAAAACAAAAATATAAATTAATAAATAATGAAAATAAATAAAAATATTTTATTAATTAAATAATTAATATTATTATTATTATTATTTTTATTTATTTTAATATATTTATTTATTTTTATATAAAATAAGAATATATAATAAATTTAAATTAAATAATTAATTGTTTTTATTTATTTTTATTATTTTTATTTATTTATTTAATTATTTTGACTCTTTGTTTGAATGGTTTGTTATAATTAAATCTTATGAATAAGAATTAATTATATTTATTAATTAATAATAATAATTAATTATTATATAATTTAATAAAAAAATTTACAAAAATCTACATATATACTCCATGATTTGTTAAATTACTTACCATTATATAAATAATAGTAATAAATAAAATTAATAAAAATAAAATAAATAAATAAATAATGGAATATTTACTTTAGTCAAATATTTATTTATCTAGCCGGCTAGTTGGGTCATTTATACATCTATTTATACTTAATGTATACGGATACGATCTCGCACACATAGTGCGATGATGAACCACCTTTGGTGGTTCGAAACGCGCGTCGACCTCTCGTTCTTTCGCATGCGCGGGGTGCGAGGGGTTTCTACAAATTTATAATCTAATATTTTTTTTTTATTTAAAAAATAATAATATTTAATTTAAATTTATTATATATTCTTATTTTATATAAAAATTTTAAATATATATATATATATATATATATATATATATATATATATATATATATAATAAAAAATAAATAAATTAATTAAAATATATATATATATATATATATTAAAATAAATAAAAATAATAATAATAATAATAATATTAATTATTTAATTAATAAAATATTTTTATCTATTTTCATTATTTATTAATTTATATTTTTGTTTTTATTTATTAAATTATTATTATTATTATTTATTATTTTTGTTTTTATTTATTTTTATTATTTTTATTTATTTATTTTGACTCTTTGTTTGACTATTTGATGATGGTTTGTTATAATTAAATCTTATGAATAAGAATTAATTATATTTATTAATTAATAATAATAATTAATTATTATATAATTTAATAAAAAAATTTACAAAAATCTACATATATACTCCACGATTTGTTAAATTACTTACCATTATATAAATAATAGTAATAAATAAAATTAATAAAAAAAAAATAAATAAATAAATAATGGAATATTTACTTTTTCAAAGTCAAACTAGCTGTTATCCTAACGGCTAGTTGAGTCATTTCTACATTTATTTATACTTAATGTCTGGATCTGATCTCTCACATAGTCTTGATGATGAACCACACTGGTTGGTTCGAAACGCGTCGACGTCGTTCTTTTGCATGTGATTACTACCGAAAGAATTTCTACAAATTTACATTATGGATCACAGAGGCTTAAATTCCAAAAAAAATATTAGATTATGATGAAGAAAAAATATCAGATAAACAAGTACCAAGTACCTAGAGAGTGGAAAAAGAACTTTGTGAATTGTGGCCATGTAGTGTACAATTCTGACCAAAAAGAGAAGAAATGAGATGAAGCGAAAATGCAATGCATGCGATTTGAAGTCGATCCAATCGTTAAGGTCACGACAAAAAAGCGAAGAACAACGTGGCTCTATGAGAGTTTATATATCTAATCCTTAAAGTCACGACAAAAAAGCGGACTACAACGTGTCGAGAATTTATAAGCATGAAGAACTCTTTTATAGGGAAAGATTTCTCTTCTATCAGGGAAGATTTCTTCCCCGTCCCTCAGGGAATCGAATAACAACAATTTCAGCAAAATCCAAATTGCAAGTCTGAAAAATATGTTGAACAAAAAAGAAAATACTTTGTGGTTAATATTCATGATACCTTTAAGAGTACTCTCTCGATGCTCCTCACTATGCTGCTGCTGCTTCTGTGATGAACCCAAAACTTCACAGGTCTTTGAATCCATTGTACATTCAGACTGTAGAGAAAACATTGTATGATAACATTGAAAAGAAAAATCTTACAACTGAATATGAAAAAAATGGGCAGTGTCCAAACTTATCCAGAACAACTTTTTAATGCAAGGTGTGTGATTCCTTGTGTTAAATTATGTGAGTGCAATAAAAAATACATAATATAAGGAAGCATCCAGCATGAGCACCTGCCATGGCTTCACATATTGTGGACATGATTCGTTACCTAGGTTTAATCTGGGGTATTAGCTCAAACAAAATGACCATCTTACTATTTGAAGTTCTGTTACTCATTTGTTTATATGAACACCAGCCATGACTTCACATATTGTGGACATGATTTGTTACCTAGGTTTAATCTGGGGTATTAGCTCAAACAAAATGACCATCTCACTATTTGAAGTTCTGTTCTCATTAGTTTATATTGAGAGGAAATCAAGGTAGAAAATCTAGACTTTAAGGATCTCCATGGTTGGCTAATCATTCTGGTTATGCAGCTCTGCAGGTCAAAGCTTGCTGCCAGTACTTTACCAGATCTGTCATTATATGTCAAGACAGGAATTCTTGCCAAACATCTTAAGAGAGAATGACCTAAATCATTTTCCTTGGATTCCAAAAATCATCCAATTTTTTCTTCAACTCCTGTTGTTCTTTTCATTCTCTATCCGAGAACTGGAGTTGTGCTCCTTAACTTTCACTAATAGTCTCCAATGAAAATGATTAGAACCTCCCTAACTTCAAAACATTTGGGTACTTTTTAACCCAAAAAAAAAACAGAAGGTGAGTATCCAATGAGACTGAGATCCTTGAAACCAGAATTTTAGTGGAAAATATTGGGAATTTAAAGAAAGGTTAAAGAGAATGCACTGAATATAGCCAATCCATTATGTGAAATAGATCTGAACTTTAGCCATTGCAGAGATGGAAGAAGCAGAGATGGATGTCAAACAAGACCCACGTGACTGTGGTTTGAATCAATGGAAAGGCATTTATGTTTTAAAAAACCATTTTTACAGATAAAACATATCCAACTTAGTGGTAAAGAGAGAGATGTTATAACACTGAACAAATATTCAAGTAAAAACAACATAGAATGACTCATGAAACTGACCACAGATCCTCAGATCCTCAGAGAACACCCAAAAACAAACCAGATGAAGGCTCTATCAATGATAATAAAAGTACCTTTTCTGTCGGTTTGGTCTGAGCAGCTAACTCGAGCTGATCAGTATCAGGCTGTGTGTGCAAATCAGCAGACATTGAGCTCCTAACAATCCTGAACAAGTATTCAGTTATGGATCTCTTAATCAGATGTTCCTGGGGGTATAATTCAAACTTGAGCCAAAGAGTTCTGATATAACAAGTCACTATGCATAATGATGATATTGAGAAGAAACTTACTCAGTGATCAGAAGCCAGAAGAGAAATCAAGCAAACTATTTAGTGAAAGAACTCTAGACTGGTAGCAACTAGGATTTCAGAGAGTTTCAAAAGAAGTGAAAGGCCATTAGACTAAAATGGGAAGTCAGTGATGTCAGAATGGGTGACATCAAACTACCAAAAACGACCCTGAAAGTGTACAATTACTCCAACAAAGTTACAGACTAATCAAACACAAGCTGAACAAATTAACAGATAAATTAAAACATACATGCATACATATGATGAGCATCTATAACAGCAGGTGCAAGGGTGATTGTGATATATTAATGTTTGAAGTTTTAGTAACAGATTAACAGATAAATTATAACATGCATACATATACATATGATGAGCATCCACAAATATTTGTACACCAGGTGCAACGTTGATGGTGATATTATTGTTTGAGGTTTAAGGGCCCTCCAAATTGTTGTACTGATAGGATTGGGATGTGGAAGAGCCGACCCACTAAAAAGAAATGCAGAATTCATTGGACAAGTGTAAAGACAGAAATGTAGAATTCACTGGACAAGTGTAAGGACAAAAATGCATTCTATTTACCATACTTGTGTTGTTTCCACAACACCTGATGGCTGCCCTTCAACGCGTAATTTGTGGATTGGGTGGGATGATCTTACTCAAACCTATTTATGCAGTCAACCACAGTGCTACAATGACATTGGAACTGACAGACAAAAGACCTGATGATGTATGGATGAGTATGAATTATCAGTGGTAAAAAAGAAAAAGAAAATTAATAATGATGGTAGAATGCAACAATGGTATTCTGGGCTTGGGCCTGGACTTAATGCTTTATAAAATACTGGGCCTACTATTCAAGAAAATATACTGTAGATGAAAGTGGCAGAATGAGTTTCCTATCTGGGCCTACTATTCAGGAAAATATACTGTAGATGACAGTGGCAGAATGAGCTTCCTATCATTGTCGATCAATAAAGTTTAGGGTTTTAATATTTCAGTGAATAGTTATAGATCCTTAAAGTTTAGGGTTTCAATATTTGAGTGAATAGATCAGAAGGATAAAAATAATATCCATTTTTTTTTCTTTTCTATATCCATAATAAAGTTTAGGGTTTTAATATTTGAACGAATAGATCACAAGAAAAGGGATAATATCCATGATATTTATTTACAGTTCTGTACAGAAAGAAAAATAAATTTTATAACCTTTGAAAAAAAATATAAAACAATTTTGTCCAGCTTATGGTTATTCATATATATATATATATATATGCAATTTAAAACCAAAACTTTTAAGAGAAGTAGGAATTTGTGTTTTTTAAAATATTTATTATTTTTAAATAAATTTATATTAATTTTTTATATATAAATAACAAAAAAATTAGTATGAAATTATATGATGGTGGTTTAATTTTTTTTGAGACCAAACTTTGGTTTATATGACCTAAAGAAAATGATTATTTAGTTTTCTTTAAAATTGTACTCCTATGCTCAAAGAGCTTGGAGAGAAGCATCTGGAGCTCTCCAACCTCTTTGTAATTTTGACATGTTAAAAGACTAGGAAGGTCTGTATTGCAACAAAGATTATGATTTTCATCCTCAATGTTCATATTTTCACAGAGATTGCAGATCCTTTCCACCCATGGTGTTTTAGGAACTACCCAATGACCTATTTCATATGGAGCTCATGAGAGTTAGTTCTTATTTTGACTATATTAATATTTTTCTTTGAGCTAATTAAAACATAGAGATACTTTTGATCTTCTAGAGTAGGGTTGATGATCTCCTTATAATATCTTAATTTTCTTTTAGCCACTAAAATCTCTCACACCACATTTTCTCTTTAAACTTAGAAGTAACAATCTTTTTAATGTTATTAACATTTTCGTCGATCTCCCAAACAAACTTGACTTCTATTAGTAAATGGAAAATGTTGAAGAGTGAAAACAAACTAGCTCTAATGGTGGTAGCTTATTTCTTAGAAGAGATGTGATGAAAATAAATAACCAGAATTCTCTATAAATCCTGAAACTCAAACCTCACATCCATACCAACAACATTTTGATGATTACTCTAATCATAACTTTAAAATCAGAAAATTATTATTAATAATAATTATTATTTTTAAATTTGATAATTACTCTAATCATAACTTTAAAATCAAAAAATTATTAATAATAACTCAAATATTAAAAATAATTTTTTTTTTAAATATTTTTTTAATAAAAATAAAATAATATAACTCTTAGTAAAATTATTATTGATCAATATTTAGAATATATTTTAAAACCTAAATTATATTTTTAAATATATAAATTGATAAAAATTTAAAAATATATATAATTATTTAAATTTTTTATTATAGTAATTTTCAAAAACATATAAATTAAACTAAAAAAATTTAAATAAAAAACATAAAAAAATTTACACTAGTCTTAGTTTCACATATATGAACACCAAAGAAATGTCAAATCTTATTCCAAAGCCAAGTGAGGTGTAATTATCCTTTAATGTATCCCAAAGTAATAAATGAGCCTTTTATTCATGCTCCAAACCTCGAAAAATAGCATTCCCTTTATGATGAACCAAAGCCACGTGAGGTGTGATTATTCTTTAAGGTATCCCAATGCAATAATTGAGCTTTTTATTATTGCTTCAAATCTCGAAAAAAAGGTGTTGTTCCATTATGATGCATATATTGCATTCTTTTGATTACATGTCGATTTAGGGATTCTCTAAATTATGAGGGACTTGTAGTTGTAATCATGCAGAGATGCCTTAAATTATGAGCAATAAAATTGTGAGTTAGTTGGTGAAATTATGATTTATTATTAAATTTTAATTAAATATATTATAATTTCAAAATTTATTTTTAATTTTAAAAATATCTTGTTTAATATTAATTTTTTTCAAAGTGATTTTTTTTTACTATATAAGCTCCCTATCTACACAAATAAAAAATATAGGACATTTTTAGTAAATTTTATTTCAAGTATTTAAATTTATGATTTTGAAAAATATTAATGTGATTTATAATATATGTATATATAATTAAATTTTGAAATATTTTTAAAGCATATTTTATTGAAAAAATTATTAGCAACCTAGAAGAGTGAAAAAGAGTAGTAATTTTATAATTTTTGTATATTTAAATAGATATTAAAGGGAGGAAGTTATACTTCTAAATGTTGTCAAGAATAATACTATAACATAATTAAAAAGATGATTAAGTATTAATACATATTTTAATTTTTTTAATAAAATATATAAATATTATAAAGAAACTATAATAATAATTTATCACATTAGTTGGTTTTAAAGGCATAGATGAGAATTTATTCATTGTGTTTTTTACTAAAAGATTATTTGTCAAACATATTATGGATTTATGATATATATTGAAAAGAAATAAAAATGTGAAATACACTTTCAAAATTAATGATAAGAAAAAAATATAAAAATATTACAAATGTAACAATGGGGCAAACAAATGAAATGAAAAAAAAAACCATTAACAACATTATATTATTGGGAAATTTCTTTTCTAATTTAAAAAAAAATCACTATAAATACACTCAATGTATTATTTAACAACTAAATGGTTTAGCCATTGAAGAACTCCACTCTTATTAATTTAATTATTCAAATAATCATATATAGCCATAGTCTAAATATTCTAAGTTTTTGGTCATTTTAAGGTATATTTTGCAGTGGATTTGCCTAAAATCCAATAAGGATTTGTTGGAATCACATGTTCATCTTGTCAAACCTACATAATTTGTGGGTTTCTTAGGGTGTTGAATCCATTTATGCATTCAAAAATACATTTTAAACTACCAAAAACCATGATGTTACCAAAAATTGCATCATAACATTCTAATGAAAAAAAACACAAAATTGTAAAATAGTTAGACTCTACCATCACACACACACATAATCAAATATGAATTTTGGTTTCATCTTCCTACATTTCTAGCTATTGTTCATTTGACTTTTCATATTCCTAAATGAATATTTACGATATTATTACAATATATCATAATCCCAAAGATTAGGTATCTAACATTCAACCCTTAATCTCAAAGGTTGTTTGTAAGTCCAAGCATCTTTCTAAACCTTTTAAAATTCTCTCTTCTAGGTGTTTTAGTGATCAAGGTGGATGTCAGTGGCCACCCACCTATTCCACACACCACGATTTTCTACAGTTTTTAGGTCCTGAATTTCCAAAGTCGTTTTGAGGCCCTAAAATACATTTTTAGGGGGGAATGTACTTCTTGGATAGGAATTTTTAGTAGGCTATCGTGTGTGCCAAATGCAGTTCATATTTCAAAGTTATGACCTCGAGAATTTGATGTTCTAACTTACCCCATCGGGGCACACAAGCCTTTGGCGCTTCATCTCATAAGGTTAGGTTTTTGATTGTTTAGGGTTTCTCATTGTTTATTTATGATAAAAAATCCTTTGAGCCTCATTATAAGATAGTTTGGGAAGACATGTAGCTGTCACATCTCTTCTCAGAAATAAGCTACCACCATTCAAGCTAGTTTGTTTTCACTTTGTATTTATACAATTTCAAAATTTTCCATTTACTAATAGAAGTCAAGTTTCACTATATCTCTATGTTTCAGTTATGAATATGAATAGCATTTATGTCCCTTCATAAATTTGGATCTGTAACTTCTTGATTTAGTTTCACTTTTTACTTGTTGTTACACAAGGTAATTAGACATAGTTTGAATTAGTACGAATGAGACAGTTGTTAAGGATGTTAAAACATAACTATTATTTCTTTTGAAGTATTTAATTAAAATGACAGTTTCTGTTTTGAGGAAATGGTAAAAGTAACTGTGCGGTAAATTATTCCAAGAAAACCCAGGAAGAGGTTGAGACAGTTCTGACAGTTACCAATCCCAGAAAGGATTTAAAGGAAAATCCTAGGATGGAATGGGGTTCTGTGTAGAAGAGTTAGAGGGATAAGAATTTTATGTTGAATTCTGAGTTGTCCAGAGCTGGTGAGGGTACCAGTGGAACTCAAGAAATCCCTGAAGAAGTTGAATGGATATTAAAATCACGAGGCCAAAACTTTCTGTCTCATTCAAATTTTTCCTCGGACCTGGTCTGGAGCAAGGGGGGAGTAGAGGATGTAATCGTCTCACTCAAGGTTGGGTAGACCAAGCAGTTATTGAGACAGATTCCTAAATTTGGAAGTAGGTAGATACAACTCTAAAAGTTTAATGTTTGATGAACTGTATTTAACTTTCTAAATTTGTAGCAGATGAGAACAAATGCGGAAGGAATTATAGCACTATAAATGCCTAATAATGTTCAAGACTTGAAAAATGAGGTTTGGTATTAAACAAATGCAATATCTTATTATGCTTAAAATGAACAAAATTCAGATTCATATTTATGATTTTAGAAAATAGAATGAAATTTATCTATATATGTTCTCAAAAGAACAGAAAGACCAAATTTATATCTGTAAATAAGTTTTCAGATAAGTATAATAATATTTCATATAAGCAGAATACTGAGAATTTAGAAACGCCTTGATGATACTGTCTCGTACAGAATGTAGGAGAACGATACAGATTTTAACCTATAAAATACACTGCTCCAAGAGAATGTAAATTTTTGTATAAAATATCCATTAAAAAATAAAACAGAAGAAGCACAAAACAACATTTAAGAGTGATAACACTGAAAGAAACTGTTACAGTTGTAATACCCTAAAGAGTAAATGAAAAAGAAATGACAGTACTTTTATCTGAGAATTTTGGTAAAAGAGAGGAAAACACAGCCAAGAATACATTGGTCTAGAATTCATAAAATGAGCAACAAAAATTTAATTTAAGTAGAAAAGTCTCTCTGTAAGAGTTACCGGTGACTCTGAGGGTTTCAAGACAGAACCGGGACAAAGTTTCTGACTCGGGTCCCAGCAGATACCTCACCGAAGTACTGAGAGATAGTATAGAACTAAGAAAGATAGGCTATTACTAAAAACCATACTATATGTTGAAAATTGAATATACAGGAAAAAACATTACAAAGAAAATCTGAATAATTCATTATCTGTACATTTAAATCAAAAAACTGAATGTACATAGAGTTTTCCAAGTTACAAAGAAAAATCTGGAAATATCCAAGTGAAACTGTAAGGTTTGAAGTAGATTCATAGATAAACTACTAAACCAATAACCTTACTATAAGGTATGATATTCCCCAAATACAAAGGATGTGAAGGGCTAAACCTCAACAAGATAAACTGCAAAACCCTTGACGGGAAATATCTTAGAATAGCCATTTACTTCGAAAATATGCATAAAAGTATAATAACATGCCAGAGAAGCAGATCAGTTGAGCCTCATTCCCCAAATAAATAATAACAAGGGGCTAGTTTTGCTTTAAAAAAAAAACCCACTCTGGTAAACAAGGGTTCCACCTGCAGAATAAGGGGAGAAAGGATGAGTATTACATTCGTGAACTCTGTCAGTATAACTTAGGGTTAGAAGTTGATCAACACTTACCGGTTGGAAAATGAGGATGGACCTCTGATGTCGGATGCTCCTTTGGAATTCCACAAGCATTAAGAGGTATTTGGACAACCTCGCATTAACCAATATGGGAAGGGTTAAATAGCCGAGATTGAATCTTTGCAAAACAAATATAGAAACCAGATGAATAGCATAATAACAAAGAAAAAAAAAACTCTGCATAAATATTTATTTAAAATATGACTGTAATGATTACCTTGGAATATGACTGTGGTAACCTGCAGCAGAAGCTGTGAAAAAAAAACTGGAGGTTGCAGAAATTTCTAGGGTAGAATTTCATAACCCCTAAACAAGAAATATGCGAAAGGTGCGCGTTTTCACAGAAAACTGATTAGGCCATAGAGTAGTTCCATAATATCCATTTGTAGGTAATTCCATTGAAAAATCAAAACCTTAAATAGTCTGTTACTACAGTAAAAATGCACTAGCAACTGTAGCAGTTACAGAGCCGAAAATGCCAACAGAGGAAGGTAACAATGGGCCATAGGCAGAGGGCAGATGAGTGGGAAGTTACTTGAACTACCCATCAAACCCAGAGCTCGGTTGATCTCAAAGCACAGAGATCCAACGGTGGAGGAGATGCCAGCACCACTGGATAGCTGTAATCTGTATCAAAAATTAAGGACCGAATTAATTTTGAGGGGTTACGTGCCAGTTTAATGAATTTGATTATCACTTGACTCATATGATAAAACCATAGTTGAGCATAGTTATATTAGATGGAAAGTCTGCAAGATGTATGCGCGATGACACGGTGTACTTGGATACTAAATGTATCGTATTATTTAGTAGATCTAAATATAGTTCTCATATCAAAATCATATTAAGGTACATGACAATTATGAGGTAAATAATGTGAAAGCTTTGTAAAGTGAAAAAGTTTATATATAAGTAAACTTTGCATAAATGTGTATGTTGTCAAAAGGAATTTATATATGTAAATCTGCGTAATAGTAATTAGTGTAATTATAATTGGTTCTAAGGTTACGAAATGATCAACCTGGTAATAACTACTACCTTATTTATATTCTAATTTGTGTATATATGTGTAATAAAAAAAACAATTCATAGTGTGTTTGTGACAGGATTATTTAGTGAAGATGCTACAATTTACTCATTTGTGGAATAATATATTAGCTAAATGGTCTTAGCCTCTACATGATTTCAAATAAAATGGTACTTCATGTTGATGTGCTTGGTTCATTCATAGAATCTAGGATTCTTGGCCAACATGATTGCAAAAGTGTTATCAATTAGAAATGGAGTGGAGTTCACTTGTTTCTCCTATAAACCCTATAATATCTTCTTGAGTTAAGAAATTTCCTTTGTTTCCTCTATAGTGGAATTTTTTGGAATAGATTATTTGTGTGATCTCTAAGAGATAGTTATTGATCCAAGACTCATGAGGTATCCTATATTAAACACCCCATTATCCTTATCCCCATCAAATTCTAAAACCTAAATTCCAACTAATATGAATTCATCTACCTTAGAGTATTTAATCCCAAAGTCTTACGTTCCCTTCAAGTAATTTACAACTATTTTTGCAATAGAATAACATCCTTCAGAATTTTTTTGCATAAACATAGAAGGAATACAACTACAAATAAAATATCTATTTTGGCAGTAGTAAGGTTCATCTAGGTGGATATTGGTGGCCACCCACCAATTCCACTTGGAACCCCACCATTGTTTCTTTCAATTTTTCATTTTCCTTAATTGTTGTACAATTTACTATTTTTGGCAATTTTTCGGGTCCTAAACTTTCGAAGCCGTTTTGAGGGACTAAAAGAATTTTTTAGGGAAAATAGTGACCGAAAAATTCCCAAACCCATTCATTGGTTTTTTTGACCTGCTCTTTGAGTTCTTCGAAACAAGGTATTATGATAGCCAAATAGAGATCGTATGTGAAAGTTATGACCCCGGGAAATTGAAATTCCAACTTACCCCAACACAAGCCCACAAGATTTTTGCGTTTCATCTCCTAGGGTTAGATTTTTTTATTTTTAGGGTTTCTCATTGTTTCTCAATGATAAAAAGGCCACTGAGCCTCATTGTAACAAAATCCAGAGGCATGTAGCCACCACATCTCTTTTTAGAGATAAGCTACCATCGTTTGAGCTAGTTTATTTCCATTTTTTATGTAAACATATTTCAGTTCTTTGATAATAATGAAATGAAGTTTTATTTTTACTGCACTTTGTATTTATGTTTATATTTGTATTTTATTGAGTTCCTACATAAGTTTGAATCAATGGTATCAGAGCGGTCTGCTCCTTCTTAGTTTTTCTTTGCATGTCTCCAATGAAGTCAATGTATAAGGAGTTAGGGTTTGATATGGTTGAACCTTTTCATATTAGTCTTGCAAACCCCGATGACCTCCCATGGCAGATGAAAAGAAAGAGAAGGGAGTAGGATATCCTTTCAAAATATTTCTCAAGGAGGCCCTCGAGAAACAAAGGAACACGATGATGGATAAACTTGTCTAGATCCTTCGACGGTTACCCACAAGTGACACATCTTCGTCTGACATCCACTCTGGAGGTTCCACTCCTTTTAAGGTACAATTTAACCTTGACATTCCGATATTTGAAGTCCATATAGATGTGGATGTCATAGATAAATGGTTAAATATGTTGGAAGGATAATTTTTAGTTCATGACTTTTTCGACTAGGAAAAGATTACTTTTTCACCCCTGAAAGCCGCCACCCATGTCAAAGACTAGTGGGAAACCTACTGTGAGAAAAATGATGAGAGGGAATATTCACTTTTTTCAGCTGCACCCACTTGGAATTCTTTTCAAGGCACCATCAAGGAGAAATATTACCCTGTCCATAGCTATGAAGATAACTACATAAAGTGGACCATGATGTGGTAGAGAAGGGACCGAGATGTGTCGGAGTTCACAAATGGTTTTAATTCCATTTGCACGAAGCTGGGTATCAAGGATTCCGAGTGTATTTGGTACTCAAGTATCACGATTATTTTCATAAGTACATCTAAGATAAAATGGATTTGTTGGGCATCTCCTTGCTCATTGTCGCATATTGATATGTTGTCAAGTTCAAGCTGAATTTTAAATAGAAGAAGCGATACTTTGGATCTTCGAATATGACACAAGGCAAAGGCATCCCCAAACCACAGAACAAAGGACAAATCCAAGGCAGGGTGACCTAGGAAAACCCATCGAAGCTACAAGAAAATAACAACAGCACAAAGATAAATAAGGACACGGGAAAGTGGTGTGAGTTCCATCTCCACTCACAAAATGAGTGAGTGTCGAGCCAAGCAGTCCCTGGCAGTTGAGCTGAAGAATTCTAAATCAGATGCATGCTCCAATTCTAAATCAAATACCTGATAAGGGGAATGAAAAAGGGAAGCATATTATTGATTTGGATTCCAATGCCATTGTTACCACCACCAAGATCCAAAAGGATGATCTCGAAGATCCAGAGGAGGGGGAGCGCCTCTTCCACTCACAGATATGGGTGAAGGGTTCTCCATTATAGTTCATTATCGATAATGAGAGCCAAAATAACCTCATTTCAGCAAAGGTTATGAAGCGGATAGGCCTACCAACTGTTATACCAATTTTTGGTCATCTAACCATTTACAATTAGATGGATCGAAGTACACCATGTAAGACCAATTTTACCATAGTAAAATTCCTTTCACTATAATAAATAATTTAATAAACCACATTTTATTAAGTTATTTATGGTTCAAACACAAAACCCCATGAGGAATAATTAAATAAATTATTATTTATTTGATTTTCCTCTGGGAATAATTAATTAAACCATTGTTTAAATAATATTCCTGGTCATATCTAACCCAATTATGAGAAATAATAAGATAAATCATTATTTATCTTAGTTTTATCTAGAAATAATTAATTAAATCATTATTTAATTATGATTCCTTGTTAAAGTTGACTAAATCACCTAGAAATAATTAAAAAAATCATTATTTGCTAATTATTTCGTAACCCCATTCTTGAAATGATAAATAAATAATTTATTTGTTTATTATTTCTAAATAAAGATATTTAACCAATTTAAATTCCTTTTCCCTCCAACAAAATATAATAAAATATTCCAAGCAGTTAGATCTAGATCTTGGTTAATAACATTTTATTATTCTCCATTGTCGAGGATAACTCAATATTTTGTTATAAATAGGAGGGTTTTCCATTTATTATTCACTTTGATCACTTTCATTGTTGCACTTTGATCATTCTCATTGTGACTACTATTTTCTTGCTTCTTGAGCTCCCACAGAGTTCGGCACGTCTTGGGTTTTTTACACCATTGAGAGAGAGAAACTTCTGGATCTGAAGTGTTGAGGAAAACCAACAACCCATCTCATTGAGGGGGACTGGTAACATCATTCTTTTTCCCCTTCCCAGGTGTTAATACATATAAAATTCTTTATATATCTTGTCTTGTCCATTGGATATCTAGAGAATTTTCTTATTTATTTTTACTATTTAGCTACTTTTTCTACATAGACTAGGTTTCTGGCAGCATTTGTTTCGAATATCTATTGCAGATCTAAGGAAGTTAAGCAGCCATATTTGTTGTTAGGGATTTTTGTCACGCATAGCTAAAGTGAACTTTTTTCGTACACTTCCGTTAAGAATTTACGCTAACAATTGGTGACTCCACTGCGTTTTATTCATATCCCTACATGACCAACTGCTTCAGTAACTAGTGTTTTTGTTGAGTTATATTTAGTCTCTTAATGTTTTTTTTTTTACCTTTTATGCCCTAAAACAATAAAAATTCTAACTTATGGGTGTTTTCGGGTGTTTTCCGCAGGTAACAAGTATCAATCGTGTAAGAGACAGAAAATTTTTCTGCAACCTGCCGCCCAAGGATCCCGGATTTGGAACTCGCACTTTTAGCCCAAAACCTATGATTTCTGCCTCAGCTTGTGGTTATCAGCCCAGAAACTATGATTTTCCCAGCTTACAAGTCAGTACCTACGAGTTGCAACTTTTTTTGGGATTTTTTCTATGACTATGAGGGTTTGCTGCAAGCACTGTTCAAGGTTTTTTGACTTCTGTGTCAGCCCATATTAGGTCTAGATATGCTTATTTTATCTCCTTGAAGTAGGACTAAGCCCCTTAGGGTTTTAGTGTGCTTCCACCTTTCTAGGAGGGGTTTAGTTGAGTAAGTAGTTTGATATTTTGCAGCGCATTAAGCCATTGTTTAGGGTTTGATATATCATCCTTTGAGGTCATTTTAGATCAAATATTATTCCACCCAAATCCCCCTCTTGAGTTTTGTTTGGTCTCTCCCTTAGGGTTCCCTTTGTTTCCCTTAGGGTTTTAACCTTTCGTCTCCCATTTTTCAATAGTTTTCCCTCTGGTTTCTTGTTTTTTTCTGCACCTTTTCCAGTAGATATGAGTCATTAGATCCTTGTCCCTTTGAACTTATATATTTTGGCCATTTTGGGTGTTTTTGAGTCAATTCGTCCTGCCTCTTAGACTAGTTTTTTGGGAATCCTTATTTGGGGATGAATTTATGCATCTTTAGCTATTTATTTTACTGTTGTTTAAGTTTTATTTACAGTTAATTAACATTTTTTTCTTTTTCTTTATACAACCGTTTGGGCTTAATTAGAATTTACACATGGCTTGCACACACACACACACCTAAAGCGAAGAACGCTTGGTTTACACTGCTAAGCCAAGAAATAAATATCGTAATTAATTTATCTACCCCTATGAGCCATTGTTTATCACTCTTCCATATTTTCGTGTCATCTGTGTCTTGCCATAATTACACCCCCAAGGAGTTTATCTCAGAGACTCCAAGGACTTCATCCTTAGTTTCCATTAATAAGACTTACTCCAAAGCGTATAATATGAGTTACTCCTTCGTCGAGTCCCCATACCAATTGTTGGGCCAAAAATAAGGTACGTTTTCACCCTACCTTTACCTCAAATTGGTATACACATTTAGGAATTTTTCCTCATCTTAATAGTAAAGGAAAGGAAGATTAATGTAAAATCAGGACAAATTAACTAACGGTAAAAGGGACATTTTAAAACGGAAATTTGATTGATTGTATCTTTATTCACAGGGAAACAAAGAAGCTGAATCGACAACAATCAGAAGATAGCTGATTGGCAGAGACTAACGGAATCATAATGACTCCCATGGGTCGACGAAAGATGGAAAGGCATATCCACGTCCGAAGAACTCAAATGATAGCCACAAGAAGTAGGTTGTCGTTTAGAAAATACCGTTACCTCTAATTGAAATCGCCTTTAAAAGGCTGAAGACAAATGAGATAGATAGAGATGAATAGGGATTTTCTTCTGTAATAGACATATCAGGATAGAACTGTCTAGTTGTACTCATGTGTTAACCTTCACTCAATAAATAATTTTGGTGTTTTGAATAGTCATTATCTGAGTTTTCCTTAATGACCGACTTCTAGTGGTTTGGGCCCAACCCTGGGAGTTTCTGCGCTAATATCTATGCTATCCATTCAGTTACAGAATTTACATTTCAGTCATAGAATGTGTTTCACGAAATACCACTTAATTGGTTGAATTACGAACATAGAAGACTACAACTTTCTCTTTCATTGGGATAGTTTATCGTTCATGCTTTCTGAATTACATTCCATGTTTTCGTAGCTGTTAGATGCTTCCATCATTTCCTAATGCTTTTATATTCCTTCATTAGATTTAGCATGACTGCTGTCAAATTGTGTATTTAGCTAAGAATTGGATCTTTCTATCATTACCGTAAGGTGTCTAGTTGTTAATTGATTCAAAGCTATGTCAACTAATTAGTTTAAAAAGAGAATTATATTGAAAAATTAGATAAGCAATTATTGTTCAATTTATTGAAGTTGTTGTTCAATTCAATAGGACTGCTATTCAATTAATCAGTGTGTTGTTCAATTGTAGGTTTCTCTTTTCTGTGCTTACTTAGACAAGAATAGTTAACGACATTTTACAATTCCATTTCCCTTTGAATTGATTGTAATTCGAGAATTAGATAATCCTCTTCATGGTAATATAGAGTAGCTTTTCTTGATATCACTTGCATATACTATGCTCACACTCTTGAAATAAAAAGACTTGCCTTGGGTTAAAAATTGAATGAGAGGCATCGAAGTTGCATGTAACAGTCACCTTTGCGAACCAACATTTTTGGCACTGTTGATGGGGAGAGTGTTTAAGAGTGATGTCATTCATTTCTTTTTTCTTTTGTTGTGAAGAATTGGGTATTAAAAACGATAGGTAAGAACCTGTGTACCGGCAAGAAAAATTCTTGCTCTCCAGCCCGCTTCTCAGCGATTGTGCAGAGGCTAGTAGAATAGGTGCTCTTGTTTTATGACTAGGAAGAAAAATATAGAAACAAATCAAAATCATCCACTTAAGTCTACGAAACCCAAAGGACTAGTGATCCTTGGTAGAAAAACGTATATAGATGAAATCATTAAGAAATCTGAATCCCAGATATCCGTAGGACCCAGACCCATTCCTATTCAAAGTCCTACTACAATCCCTCGAGAAATGACCTCATCTTCTGTAGTCCACGCTGAGATTCACAGTGAAACCAAAGGATCTGAAAAAATCCTTCAGACTACTGATCACATAATTATTGATCCTTCAAGAGAGGGAGGTTCATGTAATTTGTAGGAAGGGGAAGGAGAAACCAGTAGTGCAATTCAGGTAAGAAATCCAGAGCCTGTATCCCCTAAGAGAGTAATCGAAATAGAGACACTTGGTATCCTAGATCGGGGAATCCCTGTAAGACTTCCTCCGCATTCGCCCCCTAATCCCACTAAGATTATTCCTCTAGAACAAGAAATCCCTGAGGATTACTGGCATATCTTTGATCAAATGGCAAACAATCAAAACCAGAATTAGAGGCAAACATCAACATTGGAGTATCCCATTGTTGATCATGCTGCAAATGCCCCTATGAAAGCCATTCCCTTACAAAACATCCCCACCTTCCATGGGTTAAACTTAGAAGATCCTGATGCATTTGTATTTGAATTCGATGTCTTATGTAGGGGGTATGACTACACCACTGGCCCTTAGAAACTGAAAATTTTCCCCTCTACTTTGAAGGGGACAACATTATGTTGGTTCATGGGGCTCGGTGGAGGAACATCAACAACTGGGACCAAATGAAGAACACTTTTATTCATAAATATCAAGATTATTTCTAGAATCAAGAATTAAAAGATGAAATATTCAATATGTCTGCAAAATACAATGAGACATTAGAAGAATACATCGAAAGGTTTCAATATAATTTACAAAGGTCTCCATATACTACACTATACAAAGACATCTTAAAAACAACAATGATTAAGGGAATGAAAGAAGAATGGGTTGAAACACTTAACATAATGGGAAAAGGGGACATCTACCAAGAAGAATATGATGATATTATTTCACTGTGTATCAGGTGCTCTCAGGGTAGTACACGAAATAGGCCAATTTGACGAGATTCAACAAAAAAAATACCCTAAGCATTCTGGTGGCAACGTAACCAAAGAAAATTTTGGTAATATTTTAGAAGATTTTAAAAATGACATCTTGGGTACTTTGACAACACAAATTGATGTCCTATAAGCCAAGAAGAAGAAAGCTATAGTAGAACAGAACTTGGCCGTCTTTTTCCCACGTTGTCGGAAGAAGCACAACCAAAGGGAATTTCCATTAGACATGGTTCAGACCTGTGCTATTTGCACTAAGGACCATGCCACAAATCATTTCCCTTCACTTCGGGGGCTGAAGGTGGTTTAAAAAGAAGCAAAAGAAGAAACAGATTTATAATGAACCAACGTCAACAATGGAAAGCATGACCAGGTATGCCTCAAGACCTGCCTCAGTTATTTTATTCTCCACAGTTTAACCAACAAAACCCTGTAGCAGCTTGGCAGAATCAACCACCTTTTTCTACTTGGCCATCTTAGTCATTTCCTATACCACCTTGGCCAACAACCCTCTTCAGGTAATAATTGGCCAAGTTTTCTTTGTTCTCCTCCTTATTGGCAAAACACTCCATATCAAACTTAGTGGCCAGCCTCCCCTTCTCAAACAATGAATTGGCCTCATAATTGGTAGTGAAATCTGGGAATGACCAACCTACCAATGGGGACAGGAGTTCAAAATCAACCTACACTGCCAGCTCCATACCTAGTCTAGCACAACCCTCAGCCTATCATACAGCCTCAATTTCCGGCTCAACCCAATCCTAACCCCAACAATAGGCCGGTTCAGATAATTCATATTGTAGAAAATCCAAACCTTGAAACTGAACAGAAGTAATGTAATGAACTAAGGCTGAGATCAAAATGTATTATCTTGCTAGCAGAAGACATGACCCTACCACAATTTGAATATGGAACTTCAATAGAGCCTAAAAAAATAAATGTGACTGAAAAAGAAGTATAACAGAGAAAGGGAATGGTTGATCAAGGGAAGCCTGAAAATCTTAAGATTTTTTCCCCTCCATTCCCTGAGAGGTTAATGCTGCCTAAACCAATAGTTTCTCCAGATTTCGATACCCTAGGGGAATTAAAGAACCTTTTCATTAAAATTCCTCTTTTGCAGGCCATATAAGTTATTCCCATGTACGCCAAGACAATTAAAGAACGGTGTGGGAAGAAGCAAATGAAAAGAGAAAAAAATGCACCCACTATTCATGTGGTGGGGGCACTATCTGACTTACTGTTGGGTAAATAAACACCCGTGAAATATGAGAATCTAGGGAATCCCATAGTAACTATGAAAATCTATGGCAACTCCTTTCCAAACACATTGGTTGACTTAGGGGTGGCCATTAACATCTTAACCACATGGGCCTACAAAAAGCTAGGTATATTATCTTTAGAGCCTACAACTACTTTGATGGAACTTGCTAATAGGTCTGTTATCAGACCAGAAGGAATATTACAAGACATCCTGGTTTTTGTGGACTCATGGGAATATCCATATGAATTTTTATTTATAAACCCAAAGAATAGGATGAACAAACACCCATTGATACTGGGGTGACCTTGGTTGGCAACAGCCAATGCTTACATAGGCTGCCGGACAGGAAACATGACCATTGCTAGAGGAGATTCCATAAAAAACATTATCATTTAACCACATGCCAAACCAAGTCTACCCATGGTAAACATTCACAAGCATCCACATACATATTGGGAAAATAATATTTGTCCACCTCTGACATTAGTTGAGACTCTTGAATTTAAGGATCAAACTTAAGATGATGTAATCAATAACTTCATGAGCCAACCATCTATGTCTAGAAACTTGAAATGCCAAATGTTAAAAACAATTCTTGAAGATGAAACACAAGAAGATCCCTTGGCAGATCTTGATGATGAACATATACCCACAACCGTTTTACATAACAGCATACCCATTGAAATTGAGCCAGGGAAAAATTTAAATATCAATGGAAATCTGGATAGTAACCAAAAGAAAAGGCTCATAAAGGTTCTACAGAAGTATCAAGGGGAATTTTCTTGGGACTACCCAGACATGAAGGATATAGACCCTCAGTTATGCACCCATCACATCTATACTGACAAGGAGGCTTGGCCTATTCGACAACCTCAGTGGAGGCTGAATCCCCATATAAAATAAATTGTAAAAGATGAGTTGCAAAGATGTTGGATGTAAATTTCATTTATCCCATCTCGGACAACAAATGGGTCTCCCTTCTAGTAGTCGTTCCTAAAAAGAACAAGAAATGGAGAATCTGTGTGGATTATAGAGAAATGAATAAAGCAACACAGAAGGACCACTTCCCCCTTCCTTTTATTGACTAAGTCCTCGACACATTAGCAGGAAAATGATCCTTTTCCTTTCTTGATGGATTCAACGGTTACAATAAAATCCAGATAGCCCCCGAAGACCAGGATAAAACAACCTTTACCTACCCCTGGGGCACATTTTCATACCCGGTACTACCATTTGGATTATGAAATGCCCTAGAAACCTTCTAAAGAGCCATACTTAGCATTTGTTCTGATCTAATAAATGAGGGACTTGAAATTTACATGGATGACTTCACCCCATATGGTGATAACTTTGATCAAGCATTAGAAACACTAGAAAAGGTATTGGAATGATGTCTTTCTACCAGGTTATGTTTAAGTAATGAAAAATGCCACATGATGATGACCAAAGGAGTAATGCTAGGACACTACATCTTTGTAGCTGAAATACAGGTAGAACCGAAAAAAAATAAAAGTAATTATTTTATTAGCCACACCTTGTACATAGACATAAGTACGCATTTTTCTTGGATACACAAGGTATTATCGCAGGTTTATAATTTTTTTCTGCAAATTGATTCACCTTTTTATGCATTAACTGGAAATTTTGAATTTAATTGGTCTAATAAATGTGACACTGCTTTTACAGACTTAAAGAAACTGGTCTCGACGACACCAATTCTATGTGGTCCTAACTAGAAGCTGCCCTTTCACATTTCTTCGGATGCATTCGAGACAACAATAAGGGAAGTTCTTGATCAAGAAGAAGACAAAAAGCCCTATGGTATTTATTATATCAGAAAAAATCTCACTCCTGCTGAATTAAACTATATAGTGACTAAAAAAGAATTCTTGGCTTTCATTTATGCTATCAATAAATTTAGATATTATATAACTAGCTATCAAGTACTCCTGTATACTGATAATTTTGCCATTAGATATATAGATAATAAACCAATAAAAAATGGGAGAATAACTCATTGGTTGCTGCTTTTGTAGGAATTCGATATAACTATCAAAGACCGTCCAAGGGAGGAGAATGTGGTTGCAGAATTCTTATTCTAGGTTCCTAAGATAGTTGACACACTAGCGGTGGATGATCAGTTTCATGACGAACATTTTTTCGTTGTAGCAGTAAAAACGCCATGGTACGTAGATGTAGCAAACTACTTGATAATAGGAAAGATGGCCAGACATTTGACATCAAGGGAACATAAACTTATTGTACATTGCAATGCTAGGTTCTCCTGGATCAGTGAATACCTCTTTCATATAGGGGCCAACATGCATATACGCAGATGCATCTTGGAAGACGAGATTTATGGCATCCTATGGGCCTGTCACAATGAACCCTGTGGTGGCCATTTCGCAGATTGTAGAACGGGGCATAAAGTATTACAATTGGGTTATTATTGGCCCATGACTTTTAAATATGCAAAGAAATATGTCCAATCCTAGGATAGTTTCCAAATAATGGGCCGCCCGGGCCAAGCTAATGAAATGCCACTACAACCACAATTGGTAGTAGAATCGTTGGAACGATGGGAATTGGACTTCGTTGGACCATTCAACCCACCATCAAATCAGAAAACCTACATACTGGTTGCCACAGATTACGTAACAAAGTGGGTAGAAACAATGGCCTTATCAAGAGCCATGGAAGAATTTGTAATTAACTTCCTTTTGATCTATTTGTGCGATATGGATTACCACTGGAAGTGATAACTGATGGAAGGGCACAATTTGTGTGTAATAAAATTACAGCCACCCTAAAGAATCACCATATCATCCATAGAGTCACGGCTCCTTACCACCTGCAGGCGAACGGGCAGGTCGAAAGTACCAACAAAGTCCTTGAGGCAATTCTTACTAAAACGGTATCAACACATTGTCGGGACTGGGCTACTAGACTACCAGACGTATTGGATTCGAGGTAAAGACTCTAAGGACAACCCAGAAGGTAGGGTTGGACTTGATGGAGGCCTAGATTAAAAGACTCTAGCAAATAAATGAACTAGATGAAATACGACTACTGGCCCTGCAATGCACAACAATCATACAACAAGAGCGAGCTAAGTGGCATGACAACCTCATAAAAAAAAATGTTTCAGAAAGTATATTGGGCACTTCTCCATGACTCCAGATTCCAAGATTTTCTAGGAAAGTTGCAAACAAGGTGGCTCCATCCATACAAAATTCAGGAAGCACACAACAACAGTACCCTCACCTTGACCACCATAGATGGGTCTGCTTCTACATTTCGATTCAATGGGCACAGAGTGCACCTCTATCACAAACCTATTACAAAAGAGTCTTTCTACCAGTAGGTACACAACGATCCTACCATCCAAATTCTAGCAGAAGGGGGTGAGAACCCCACAACTTTAAATATATAAAGAGCTTACTGTTTATTTTTGTAAATATTGTATATAATTTCCCTGCAATTTTTTTTTTTACTTTGATGTACATTCTTCATATTAACAATAATATCCTTTTCCTTCATCACCCCTTGCGTTTTTCTTTGTTGTTGAAATCTTTGAATGGTTGCTACTCAAACCTATTGAACAACTGTTGTTCAATCGAATTGAGCAGCCGTGTTTTTTGAGTTTTTACTTTTTTTGTTAAAATATTTGAATGACTGTTGTTCAATCTAATTGAATAGCTGTTGTTTAATTGAATTGAACAACCGTGTTTTTTGCGTTTTTACTTTTTTTGTTCAAATATTTCAACGACTATTGTTCAATCCAATTGAACAACTATTGTTCAATCCAATTGAACAAATTTGTTTTTGCGTTTTTACTTTTGTTGTTCAAATATTTGAACGACTCCTGTTCAATCCAACTGAACAACTGCTATTCAATCGAATTGAACAACCATGTTTTTTGCATTTTTACTTTTTTCTGTTCAAATATTTGAACGACTGTTGTTCAATCCAATTGAATAGCTATTGTTCAATCGAATTGAACAACCATGTTTTTGCGTGTTTACTTTTGTTGTTCAATCCAATTGAACAACTTCTGTTCAAATGGATTGAACAATTGCTTTTTTTTTCTCCCCTATTTTAGCATGATTTTTTTTTTTTTTTTGATGACCTCTTCTCATTCCACACCGCAGTTATAAAACACATTTCTGAGTGGAAATTGGCACGTGAAGAGGAGAAAAGAAGAAAAATTACTAATATGATGATCCTTTGGAACTTTCAATGGAAATCATTACTCTAAAAGCTGACATGGTACATCTATGAAATGAATGGCTAAGACATCTCCTATTCAAACATGTTATCACACAATACATAGTCTTATAATGGTATATCTTTCTACACTCTCAAGTATTATTTCCCTTTGACATAAGGATTTAGGAATAAGGAGTATTAATTATATTGGAATTATTTTTACTTCTCACACCATCCATAACTCTTAAGGAGTTAATGATCCTCCCTTCATGTATAAAGAATAAATACTATGTTGGCATGAAATTTTTTAAGAGAGAATAGGGGGTCTCATTACGAGCCAGCCTGCGATGATCATAAGGGTTTAGCAAGTGACAAGCCCATAATTTCCAATGCACCAGGGTAATAACCTTCTCAACTTCTTGAAGGACAAGAGGTTTCATCACAAGCCATCCTAATCACTCTGTTACAATCCTAGTGAATGGCACTGTGGCTATCTGGCTACCACAACAACATAGTGGTCTCTTTATAAAAAAAAAATGCCTACTTTTCAAAAGGGAGTACAATGTCTATATGAAAATTTTTAAGAGAGAATAGGGGGTCTCATCACGAGCCAGCCTACCATGATCATAATATTTTACCAGGTGACATGCCCACAATGGGAAACACACCAGGGTAATGACCTTCTCAATTGCTTGAAGGACAGAAGGTCTCATCACGAGCCAACCTGATCACTATGTTATAACTCTAGTGAGTGGCACCTTGAATATCTGACCACCACACTAGCATGGTGATCTCTCCATAAAATTGGCAAAATAGATACTTGTACATAAAGGATTCCGGCTCATTCTTCGGGTTAAAATAGCATCCCTATCGAGGCTATGAACGCCTGCTGGCAGCAGTGGCTCTACTTGTGTTATTAAAGTATGTTCCAATGATAGCCAATTACTCTTGCATATACCTTATCTCCTATTTTATTCCAGTCCCAAGATAAAATCACTACTGGAATTAGTGATAATACTATTTTACCGCATAAGGAACTATAAATAAACTATGCTTTCATGTTTGAATTCTGGGATGATGCAACCAATCATGATCTATTACAGTCATGATTTCGTCACACCATACCATTAAATAAGGACATCTTGTCATAATAATTGTTGTACTGCTTTTTTCCCTTGTTCGGTCACTTCCGCATGAGATACACTTATGATAAATTCCAATTTTGACCTTTACATTGCACACGTTCATAATTGTTACAATCACTCCTCTTTCCTTGAGCTTGAAGGCCACGAACACCGTTCTCACGTACAGACTGTGATTATCAACCCCTGACATTTCCCCCCTTATGAATTCATGATTAATCAAATTTCTCTTGTACTTAAGGACGTGGATGCCCTTATTTCGAGAGAGGGGGTGTCAATATCCATAAATATTAAGCATGCGAATTCCCTTCACAAATTCCGTTGGATACGCTGATAAGACCAAAGAATCATTGCAATTACGATATGAAGTTACCTACATTTATGATAAAAGGCTCCAATTTCTCTTTCTCTTGCATGCAGTGTTTATTCTAACCAATAGGGCAAAAAGAAAACACATACAGAAGGATAAATTAGCTCAATAAAACACATCAGCCATGGGAGGAAACTCTCTCTAGAATGAACCTACGATCTTCCCAATCTCAGACGCAGCTCACACCTTTCTCCAGCAAGCTGGATGGCTTCCATACTTACACAAATTGCAAGGATTTGATACAGAGATAACAATTGAATTCCTGCAGAACCTACAAGAGGGACAGACCAGGCTTAGGGGAAGGATTATACTAGTCACAAAAGATATCATTGTTGAAGTCTCTAGAATACCAGCAGAGGGAGAAATATGGACCGAAAAGCATCTTCTCCTACGAGAGGCAATCGCAGCATACCAGGATTGAGAAGAACCATTGGAGTGAAAAGGAAAAGGGATTAACCCTACCTCTCTACATCAACCGTGGTAGGAATTGGAAACATTCATCCAGAGATTCATCACATGTGATGGACGCCAAGATGTGGTAAAACCCCGTCAACTCAAATTGTCAACTGTACTTAAAAAAAAGATTTTAGTCAATCTTCCTTCTTTCTTAAATTCTATATTACACGACACTGTTGTTTGAATCAGAAAGGATAAAAATCCCTAAGCAATCGCCAGTCACCATGGTTTAATCAAGTTAACCATCACGCATGAGTTAGGAAAACAACAAACATCCTGGGACAACCTTGTTAACCCTGCCGTGCAGGCACCTAAGGAAAACCCTGTCAGAACTGAAATTGAGCTCCCTAGAATGAACATACCTAGAAAAATTAGAGGAAAAATGACTTGTGCTTCGACCTCAAAACTAAGCAAGAGAAGATGGTCTGAAAGACTGCAATTACAACAAGAAACCTTAGAATTACAAGAGGAAGTAGGGCCATCCCACTCACCACCCTCAAGCCCTCAAAAAATATCCTTACAAGACTATGAGGAAGAGCTGACTCGAGTTCTGGAGCAAATGAGGGCATCCCAAGAAACTAGAAGCCCGTTTGAACAAGACGAAGAGCAAGAGGAATCATTAAACCAATCTGCCACCACCAGCAGCTCTAGCCGCACCGAGATATTACTCCACCAAGATGAATAAAAATATTTTAGGGCTTTGTCTCCTCTCGAGAGTGATGGGGTGAATAGGGAAGAGCAGGCAGAAGGAGTAGACAAATCTGAAAACCTGTCAGGAGACACCATCCCCTTAGAACAGAATGAAAGCATAGAAATGGTCCCTCTAATGCCTGAAGGGAATACTATTTCACCCAACCAGGACATTAATGAAGAAGTAAATTCTGGAGTACAGGTAGACAAAACCATCACTGAAAACCTTGAAACGGGCACCACCATCCCTGGAAATGAGGTTGTTGCTCCTCTATCCCCTGCTAAAACCAGGCCAGAAGAAAATTTAGCTGAAAATAAGTTAAAGAGAATGAGCAGGACCTGCAAAAGGTTAAGGAAAATCATAAAACATTTGAGGAAGAAGTTGCAGGAAGTAAGAAAGGCTTGGAAACCTAAGAAATAATTGACCACCACAAAAACCCAAAAATAACTTGTCACCAATTTAATAGACACTGATGAGGTTGAGACACAGACTTACCTAGCAAACACTGCTGAGATTGAGGTACAAATAGACCTAGTGGACACTACTAAAGCCTCTGTGTATACTAGGCTAGACTTCATAGAAGAAAAGGAAACCCAAACAAAGGAAGCCCTTGCCTACACTCCTCTAGTAAAAAATGTTGCCGATCAAAAACTGCATAATTAATCAATTCGAACACAATGCAAGATAGAACAATGCAAAAAGGAAGTAGTGCCCACACAAGAGTATCATGCACTATTAAATAAATTCACAGAACTTTCTGCAACAAAGGATGAGACATTTGTGCAACTCAGAGAAGCATAGACAAAGGTAAAGAAAGCATAGGACCAGGTGGAACAAGCCAAGAAACAAACCACTATGGTTTGCTCTATGTACTCTGATGTGCTAACATGCAGGGCACCAACCACCAACTATGCCATATTTCTAGTGGAACGGTATTTATTACTGAAGATCAAGGCCATCAGGGTAGGGAAGCCCACAACTTTTAAAACCCTAGAGGAATTTTTCCATTGCTACAATGATCAAAATGAGCAGGTCCAATACCTTTTGTGTGAACTATACATGCACAACTTGTTCCTAGAGGAGTACAGTGACAGTAATCCTAGCACCTTTATAGGAGATATCCAGTTCTAGGCTTTCCTCTCTTTTTCTAAGAACCAGATTCGGTGGGCTAAAGCCTACAAAATTTTCAGAAGAGGGAACATGGCCTAAACCTATGGGTTAGAGGAGAGCCTACTAGACCCCTACAGCTGCTCACCCAACATAAGAATTTCATGCAAAGAAAGGGAGTAAGGACTAAACTGGGGCCTATCCATAAGGATATCATATAGCATGGGTGGAAATATTTCAAAGACATTCAGGAAGCAGTTCTGGCAGCAACCAAACAGAGGTGGATGGCCTCCACGAATAATGTGAAAAACAGGGAGCCATTTGACTATAGAAACTTCAAAGAGGTTGCCTCCAGGTTCCTTTTATACAGCAATTTTATTTTCAACATGGGTGCAGGTATAGATGCCCTCTCATTTGGTACCCCCCTGAGGGTTATGATCATCACCACGAACTACCATAAGGTCATAGAAATGCTGACTTTGCAAAAATTAGACGAAAACATGCTTTTAGAGCATACAAAGGAGAAGTCTACCTTGCCTATTCTCTGACCCAGTTACACCTCAATCATTTGTTTACATGAGGACTTGCAAATAGGAAAGCGGTAGAGTATGTTGGGCTGAAAATAAGGTACGTTTTTACCCTACCTTTACCTCAAATTTTTATGCACATTTAGGATTTTTTCCTCATATTAATGGTAAACGAAAGGAAGCTTAATGTAAAATCAAGACAAATTAACTAGCGGTAAAATGGAAATTTTACAACGGTAATTTGACTGATTGTATCTTTATTCACAAGGAAACAAAGCAGTTGAATCGATCAAAATCAGAAGACAACTGATAGGAAGAGTAAAGAAATCATAATGACTCCAATGGGCCGACAGAAGATGGAAAGGCATATCCACATCTGAAGAACTCAAATGAAAACCACGAGCAGCGGGCTGTCGTTTGGAAAAGACCATTACCTCTGATTGAAATCGCATTTAAAAGGCCGAAGAAAAACAAGATAGATAGAGATGAATAGGTATTTTCTTCTGTAATATATGTATCAGGACAGAACTGTCCAGTTCTACTCATGTGTTAACCTTCACTCAATAAAGAATTTTAGTGTTTTGAATATTCATTCTCTGAGCTTTCCTTAGCGGTCGACTTCTCGTGGTTTGGGCCCAACCCTAGGAGTTTCCGTGCTAATATCTATGCTATCCGTTCAGTTATAGAATTTACATTTTAGTCATCAAATTTGTTTCGTGAAATATCATTTAATTGGTTGAATTATGAACATAGAACACTACAGCTTTCTCTTTCATTGCGATAGTTTATTGTTCATGCTTTCTAGCTTACATTCCATGTTTTCATAACTGTTAGATGGTTCCATCATTTCCCAATGCTTTTGCTATCAGAAAATCAGACCTAATAGGCTTCTCATCAAACTAATCTTGTGCAACTATTTCAAACCAAGCTTTTGGTTGAGGATTAGCCTCCTAAACCTGAGAGGGCTCTCTCAAGGGTTATTGATTTTGAATAAAATTGAAGATGGCTAACATTATGTGTGATCATAAACAAATAAATGATTGAATTTGGTTTTAAATCACATTATCAAGAGTACATTGGGCTTATGGAGTCATGATAGCTTTAGTAAAACCAATCAATCTACTTAGCATGGAATTTGAGGCATGTTAGAGTTTTAGTCAAAAGATACACATGTGAAACAGTTGAAACACAGTCAATTTGCCTACATAGGAAGTCACGGCATCAAGGATGAATGATGAGTAAACATAAGAAAATAACACTGTAATAGATAGTAAAAGGATGCAATAGAATAAACACACACTAAAACTCTGTATGAATCTCAAGTTGGCTAAGTAAAATTCTTTGTATTAAAGCTAAAAACAGTCACTTACAGTAAACACAGTCTTTTTGCTAAAAATGTTCAACCCTCTCTAATTCGACTCCTTGATCCTTTATAGATAATTCACATCATAAGATAAGCTTATCCCCAGCTAGATACATTGAATTCCTATCTTTGACACCTATCCTAACCATATAACATGGTATTTATTACAAAGACAACTATAAACCTAATACAGAGTCCTATTACAAATAGAATTAAAAATATTTAACTCTAATCATAACAACTTTATCTAAACTTGATTACATAATTTTCCACCTATATCTCCATAAGGTCGAATCATGATGATGAGCTCCAACCTGTTATGACCATAATGTTGATGATGTTGATTTCCTGAAAACTAGGAAACTGTTCCCCTGTTTTTTAGGCTTAGGATTCTTTAAGTTTTTGAAACACTCTGACCACTATGAACCCATAACTTTGAGGCTATCTACTGTCAGGAACTAGAATAGCATATTTCCAAAATCCACTTCGAACTCTCAAAATATTGAAAACAGTCCTACGCTACGAAAGCAGCATAGTTTCGTAGCGCAATATTTTTACCCATTTTCCTTCAAAATTTTGTTTCCTTTTCTTCAGGGTTGTTTTGATATTCACTTGACATAACTTCTCTAAAAGTTTCAAGTCAAAACACACGATCTTCCCTCCAAAAATTGATGAAGAAAGGGTGAAAAAGATGCTACAGTAGTTTCTTAGTGCATTTCACCCTTTTTGCACTGTGTGCGTTATGAAACTGTTGTGTAAGTGGTTTTAACCCAATTTTCTTCAAAATTTGAAACAAAAATGTGCCAAAACTTCAGAGAATCACTAGCTTCATCAAAACCATCAACCATATGAACTAAAACATAACTTTCATAAAGTTTATTCTTCATTTTCCATTTGAGTTTTCTCTGAAATTGTTATTATGCACCTTTGTATTTTAGTTCATCTTGAGACATTTTCAGTTGTAGTTCCAAGTCTTCAACTTGGCCTCTTAGCCTTCTATTACTGGCTCTAAAATGAGTATTAATCACTCTGATAAATATTGCTTCTTTGATAGCTGGCACTGTCCATGTGAAAAACTGCTCTACAACACTTGGAATTTCAGACCTAGAAACTGTTTGGCCTTCCCATACTGCTTTCATCCTCTTGAATTCTGTTTTCTCAATGATGTGATTTCTTGCCTTTTTCTTCATCTTAGCAATATCTTGTTTTTCTGATGTAAATTGCTCCTCAAGCCTTCTATACTCTGTCAATTCTTCTAATTCCTTCATTATTCTACTAGTTGCATGCTCTACTACTGGTGATGAGAGGTCAACCACCTCTTTAGGTACTTTGACTATTTTAGTAGCCTCTTGGACCTCCTTACTATGTTCTGTGAGCATTTTAGTATGCCTAGTAAAAGGCTTCCTAGATTGAAAGACAAAGGTTGCATTCTCATCTTCATATTTCAGTTTCTTTGCTGATTTCACTTTTTTATGTTTGTGTTCATCTGTTCCAATAAAATCAGCTTGCATAATAGGTGACTCTTCTATATCAATTGCATGTAATATGTCATATAAGTTGCCTTTCATCACTAAGCTGTCATCTGAACTTGAAACAATTTTTTTCCTTTTGATGCTATTGCTTGACTTCTTGTCACTCTTTGGATTTCCTGCTTGCTGGCCACTTGTTTTTGTTTAGCCTATTCGACACTTTTTAAACTCTGTTTTGTAGGTGAAGGAGTTTCTGCAAGAAGTACTGGTGTCTTCTCTGTTCTATTTTCAAACTTTTTCCTTATTTTCAACTTTATAAACATCTTTGCTTTAGTAACCACTGGCTGACTGGATTCCGCTACTGGTGGTGAAGGATTCCCTTTAATTTTAGGGTTCCTAGCTAGGGTTAGAGTTTCCATTTCAAATCCATTCATAAAAAAAAAGGAAGACCAATCCCTATTTATTTTCTGAAGCTCATTGAAAACCAATAAATTTATCAAACCATGGTGAAATAGATATGTTTCGCAACCATCAGATTTGGGTTGGACTTTGTCAGCCATTTTGGCAAGGCTTCTATGCAAGTAAAATGGAAAATCTAGTGATATCATACTTGTGAAATGCAATAGCATCTTGAAATGATAAGTGTAAACTTTATGGTACCTGCCTTCACATCAAAAATATCTTTTAATATTAAATAGCAGCTTTGCATAGTTTTCCTTGATAGAGCTTCTAGGTATTGCATTGTTCAGGTCCATATCAACATATTCAGGTTTAATAAATTCCTTGTATGGTTCCATGTCAAACCTAAAACCTTTAAAACAATATTTCTGCCCTCTTTGTATCTCTGTTACAAAAGCTATGATCTCAGGTGTGACTGGTACATTTAACATTCCAATTTTGGTAGTGGTTCCACTGAAATGTAAGGAAAAATCCTTTGGAACCTGAGTGTGACCACCCTGTAGTTTTTCACAAAACTGGAGACAACCTGCTTTGATGAAAGCCTCCATCACTGTTTGATCCTCAACTAAATCTTTCACATTTTCAGGTTCATATCTTAAACAATGTCCTCCTCTATGAACTTTCTTCTCATTTGCCATGCTTCTTGTCAAAAACCTGTTAGCTTCTCTGGAATCTGTAAAACAACCTCTCTTGATTATGCATGAACAACCTTGCTTGATTATATTGAAGATGGCCTTGGTATAAAACAACCACAGGCTTAATTTTACTGCTTCAGAGCTTAAACAATTGAGTGGAGGAAAATGCAAACTAGAATGACTAAATTAGGCAAAATTTGAATTCGAGATGTCACCTCATGACTAAATGATGCTTCATTGATATCTTATCATGACTATGATGATTGTAGGATAGGTAAGTACATCGAATCTAGTAACTAATTGATTCACCATACCCCTATCCTATCATTCCCCAATTGAATCTCACAAATTTTGGCTCATTTGACACGACAGCTAAGAAACCACGCTTTTGTAGTGCTCACAGTGTAATTTTTGTGCATTTCCTCTTTTTTGAACTAACGACGCTATGAAACAGTGGATTCCTGGCTAATTGTATAAATTTAGCCCGAAAATTAATTGAATGACCTTTAAATGAAAAATATGAATAATTGACCATGGAATGGACCTCTAAATACCTTATTTGAATTCAGATGATTAACATTAAACCTCTAAAAGCTATGAACTACCCTTAACCAAACTAAAATGACTTTCAGACCTATTTTAGAAAATGATAAAAAATAGAGTTGACATACAATGCTTTGAATATTTTTTTTTTTTTTTGGGTGATAACAGTGGCTCCATCTAGGATAGTGTGCTCGTGTGGTACACTAAGAACCGGTAGTTCCTGTGCTGCTATCCATTTCCTTTACAAAAACAATAAAAAATTTGAAATCACCAAGCTTCCTCCTCAAGCTCTAATGGCCTTCACCTCAGGCTCAAGCTTGCTGATTTAGCTTGTCATTAGTAGCAGAAAAAAATTATAAAATGGAATATATACAATGACATCAACAATCCATCATATTTTAGGAAGAATAATGCTTCAAATACCAGCCATTGGAAGGTCCTCCAACATATGGTTTTCCATCCATCTCCTACATTATGTAAGTATTGTTTCCATGAAAAGAAGCTAACTTGAAAGGACCTTTCCATAAGTTCTAAAACTTAACATGTTTACCTTTCTCTTCAATTCTGGCCTCCCATTTCAACACTTCATCTTGAACTTGAAAAATTTCTTCCTTGATATTCTTATCAAATGTCCTCTTGATTCTGTTTTGAGATTGTTGATTGTTGTCATAAACCTCATTCCTTTTTTCTTGCAGAGCTATCAGCTGATTAATTCTCCTCTGGATTGCATTTGGTTCATCTTCTAGCCCTTGAATCATCTTCATAACAGGTACCCCTAGTGATGTAGGAAAAATAGCGTCAACGCCATATACCAATTCATATGGTGAAGTTTCGATTGACCTCTTTATGCATATCCTGTTAGCCTATAAGCCATACTTCAACTTCAAATGCCAAGCCTTCTTATTCTCCCGCAACACCTTTTTAATGATCCTTACAATGTTCTTGTTAGAACATTCAACAAGGCCATTTCCTTGAGGATAGTATGCAGTAGAATTCCTGAGAGTAATATGATATTGATGACATAAATTGATCAACTTCTTAGAATTAAATGCCTATGCATTATCAGTTATAATCTTCATGGGGAAACCGAATCTAGACAAAACATTATTTTATAAGAAAGAAATAATCACAGAATCATTTTCTTGCCTAGTTGGGATTGCTACAATCCATTTGGTGAAGTAATCAGTCACTCTAAGTATCCAGCGATGCTGACCTAATGATGCTGGATTAATCTCTTCGATAAAATCTAGTCCCCACTGCTGGAATGGTGCTTCTACATAGATAAGCATCAAAGGTAAAGGTACAAGCTTCTTCTTACCCTCGAAAATTTGGCATTCATGATAGGTAGCAACCCTCTTGTAGAAATCCTTAAACATTGTAGGCCAATAATACCCTGATCTCATAATTTTGTTCAATGTCGCCTTCCAATAATGATGACCTCCACAATCACCTTTGTGGAATTCCTCAATTAGCCTCTTCTTCCAGCAAGAAATTCAACAAAATTCTACCAGTATCCTTCCAAAACAGATTTCTGTCAAATATAAAGTATCTCAAAGATTTCAGCTTAAAAAACCTTTCTTTGGACTTTGTTAAATCAGCAGGTGCTTTATGGTGCTGTAGGACAAAAACAAATTGCTTGCACCAATCTGAAGTGATATATTATTCTTCAATAGGAACTAGTTCCTCCTCATCATCTGAAATTTCTCATATTTTTTCAATCCAATTTATATCAAGACAATCAAATTTTGATTGCATCATAAACTTTTCCAAGCCTTTCCCTTTGACCAATTTTGTTGGTTTAATCTCTATATCATATTCTAGCAACTTGGAAATCCATTTCCACCTTTTACCATCAGGGTCGGCTTGAGTGAGGATGTCTTTCACAACAGTATTAGGATCAAACGCCACAATATGAGAATGAAAAATATAAATTCTAAAATCTTTGATAGCCTTTACCAAGGCATATGAAGCAACAAAACTTGCAGATTTGTAGACTTAATAGCAAAATACACAAGAGGTATTGTAGTAATAATAATTTATTAATAAAATGTATATATGATTGATAAGATAAGATGATTGAAAGTTACAATGAGGCCCTGCTTATATACCTATGCAGGTGCCTTTTCACGAATGCGCATGTCTTTTAGACATGCCCTTTCACTAACCTAATGACTACTTAACATAATTACTATTTGATTAATTAGTAATCATATTTATTCTATTTATCTTATTTTATACAAATTTTATTTGTTACATTGCCTCTTCCTTCAGAAGCTTTATCCTCAAAGCTATATTGTTGGCAATTTGTCTTCATCTTGCGGTAGTCACCGATACCTTCTTTATATATTTCACTAATACATTGTCCTAAACTCCATGTTCTTGTTACGATGATTTTTTTTTTTTTAATTTAAAAATAAAAATAAAAATTAATGAATATTAAATTAATTAATTAAATTAATATTCTTTTTTATTAATTTAATTAATTAAAATAATATTTTTTAATTAATTAAATTAATAGTTTTTTTATATATATATTTATATATATAAATTATATAGTTATAATTTATATATGTTATAAATTTTTAATTAATATTTTAATTAAACGAAAAGTCACAGCTCACTTCTTCTTCGATGCAGGTCATCATATCTGGACTGCTTCGGAGGATAAATCCCGTTCCTTACCAGCTCCCGGCTCCATCCGACGACAGTGCTGCCGAGAGTTATGATGATTTCACTGCTGCCCTCCTCGAGAACGATTGCCAATACGCTGTCTATGACTTCGATTTTGTCACCCACGTGAACGAGTCTTATAATAGGGATATCGGTCCAGTGACTCACAACCTCTACGATTTGCTCAGGTCCCACATTTTCTATTGACATGAGAATTTTTTCCATCTCTGCTTTTTTTCTAGATATTGCAGCTTCTGTTTCTTGAAGGACCCCATATTGAAGATCTGTAACTCGTGCTACATCTTCCTCATCAATAGAAACTCCAGTGATAGGTTGAGAACTTGTCTTGTTCTGCATAAAATGACTATAGAGCTTTGTCTACGTGAGTAAAAAGTTCAGCCTCTGTTGTTGTCTTTTTATTGGGCAGCAAGTGCGTTGAGGATCAGTTAATTCAATATATCTAGGGTTTTATCTTTTCCATCCGTGGTTGAGCAGGTCCTCATCCACATCATATTTATTTGGATCCCTATCAAGACCAGCTTCATCTTCATCTTTATCAAGGATTTTTTCTTAAAATTTTTTAAGATGGGTTGTAACTTCTGTACATGAATTTTCTAATTGCTGAAGCTTTTCTTGATTTTTTTTGTTTTTTCGTTTCCTTTAGGATCTTCACGTATTGGCACATTGTATGGTAAACAATGTTCATAGGCTCATACACTATGTTCATAGGCTTGTAAGACTATATTGTTTGCCATGGCTCTGATGGCTTCGATATGGCTCTGATAGCTTCGATATGGCTCTGATACCACTGTAGCAATAAAACTAGTATGCTTGTTGACTTTAAATGTAAAAATCCACAATAGGTATTTATAATAATAATTTATTAATAAAATGTATATACGATTGATAAGATAAGATGATTGAAAGTTACAATGAGGCCCTACTTATATACCTATGCAGGTGCCTTTTCATGAATGAGCATGTCTTTTAGACATGCCCTTTCACTAACCTAATGACTACTTAACATTATTACTATTTGATTAATTAGTAATGATATTTATTCTATTTATCTTATTTTATACAAATTTTATTTGTTACAGCATAGGCGTACTTTTCTAAGATATTATACTTCAGCTCAGAATTGGCTAATGTCCTACTAAAGAAAGAAATTGGCTGCTCAATACCTTGTTGTCCTTTTTGTAGCAGAACTCTAGCAATAGTATTCTCTGATGAAAAAGTAAAAGCCATAAATTCCTTTGAGATCTGGACTGATCAATAATGGTGCTTGTGTAAGTGCCCTTTTGATCTCTTCAAATGAGTTTCTTGCTTCTTCTGTCCACTTAATATCAACTCCCTTCTTCAGCATCCTTGTTATGTCCTTCACAATCTCAGCAAAATTTGGAATAAATCGCCTTAAAAAATTAACCTTTCCAAGGAAAGATTGAATCTCCTTCCTACTTCTTGGAAAATCCACCTTTTGAATTGCATTGACCCTATTTGGATCAATCTTAATTCCATCTTTAGAAATGATATGTCCATGTAATTTACCTGAAGTTAAAAAAAATGCTTTTGGTGGGATTTAGAGAGATGCCAAACCTTCTACATTTCAGCAGAATTCTTTCCAAGTGTTTCAAGTGATCTTATTCCCTCCTTGAGAAGACTGTTATGTCATCAAGATACACAACCATCATCTTGTCCTTTTCTTCAGAAAATGCAATGTCCATTTCCCTCTAAAAGGTAGCTCCTACATTCATGATACCAAATGGCATCTTGGCATACATGAAAGTACCCCATGGTGTAGTAAAGGCTATTTTTTCCTGATCATCAGGATGTACAAGAATCTGATTATAACCTGAAAAACCATCAAGCATAGACATTCTTTGAGAACCAACAATAGTTTGAAAAATTTGATCAATTTTTGGGAGGGGATAATTATCCTTCAGGGAGGCTTTATTCAAATTTTTGAAGTCAATGTATATTCTGATTTCTCCACTCTTCTTCCTAACCGGAACCAAATTTGCAAGCCAATTTGAAAATCTAATTGGGACAATTATTTTAGCATCAAAGATATTTATAACTTCTTTCTCAATCAAAGGCATGTGAAGTGGGTTGATCCTCCTTAACTTTTTCTTGAAGGGTCTTTCATTTTATTTTATGTGAATAGTATGTCGAATAATGGTGGGATCATATTCTTTCAAATCAGCATAGTTCCAGGAAAATACATCTATGAATCTCTTCATCATTTCAACATACTTAAACTTCATATCATCTGAAAGAAATTTTGAAAGTTTAATCATTTTGGGCATGGCTATAGTACCAAGGTTACAGCTCTCAAATTATTCATCATCAACTTCTATCTTAGGGGATTTAAAAACATCATTATGATCAAAAAAAATTTCTAGAGGTATGAGTCCCTTTGGTATGGCATTTTTCTTTAGTTGCAAAACTTCAGAATTCCCTTTAGATTCAACCAACATTTTTTGTCGATCTACTTGTACATTTTCAAATTCTTCTTTCAGTTCAATAAATTTTTTCACCCATTGATCGTCGTCAAAAACTTGCCAATGTGTAATATTATCATGGATAGCTGGCCTATGGCGAATCTCAACCTCATAATTTTCTATGGAGTGCATAGGATTAATGAAAAGACTTGCAGAGACAACAAGAGAATCAACAATGGAATTTTGTTCTCTAGTTTTGACCATGAATGAATAGGCTTGAAAGTTTTCTAACATGTCCAAAACCAAATTCCTATATGCTCTCATCCTTGTGTCTTTTGTTTGATAAACACCCTTAACCTGCTTGATGACTAATTATAAATCTCCAAAATAGAAATTTTTTGAGCATTCATTCTCTTCAAAACTTCTCGACCCAAAATCAAGGATTCATATTCAGCCACGTTGTTCGTGCAATTAAATTTTAGTTTATAGGAAAAGAACTTACTCTCATGACTTGGATTTCTAATTCAAATCCCTGCTCCTGCTCCTTCTATATCTGCTGATCCATCAAAATGAAATGACCACGAACCTTATTCCTCTTTATCGCTGACTTTTTGACCTTCTACTTGCTGATTTTCAGACTGTTGAATTTCAGAACTCTGATTTTCTTCTTTCCTCTCCTCTTCCACTTCATTAGTCAATTCATTGAAAAGAATAGTAGAACCAAGTTCAGTATCAAGAGCATAAATTGGAAATTTTTGGGGTTTATCTTTGCTACTCACCATGTAGGCCATTCTTGTCTCTCGATACAATCTTCTTTACTCCCCAAAGATGGGAATGGTAGCATAAGTAAGATCCATCTGCATTGTACCTTTAATTTTTGCTTCCCATGACCTTGACAATAGCATACCAAATTTCTATGGAATTTCTGCTACTACAATGTCCATGAATACAGTCTTAGCAGGAACTTGTGTCAGACCAAAAACAACATCCTTGATTAAACCAATTCATTGAACTCTTTTTGAATCAAAAGAAAAAAAATATTTATATGGACTAGTTATTTCCAACCCCATTCTTTCCACGATTAATTTGGGCATAATATTGTGAGAAGCCCCTGAATCCAACATAGCATTATGGAATGTCATATCGTGAATGCTAAGGTTCACATAAAAAGAGGGACTTCCTCATTCTGTTCATCTTCTAGTATTGGACCCAAATATATGGTTGGATGATATTCTAATACATTCAAGATATCAACATCTCCTGGTCATGAGTTTAAAATTTTAACAATATTGCTTCTATATTCATCAACTTTGAGAATCTCACCAAAAGGGACTGATATTTTAATTTTAGAAATTTCATTCTCAAGATTGAAAACATAAACATATTTTTCAGTTTCTTTGATAGGATGAATAACTGGTGCATCTTTCTTACCTGCAACAACCTTTGGAGTATCCTTCTTACCATCAAAAACCTTAGGTGTATCCTTCTTAGGCTGTGTTTTGTTTGCAATGACAGGCACATTCCTATTTATGAGATTATATTGTTTCTGCATCTCAAAAATAGCATGTTGATACCCCTTTAGATAATCTAATGTTTCCTCTTCATGATTGTTTTGATCTAATTTATCATGCTCTTCTTTAGTCAAGAAAATTCCTGACATTTATCCATCAAAACAAGGAATAGAATCCTCAAGAGTTTCAGGGTCATCTTCTTCATCAATAAAATTCTACTGGAAAGGAGGTCTCACTGGAGGATCATGCTGTTGATTTCTATTCTCCCTTGGTCTTTGTTGATTATGAGGTCTCCTGAACTAAGGGTTTCTAAATTGAGGTTCATGTTGTGCAGAAGGAGTGGAGGTATTCCCAAGGGCTAACCTATCCATCAAATTTTCCATTGTTTTCATCATTGAATCTAGTTTATCCTAAGAGGTAGAGGATGAAGGTTTCTCTTCTTCTTTCAACTTAGCCTTACCCATTTTTGAATTTTTAGCTACTATCAAGTTAACCTCCACCTTCATAGAATCATTTTGCATTTTAGCAAGTGTAGGGGATTCTCTTTCTCTCAATAGTATGGAAAACTCATAGTCAAAGCTTCAGCATACCTCATTTGAGCTAAAATTCTAGTGGTTTCAAACGAGCAGGAATAGAATCTAACACTTTATTAAACCTTTTTGAAACGTTTTGGACAGTTTCATCAGTAGCTCTCTTCAAAGTATTATACTCAGTGAGGGCTTGTATTGGATTAGTTCTATTTCCCCATCTTATTAAGAAAACATCTTCAAATTCATTCCAATCATGAATACTTCTAGGAGTCAGAGATTTATACCACTTCCTAACCTCACCAGTAAAACTTTGAGCAAACAATCTCAACTTAACATCTTCATGATAAACCTCCTCCCTGTCTATAAAGTCATTAAATTAATCCACATGATCCTCTGCTGTAATGTCTTCATCACTTCCCCAGGTTTTAATTCTAGCAGCATATTTACTAGGGAGGTCATGTACGAGAGTAGGAAGGAAAAGAGGGGAATATCTAGTAGGTGCATCAGGTGGATTTCCAACCATGGTTAGAGGTACTGTGGTAATTTTAGGAATGTCAGAAAAAGTGGATGAAAAACTGCTATGAGGAGGACTGTTTGGTCTTTGTGAGCCACTAACAATTGAGCTCCAGTTTGGAAGAGGTAAACCAACTTTACTTTTCAACAATACTTCAAAAGGATCAAGCTCTTTCAACTTATCTAAAGACTTTCCTTCCAACAAAAACTCTGAAGTAACAGCTTCCCAAAATTCTTCTTTGTCTTCTTGTGTTACTAGGGTTGATGTATCATTTCCTTTCTTATGCCAGACTAAGATAATTTCAATTAACTACTTTTCATTTTCTGATCTAAACAAAACTTCGTGAATTTTATCATCAACTCTTTTTTCTTTAGGACTTCTTGATATTTCAGAGGATAAGAATTTCTAATGAGATGGAGTACCTGATATTTCAGAAATACCTTGACTGCCTCTTGAAATGGTGTTTGGATTTTCCATGATAGTAGGTGGATTTGGGTCAGGATTAATCCTCGTGTATCTCCTTCTCGAAGCCACCTTTGAACATATAAAATTTAAATGGAGTCACCAAGGTAGATGCAGCCTTGAAAATCTTTCTGAGCTCCTGCTACCTTCAGAAGTTCAGCTTCAAAATCTGCATAAAGTATAATCTTCAGGATCCCAGCAGATGCACCAAAATGCTATCACAAAATTAGACCTGATAGGCTGCTCATCAAACTAATCTTGTGCAACTATTTCAAACCAATATTTTGGTTGAGGCTTAGCCTCCTCAACCTGAGAGGGCTCTCTCAAGGGTTACTGATTTTGAATAAAATTGAATATGGCTAACTCTATGTGTGATCATAAACAGATAAATTATTTAATTTGGTTGTAAATCACATTAGCAAGAGTACATTGGGCTTATGGAGTCATGATAGCTTCATTACAACCAATCAATCTACTTAGCATGGAATTTGAGGAATGTTAGAGTTTTAGTCAAAAGATACACGTGAAATAGTTGAAACATAGTCAATTTGCCTACATAGGAAGTCAAAGCATCAAGGATGAATTCTGAGTAAACATAAGCAAATACCACTACAATAGATAGTAAAAGGATGCAATAGAATAAACACACACTAAAAATCTGTATGAATCTCAAGTTGGCTTAGTAAACTTCTCTGTATTAAAGCTAAAAATAGTCAGTTACAGTAAACACAGTCTTTTTGCTAAAAATGTTCAACCCTCTCTAATTCGACTCCTTGATCCTTTATAGATAATTCACATCATAATATAAGCTTATCCCCAGCTAGATACATCGAATTCCTATCTTTGACACCTATCCTAACCATATAACATGGTATTTATTACAAAGATAGCTGTAAACCTAATACAGAGTCCTATTACAAATAGAATTAGAAATATTTAACTCTAATCATAACAACTTTATTTAAACTTGATTACATAATTTTCCACCTATATCTCCATAAGGTCGAATCATGATGATGAGCTACAACCTGTTATGACCATAATGTTGATGATGTTGATTTCTTGAAAACTAGGAAATTGTTCCCCTGTTTTTTAGGCTTAGGATTCTTTAAGTTTTTGAAACACTCTGACCACTATGAACCCATAACTTTGAGGCTATTTGCTATCGGGAACTAGAATAGCATATTTCCAAAATCATCCCCATGTTACAACTATGCAAAATCCACTTCAAACTCTCAAAATAATGAAAACAGTCCTACGCTACGAAAGCAGCATAGTTTCGTAGCGCTTTTCGTAGCGCAATCTTTTTACCCATTTTCCTTCAAAATTTTTTTTCCTTTTCTTCAGGGTTGTTTTGATATTCACTTGACATAACTTCTCTAAAAGTTTCAAGTCAAAACACACGATCTTCCCTCCAAAAATTGATAAAGAAAGGGTGAAAAAGATGCTACAGTAGTTTCGTAGTGCATTTCACCCTTTTTGCACTGTGTGCGCTACGAAACTACTGTGTAAGTAGTTTTAACCAAATTTTCTTCAAAATTTGAAACAAAAAGGTGCCAAAAATTCAGAGAATCACTAGCTTCATCAAAACCATCAACCATATGAACTAAAACATAACTTTCATAAAGTTTATTCTTCATTTTCCATTTGATTTTTCTCTGAAATTGTTATTATGCACCTTTGTATTTTAGTTCATCTTGAGAAATTTTCAGTTGTAGTTCTAAGTCTTCAACTTGGCCTCTTAGCCTTCTATTATTGGCTCTAAAATGAGTATTAATCACTCTGATAAATATTGCTTCTTTGATAGCTGGCACTGTCCATGTGAAAAACTTCTCTACAACACTTGGAATTTCAGACCTAGAAACTGTTTGGCCTTCCCATACCGCTTTCATCCTCTTGAATTCTGTTTTTTCAATGATGTGATTTCTTTCCTTTTTCTTCATCTTAGCAATCTCTTGTTTTTCTAATGTAAATTTCTCCTCAAGCCTTCTATACTCTGTCAATTCTTCTTCTTCCTTCATTATTCTACTAGCTGCATGCTCCACGACTGGTGATGAGAGGTAAACCACCTCTTTAGGTACTTTGACTATTTTAGTAGCCTCTTGGACCTCCTTACTATGTTCTTTGAGCCTTTTAGTATGCCTAGTCAAAGGCTTCCTAGATTGAAAGACAAAGGTTGCATTCTCATCTTCATATTTCTCTTTCTTTGCTGATTTCACTTTTTTATGTTTGTGTTCATCTGTTCCAATAAAATCAGCTTGCATAATAGGTGACTCTTCTATATCAAATGCATGTAATATGTCATCTAAGTTGCCTTTCATCACTAAGCTTTCATCTGAACTTGAAACAATTGTTTTCCTTTTGATGCTATTGCTTGACTTCTTGTCACTCTTTGGATTTCCTGCTTGCTGGCCACTTGTTTTTGTTTAGCCTCTTCGATACTTTTTAAACTCTGTTTTGTAGGTGAAGGAGTTTCTGCAAGAAGTACTGGTGTCTTCTTTGTTCTATTTTCAACCTTTTTCCTTGGTTTCAACTTTATAAACCTCTTTTCTTTAGTAACCACTGGTTGACTGGATTCCGCTACTGGTGGTGAAGGATTCCCTTTAATTTTAGGGTTCCTAGCTAGGGTTAGAGTTTCCATTTCAAATCCATTCATAAAAAAAAAGGAAGACCAATCCCTATTTATCTTCTGAAGCTCATTGAAAACCAATAACTTTATCAAACCATGGTGAAACAAATATGTTTCACAACCATCAGATTTGGGTTGGACTTTGTCATCCATTTTGGCAAGGCTTCTATGCAAGTAAAATGGAAAATCTAGTGATATCATACTTGTGAAATGCAATAACATCTTGAAATGATAAGTGTAAACTTTATGGTACCTGCCTTCACATCAGAAGTATCTTTTAATATTAAATAGCAGCTTTGCATAGTTTTCCTTGATAGAGCTTCTAGGTATTGCATTGTTCAGGTCCATATCAACATATTCAGGTTTAATAAATTCCTTGTATGGTTCCATGTCAAACCTAAAACCTTTAAACCAATATTGCTGCCCTCTTTGTATCTCTGTTACAAAATCTATGATCTCAGGTGTGATTGGTACATTTAACATTCCAATTTGGGTAGTGGTTCCACTAAAATGTAAGGAAAACTCCTTTGGAACCTGAGTGTGACCACCCTGTATTTTTTCACAAAACTGGAGACAACTTGCTTTGATGAAAGCCTCCATCACTGTTTGATCCTCAACTAAAGCTTTCACATTTTCAGGTTCATATCTTAAACAATGTCCTCCTCTATGAACTTTCTTCTCATCTGGCATGCTTCTTGTGAAAAACCTGTTAGCTTCTCTGGAATCTATAAAACAACCTCTCTTGATTATGCATGAACAACCTCGCTTGATTATATTGAAGATGGCCTTGGTATAGAACAACCACAGGCTTAATTTTACTGCTTCAGAGCTTAAACAATTTAGTGGAGGAAAATGCAAACTGGAATGACTAAATTAGGAAAAATTCGAATTCGAGATGTCACCTCATGACTAAATGATGCTTCATTGATATCTTATCATGACTATGATGATTGTAGGATAGGTAAGTACATCAAATCTAGTAACTAACTGATTCACCATACCCCTATCCTATCATTCCCCAATTGAATCTCACAAATTTTGGCTCATTTGACACGACAGCTAAGAAACCACGCTTTCGTAGTGCTAACAGTGTAATTTTTGCGCATTTCCTCTTTTTGGAACTAACGACGCTATGAAACAGTGGATTCTTGGCTAATTGTATAAATTTAGCCCGAAAATTAATTGAATGACCTTTAAATGAAAAATGTGAATAATTGACCATGGAATGGACCTCTAAATACCTTATTTGAATTCAGATGATTAACATTAAACCTCTAAAAGCTATGACCTACCCTTAACCAAACTAAAATGACTTTCAGACCTATTTTAGACCATGATAAAAAACAGACTTGACATATAATGCTTTGAATATATTTTTTTTTTTTGGGTGATAACAGTGGCTCCATCTAGGATAGTGTGCCCGTGTGGTACACTAAGAACCGGTAGTTCCTGTGCTGCTATCCATTTCCTTTACAAAAACAATAAAAAAATTGAAATCACCAAGCTTCCTCCTCAAGCTCTAATGGCCTTCACCTCAGGCTCAAGCTTGCTGATTTAGCTTGTCATTAGTAGCAGAAAAAAATTATAAAATGGAATATATACAATGACATCAACAATCCATCATATTTTAGGAAGAATAATGCTTCAAATACCAGCCATTGGCAGGTCCTCCAGCATATGGTTTTCCATCCATCTCCTGCATTATGTAAGTATTGTTTCCATGAAAAGAAGGTAACTTGAAAGGACCTTTCCATAAGTTCTAAAACTTAACATGTTTACCTTTCTCTTCAATTCTGGCCTCCCATTTCAACACTTCATCTTGAACTTGAAAAATTTCTTCCTTGATATTCTTATCAAATGTCCTCTTGATTCTGTTTTGAGATTGTTGATTGTTGTCATAAACCTCATTCCTTTTTTCTTGCAGAGCTATCAGCTGATTAATTCTCCTCTGGATTGCATTTGGTTCCTCTTCTAGCCCTTGAATCATCTTCATAACAGGTACCCCTAGTGATGTAGGAAAAATAGTGTTAACGCCATATACCAATTCATATGGTGAAGTTTCGATTGACCTCTTTATGCATATCCTGTCAGCCCATAAGCCATACTTCGACTTCAAATGCCAAGCCTTCTTATTCTCCCGCAACACCTTTTTAATGATCCTTACAATGTTCTTGTTAGAATATTCATCAAGGCCATTTCCTTGAGGATAGTATGCAGTAGAATTCCTGAGAGTAATATGATATTGATGACATAAATTGATCAACTTCTTAGAATTAAATGCCTATGCATTATCAGTTATAATCTTCATGGGGAAACCGAATCTAGAAAAAACATTATTTTATAAGAAAGAAATAATCACAGAATCATTTTCTTGCCTAGTTGGGATTGCTACAATCCATTTGGTGAAGTAATCAGTCACTCTAAGAATCCAGCGACGCTGACCTAATGATGATGGATTAATCTCTCCGATAAAATCTAGTCCCCACTGCTGGAATGGTGCTTCTACATAGATAAGCATCAAAGGTAAAGGTACAAGCTTCTTCTTACCCTCGAAAATTTGGCATTCATGATAGGTAGCAACCCTCTTGTAGAAATCCTTAAACATTGTAGGCCAATAATACCCTGATCTCGAATTTTGTTGAATGTCGCTCAATAATGATGAACTCCACAATCACCTTTGTGGAATTCCTCAATTAGCTCTCTTCTTCCAAAGAAGCAATTCAAGAAAATTCTACCGCATCCTTCCAAAATGTATTTCTCAAATATAAAGTATCTCAAAGATTTCAAATTAAAAACCTTGAGCCAATTTTGTTAAATCAGCATGTGCTTTATGGTGCTGTAGGACAAACAAATTTCGCACCAATCAAGTGATATATTATTCTTCAATAGGAACTAGTTCCTCCTCATCCGAAATTTCTCATATTTTTTTCAATCCAATTTATATCAAGACAATCAAATTTTGATTGCATCATAAACTTTTCCAAGCCTTTCCCTTTGACCAATTTTGTTGGTTTAATCTCTATATCATATTCTAGCAACTTGGAAATCCATTTCCACCTCTTACCATCAGGGTCGGCTTGAGTGAGGATGTCTTTCACAACAGTATTAGGATCAAACGCCACAATATGAGAATGAAAAATATAAATTCTAAAATCTTTGATAGCCTTTACCAAGGCATATGAAGCAACAAAACTTGCAGATTTGTAGACTTAATAGCAAAATACACAAGAGGTATTGTAGTAATAATAATTTATTAATAAAATGTATATATGATTGATAAGATAAGATGATTGAAAGTTACAATGAGGCCCTGCTTATATACCTATGCAGGTGCCTTTTCACGAATGCGCATGTCTTTTAGACATGCCCTTTCACTAACCTAATGACTACTTAACATAATTACTATTTGATTAATTAGTAATCATATTTATTCTATTTATCTTATTTTATACAAATTTTATTTGTTACTTTGCCTCTTCCTTCAGAAGCTTTATCCTCAAAGCTATATTGTTGGCAATTTGTCTTCATCTTGCGGTAGTCACCGATACCTTCTTTATATATTTCACTAATACATCATCCTAAACTCCATGTTCTTGTTACGATGATTTTTTTTTTATTTTTATTTTTGAAAAAAATTGATTAATGAATATTAAATTAATTAATTAAATTAATATTTTTTTATATTAATTTAATTAATTAAATAATATTTTTTAATTAATTAAATTAACAGTTTATATATATATATATATATATATATATATATATATATATATATATATATATATATATATATATATATATATATATATATATATATATATATATATTATATAGTTATAATTTATATATGTTATAAATTTTTAATTAAGATTTTAATTAAACAAAAAGTCACGGCTCACTTCTTCTTCGATGCAGGTCATCATATCTGGACTGCTTCAGAGGATAAATCTCGTTCCTTACCAGCTCCCGGCTCCATCCGACGACAGTGCTGCCGAGAGTTACGATGATTTCACTGCTGCCCTCCTCGAGAACGATTGCCAATATGCTATCTATGACTTCGATTTTTTCACCCACGAGAACAAGTCTTGTAATAGGGATATCGGTCTAGTGACTCACAATCTCTGCGATTTGCTCAGGTCCCACATTTTCTATTGACATGAGATTTTTTTCCATCTCTGCTTTTTTTCTAGATATTGCAGCGTTTGTTTCTTGAAGGGCCCCATATTGAAGATCTGTAACTCGTGCTACATCTTCCTCATCAATAGAAACTCCAGCGATAGGTTGAGAACTTGTCTTGTTCTGCATAAAATGACTATAGAGCTCTATCTACGTGAGTAAAAAGTTCAGCCTCTGTTGTTGTCTTTTTTTTGGGCAACAAGTGCGTTGAGGATCAGTTAATTCAATATATCTACTGTTTGATCTTTTCCATCCGTGGTTGAGCAGGTCCTCATCCACATCATATTTATTTGGATCCCGATCAAGACCAGCGTCATCTTCATCTTTATCAAGGATTTTTTCTTAAAATTTTTTAAGATGGGTTGTAACTTTTGTACAAGAATTTTCTAATTGCTGAAGGTTTTCTTGATTTTTTTTGTTTTTTCGTTTTCTTCAGGATCTTCACGTAATGGCACATTGTATGGTAAATAATGTTCATAGGCTTGTAAGACTATATTGTTTGACATGGCTCTAATGGCTTCGATATGGCTCTGATAGCTTCGATATGGCTCTGATACCACTGTAGCAATAAAACTAGTATGCTTGTTGACTTTAAATGTAAAAATACACAGTAGGTATTTATAATAATAATTTATTAATAAAATGTATATATGATTGATAATATAAGATGATTGAAATTTACAATGAGGCCCTGCTTATATACCTATGCAAGTGCCTTTTCATGAATGGGAATGTCTTTTAGACATGCCCTTTCACTAACCTAATGACTACTTAACATTATTGCTATTTGATTAATTAGTAATCATATTTATTCTATTTATCTTATTTTATACAAATTTTATTTGTTACAGCATAGGCCTACTTTTCTAAGATATTATACTTCATCTCAGAATTGGCTAATGTCCTACTAAAGAAAGAAATTGGCTGCTCAATACCTTGTTGTGTTTTTTGTAGCAGAACTCTAGCAATAGTATTCTCTGATGCAAAAGTAAAAACCATAAATTCCTTTGAGAAATCTGGATTGATCAATATTGGTGCTTGTGTAAGTACCCTTTTGATCTCTTCAAATGAGTTTCTTGCTTCTTTTTTCCACTTAATATCAACTCCCTTCTTCAGCATCCTTGTTATGTCCTTCACAATCTCAGCAAAATTAGGAATAAATCACCTTAAAAAAATAACCTTTCCAAGGAAAGATTGAATCTCCTTCCTACTTCTTGGAAAATCCACCTTCTGAATTGCATTGACCCTATTTGGATCAATCTTAATTCCATCTTTAGAAATGATATGTCCATGTAATTTACCTGAAGTTAAAAAAAATGCTTTTGGTGGGATTTAGAGAGATGCCAAACCTTCTACATTTCAGCAGAATTATTTCCAAGTGTTTCAAGTGATCTTCTTCGCTCCTTGAGAAGACTGTTATGTCATCAAGATACACAACCACCATCTTGTCCTTTTCTTCAGAAAATGCAATGTCCATTTCCCTCTAAAAGGTAGCTCCTACATTCATGAGACCAAATGGCATCTTGGCATACATGAAAGTACCCCATGGTGTAGTAAAGGCTATTTTTTCCTGATCATCAGGATGTACAAGAATCTGATTATAACCTGAAAAACCATCAAGAATAGACATTCTCTGAGAACCAACAATAGTTTGCAAAATTTGATCCATTTTTGGGAGGGGATAATTATCCTTCAGGGAGGCTTTATTCAAATTTATGAAGTCAATGCATATTTTGATTTCTCCACTCTTCTTCCTAACCGGAACCAAATTTGCAAGCCAATTTGAAAATCTAATTGGGACAATGATTTTAGCATCAAAGATATTTATAACTTCCTTCTCAATCAAAGGCATGTGAAGTGGGTTGATCCTCCTTAACTTCTGCTTGAAGGGTCTTTCATTTTATTTTATGGGAATAGTATGCCGAATAATGGTGGGATCATATTCTTTCAAATCAGCATAGTTCCAAGAAAATACATCTATGAATCTCTTCATCATTTCAACATACTTAAACTTCATATCAGCTGAAAGAAATTTTGAAAGTTTAATCATTTTGGGCATGGCTATAGTACCAAGGTTACAGCTCTCAAATTCTTCATCATCAACTTCTATCTTAGGGGATTTAAAAACATCATTATGATAAAAAAAAATTTCTAGAGGTATGAGTCCCTTTGGTATGGAATTTTTCTTTAGTTGCAAAACTTCAGAATTCCCTTTAGATTCAGCCAAATTTTTTTGCTAATCTACTTGTACATTTTCAAATTCTTCTTTCAGTTCAATAAATTTTTTCACCCATTGATCATCGTCAAAAACTTGCCAATGATTAATATTATCAGGGATAGCTGGCCTATGGCGAATCTCAACCTCATAATTTTCTATAGAGTGCATAGGATTAATGAAAAGACTTGCAGAGACAACAAGAGAATCAACAATGGAATTTTGTTCTCTAGTTTTGACCATGAATGAATAGGATTGAAAGTTTTCTAACATGTCCAAAACCAAATTCCTATATTCTCTCATCCTTGTGTCTTTTGTTTGATAAACACCCTTAACCTATTTTATGACTAATTATAAATCTCCAAAAACAGAAATTTTTTGAGCATTCATTCTCTTCAAAACTTCTAGACCCAAATCAAGGATTCATATTCAGCCTTGTTGTTCGTGCAATTAAATTTTAGTTTATAGGAAAAGAACTTACTCTCATGACTTGGATTTCTAATTCAAATCCCTGCTCCTGCTCCTTCTCTATCTTCTAATCCATCAAAATGAAATTACCACGAACCTTATTCCTCTTTATCGCTGACTTGCTGTCTTCTTGCTGATTTTCAGACTGTTGAATTTTAGAACTCTGATTTTCTTCTTTCCTCTCCTCTTCCACTTCATTAGTCAATTCATTGAAAAGAATAGTAGAACCAAGTTCAGTATCAAAAGCATAAATTGGAAATTTTTGGGGTTTATCTTTGCTACTCACCATGTAGGCCATTCTTGTCTCTCGATACAATCTTCTTTACTCCCCAAAGACGGGAATGGTAGCATAAGTAAGATCCATCTGCATTGTACCTTTAATTTTTGCTTCCCATGACCTTGATAATAGCATACCAACCTTCTATGGAATTTCTGCTACTACAATGTCCATGAATACAGTCTTAGCAGGAACTTGTGTCAGACCAAAAACAACATCCTTGATTAAACCAATGCATTGAACTCTTTTTGAATCAAAAGGAAAAAAATCTTTATATGTAATAGTTATGTCCAACCCCATTCTTTCCATGATTAATTTGGGCATAATATTGTGAGAAGCCCCTGAATCCAAAATAGCATTATGGAATCTCATATCGTGAATGCTAAGGTTCACATAAAAAGGAGGGACTTCCTCATTCTGTTCATCTTCTAGTATTGGACCCAAATATATGGTTGGATGATATTCTAATACATTCAAGATATCAGCATCTCCTGGTCATGAGTTTAAAATTTTAACAATATTGCTTCTATATTCATCAACTTTGAGAATCTCACCAAAAGGGACTGATATTTTAATTTTAGAAATTTCATTCTCAAGATTGAAAACAGAAACATATTTTTCAGTTTCTTTGATAGGATGAATAACTGGTGCATCTTTCTTACCTGCAACGACCTTTGGAGTATCCTTCTTGCCATCAACAACCTTAGGTGTATCCTTCTTAGGTTGTGTTTTTTTTGCAATGACAGGCACATTCCTATTTCTGAGATTATATTGTTTCTGCATCTCAAAAATAGCATGTTGATACCCCTTTAGATAATCTGATGTTTCCTCTTCATGATTGTTTTGATCTAATTTATCATGCTCTTCTTTAGTCAAGAAAATTCCTGACATTTCTTCATCAAAAAAATGAATAGAATCCTCAGGAGTTTCAGGGTCATCTTCTTCATCAATAAAATTCTACTGAAAATGAGGTCTCACTAGAGGACCATGCTTTTGATTTCTATTCTCCCTTGGTCTTTGCTGATTCTGAGGTCTCCTGAACTAAGGGTTTATAAATTGAGGTTCATGTTGTGCAGGAGGAGTGGAGGTATTCCCAAGGGCTAACCTATCCATCAACTTTTCCATTGTTTTCATCATTGAATCCAGTTTATCTTAAGAGGTAGAGGATGAAGGTTTATCTTCTTCTTTCAACTTAGCCTTACCCATTTTTGAATTTTTAGCTACTATCAAGTTAACCTCCACCTTCACAGAATCATTTTTCATTTCAGCAAGTGTAGGGGATTCTCTTTCTCTCAATAGTATGGAAAAATCATAGTCAAAAGCTTCAGCATACCTCATTTGAGCTAAAATTCTAGTGGTTTCAAATGAGCAGGAATAGAATCTAACACTTTATTAAACCTTTTTGAAAATTTTTGGACAGTTTCATCAGTATCTCTCTTCAAAGTATGATACTCAGTGAGGGCTTGTATTGGATTAGTTCTGTTTCCCCATTTTATTAAGAAAACATCTTCAAATTCATTCCAATCATGAATACTTCTAGGAGTCAGAGATTTATACCACTTACTAACCTCACCAGTAAAACTCTGAGAAAACAATCTCAACTTAACATCTTCATGATAAACCTCCTCCCTGTCTATAAATTCATTAAATTAATCCACATGATCCTCTGCTGTAATGTCTTCATCACTTCCCCAAGTTTTAATTCTAGCAGCATATTTACTAGGGAGGTCATGTATGATAGTAGGAAGGACAAGAGGGGCATATCTAGTAGGTGAATTAGGTGGATTTCCAACCATGGTTAGAGGTACTGTGGTAATTTTAGGAATGTCAGAAAAAGTGGATGACAAACTACTATGAGGAGGACTGTTTGGTCTTTGTGAGCCACTAACAATTGAGCTCCTACTACCTTCAGAAGTTCAGCTTTAAAATCTGTGGAAAGTATAATCTTCAGGCTCCCAGTAGATGCACCAAAATGTTATCACAAAATCAGACTTGGTAGGCTGCTCATCAAACTAATCTTGTGCATCTATTTCAAACCAATATTTTGGTTGAGGCTTAGTATCCTCAACCTGAGAGGGCTCTCTCAAGGGTTACTGATTTTGAATAAAATTGAATATGGCTAGCTCTATGTGTGATCATAAACAGATAAGTTATTTAATTTGGTTGTAAATCACATTAGAAAGAGTACATTGGGCTTATGGAGTCATGATATATTCATTAAAACCAATCAATCTACTTAGCATGGAAGTTGAGGAATGTTAGAGTTTTAGTCAAAAGATACACATGTGAAATAATTGAAACACAGTCAATTTTCCTACATAGGAAGTCAGAGCATCAAGGATGAATTCTGAGTAAACATAAGAAAATACCACTACAATAGATAGTAAAAGGATGCAATAGAACAAACACACACTAAAAATCTGTATGAATCTCAAGTTGGCTAAGTAAACTTCTCTCTATTAAAGCTGAAAACAGTCACTTACAATAAACACAATATTTTTGCTAAAAAAATTCAACCCTATCTAATTCGACTCCTTGATCCTTTATAGATAATTTACATCATAATATAAGATTATCCCCAGCTAGATACATCGAATTCCTATCTTTGACACCTATCCTAACCATATAACATGGTACTTATTACAAAGACCGATGTAAATCTAATACAAAGTCCTATTACAAATAGAATTAGAACTCTTTAACTCTACTCATAACAACTTTATCTAAACTTGATTACATCATTTTCCACCTATATATCCATAAGGTCGAATCCTGATGATGAGCTCCAACCTGTTATGACCATAATGTTGATGATGTTGATTTCCTGCAAACTAGTAAACTCCTTCCCTGTTTTTTAGGCTTAGGATTATTTACGTTTTTGAAACACTCTGACCACTATGAACCCATAACTTTGAGGCTATCTGCTGTCAGGAACTAGAATGATATATGTCCAAAATCATCCCCATGTGCCATCTGTGCAAAATCCACTTCGAACTCTCAAAATATTGAAAACAATCCTGCGTTACGAAAGCAACACAGTTTCGTAGCGCTTTTCGTAGCACAGTATTTTTACCCATTTTCCTTCAAAATTTTGTTTTCTCTTCTTCAGGGTGATATTCACTTGAAATAACTTCTCTAAAAGTTTCAAGTCAAAACACATGATCTTCTCTCCAAAAATTGACAAAGAAAGGGTGAAAAAGCTGCTACAGCAGTTTCATAGCGCATTTCACCCTTTTTGCACTGTGTGCGCTACGAAACCGCTGTGTAAGCAGTGTTAACCAAATTTTCTTCAAAATTTCAATAAAAAAGGTGCCAAAACTTCAGATAATCACTAGATTCATCAAAACCATCATCCATATGAACTAAAACATAACTTTCATAAAAAAAATTCTTCATTTTCCATTTGAGTTTGCTCTGAATTTGTTATTCTGCACCTTTGTTTTTTAGTTCATCTTGAGATATTTTCAATTGGAGTTCCAAATATTCAAATTGGCCTCTTAGCCTTCTATTACTAGCTCTCAAATTTGTATTAATCACTCAGATAAATCTTTCTTCTTTGATAGCTGGCACTGTCAATGTGAAAAACGTCTCTGCATCACTTGATGTGATTTCTGGCCCTTTTCTTCATCTTAGCAATCTCTTTTTTTGTTGATGTCGATTTCTCCTCAAGCCTTCTATACTCTGTCAATTCTTCTTGTTCCTTCATTATTCTGCTAGCTGCATGCTCTACTACTGGTGATGAGAGGTCAACCACCTCTTTAGGTACTTTGACTGTTTCAGTAGCCTCTTGGACCTCCTTACTATATTCTTTGAGCCTTTTAGTATGCCTAGTAAAAGGCTTCCTAGCATGAAAGATAAAGGCTACATTGTCATATTCAAATTCCAAATTCTTTGTTGATTTCACTTTTTTTATTTATGTTCATCTTTTCCAATAAAATCATCTTGCACAATAGGTGACTCTTCTATGTTAATTGCATGTAATATTTCATCTAAGTTTCCTTTCATCATTGAGCTATCATCTGAACCTGAAAGAATTATTTTTCCCTTTGATGCTATTTCTTGACTTCTTGTCACTCTTTGGATTTCCTGCTTGCTGGCCACTTGTTTTTGTTTAGCCTCTTTGACACTTTTTAAACTCTTTTTTGTAGGTGAAGGAGTTTTTGCAACAAGTACTGGTGTCTTCTTTGTTCTATTTTCAACCTTTTTCCTTGTTTTCAACTTTATAAAACTCTTTGCTTTAGTAACCACTGGCTGACTGGATTCTGCTACTGGTGGTGAAGGACTCCCTTTAATTTTAGGGTTCCTAGCTGGGGTTAGATTTTCCATTGAAGATCCATCCATAAACAAAAAGGAAGACCAATCGCTATTTATCTTCTGAAGCTCATTGAAAACCAATAACTTTATCAAACCATGGTGAAATAGAGATGTTTCACAACCATCAAATTTGGCTTGGACTTTGTCAGCCATTTTGGCAAGGCTTCTATGCAAGTAAAATAGAAAATCTAGTGATATCATACCTATGAAATGCAACATCAGCTTGAAATGATAAGTATAAAATTTATGGTACCTGCCTTCACATGTGAAGTATCTTTGAATATTAAATAACAACTTTGCATAGTTGTCCTTGATATAGCTTCTAGGTATTGCATTGTTCAGGTCCATACCAACATATTCAGGTTTCATAAATTCCTTACATGGTTCCATGTCAAACCTAAAACCTTTAAACCAATATTCCCACCCTCTTGGTATCTCTGTCACAAAAGCTATGATCTCAGGTGTGACTAGTACATTTAACATTCCAATTTTGGTAGTAGTTCCACTGAAACGTAAGGCAAACTCCTTTGACACCTGAGTGTGACCACCCTGTAGTTTTTCATAAAAATAGAGACAACCTGCTTTGATGAAAGCCTCCATCACTGTTTTATCCTCAAGTAAAGCTTTCACATTTTCAGGTTCATATCTTAGACAATGTCCTCCTCTATGAAATTTCTTCTCATCTACCATGCTTCCTGGGAAAAACCTATTAGCTTCTCTAGAATTTGTAAAAAAACCTCACTTGATTATGCATGAACAAACTCGCTTGATTATATTGAAGATAGCCTTGGTATAGAGCAACCACATGCTCAATTTTACTGCTTCAGAGCTTAAACAGTTGAGTGGAGGCAAATGAAAACTGGAATGACTAAATTAGGCAAAATTCGAATTCGAGATGTCACCTCATGACTAAATGATGCTTCAGTGATATTATATCATGACTATGATGACTGTAGCATAGGTAAGTACATCGAATCTGGTAACTAACTGACTCACCATACCCCTATTCTATCATTACCCAACTGAATCTGACAAATTTTGGCTCATTTGACATGACAGCTAAGAAACCGTGCTTTCGTAGCGCTCACAATGTAATTTTCGTAGTTTGCGCTACAAAAGTAGCAGCGCTTTCGTAGCTCATTTCCTCTTTTTTGAACTAACAATGCTACGAAATGGTGGATTCCTGGCTAATTGTAGAAATTTAGCCCGAAACTTAATTGAATGACCTTTAAATGAAAAATGTGAATATTTTACCATGGAACGGACCTCTAAATACCTTATTGGAATTCAGACGATGAAAATTATACCTCTAAAAGCTATGACCTACCCTTTACCAAACTAAAATGACTTTCAGACCTATTTTAGGTCTGATGAAATAGGTGAAAAATGTCTCTGCAGCACTGGGGGCATCTCACACTGTTGACGGTATTTTTGGATCTCTTTCACATCTGTATACTCATCCTCCCATAGGTTATGGTTTCTCTCAGAGAGGGGTCAGCTCCTCTAGCACTTATCCTCCTCCCGGTAGCATGTATCCAGGAAAAAGCTCACCTTTATGCATTTTCCATTTGCTTCATTCGGTGTCAAGGCCAGTTGTTGCTCAACCTGTTTACCCCAATGTTTCTCAACCTCCTTTCTATTCTTATCCACAGCTCGCTCCAGTCCCTCTGGAATCAGCATCCTAGCCTCCTATGCCTTCTCAACATCCACCACAACGTCCACCTCCTCCTTAAGGTTAGGTGTATGTGCATAAGAGTATGACTAATCCTCCTAATTCCATGAAAAAGAGGATAGGGAACCAAAATCAACCAGTGCAAGGTAATCAAGGGCGCCAAGGTTCTCAACCAAACGCACCCCAAGGGAACAAACCTAGCACTAACAACAAACAATAGGGTGATAAACCCAAGCAGAAAAAGCCTCTTCATACGAACAAGACTTGTTCTTGTTGTGGTGTCCATGGCCATTATACAACAAGACAATACTTCAGCTCCTCCAAATACTGCGCTAGCTAAATCAGTTGTGTTCAGTAATCCTTTCCCTCAGCAAGGATATGTGGCCACCCAACCCATCAAGGTCAAACCACCCCTCAACCCTCACATTCTGGTACTCCTGAGTACCATATTCTCATGATGAATTTTGAGGAGGTCAATACCATTAATGTCAACCTTCAGACTTGTTCGTGGCAATATGACAAGCCACCTGCTACATCTGCAACCGAATCCCAAACCAAAGTTTCTACAGAGCCCATTTTGAAACCTAATTCTTCCTTGCAGTTCCCTCTGCCATGCGCAGAGGTTATTCCCAAGATCCCCAAAGGTCCATTACACTGAAATGCTACTTCTTCCAAAGCCACCCATAGTTACAACATAATATATGACTTGGAAAAATTCCATGTTTACCTGTCAATGCTGGAAGTCCTCTAGTCGTTCCCTTCACAACGTAAAGCTCTATTATCTACTTTGGGTGTTATGGATCCTTCATATGATCATTTGATCGCCTTTGATGTTGACAAGTCAGAACATCCCCCCTTACCCTCATCCATTGCCTTCCAAATGCCAGTTGAGATTCGTAATGCCAATGTCTCATGTTGTATCACTGAAGAGGGTGCATCCACGTGTATGATGCCGACCTCCATTTGTAATAAACTCATATCACCTGAATTAACCCCATCCACCATCACCTTGCATTCTTGGGATGGTCATCCTTCTTAGCCCCTTGGCATGTACTGCAATTTTCCTATCACTCTTGCGGCAAAGATTGTTTTTGTTAACATTGAAGCCATTAATGCCCCCTTGGATTACAATATCCTTTTGGGTCATAGCTATACCTATGCGATGTATGTTGTCGCATCTGCGATTCACCATAAGATGTGCTTTCCTCATAATGGAAATATCGTCACCATCGATCAGTTGACATATTATGAACCGAAGTCTCAGACCTCCTCCGAGTATACCATATCTTCGATGGACAATAAACAATCAGTCTCACCTCTCAGCAATGTTTCACCTGGAGTCTATAATGGTTCCACATTACTTGGTGCATTCCCTGGTCACTCCCCTCTCATTTTTGATCCTGTCACATCAAATTTTTTCATGATACAATCGTCTTGGGCTCGCCACAAGCGGTCTGGTTCAATCAGCTAGCAGCCTACGCCTACGCAACTTTCTCATGGTCACTTGACAGAGCCTTTAGGTATTTCTCTTCAAGAACCTTCTCCCTCTACTAGTGTCTCTTCCACCCAGTTTAAACCAAGAATGGTTCCCCCTAGCCTTAACCATTTGGGGGCCATTCTTCCAGGCCATCACCCTTATGGTCAGATACCATTTCTAGCTCCCCCCTCTTGATTCTTTTTGGTGCCTATTATGGCTATGTTGACCCTGGGGATCCCAGTCTGGTACATCGATCCCCTAGCCAACACCCCATATAGTCAGCTCAAACTTTATACAACTTTGACCCCGGTCCAATCGGTCACTATGACCTCTCCCTTTTCTTTTGTGCCTCAACTACCTCAACAGGAATCTACTCCTGTTGTGAAAGCATCTAGAGAGGGAGGCTAATCCAAAAAGAAGTAACTTAAGGACAAGACCCCCCAAAAAACTCCTGATCCTCCTAAGCCTCCAAAGAAATCACCTTTGTGCGCTTTGTGTGATGTTTTTGGGAATGCTACCCATAATTTTCCTGAGCTACCTCATCTCAAACCTATGGTCAACAAGATGTTTCCGAAATCTAATATCCTGGAGGTCCATGTTACCTTACCTGATTTAGCTAAGAAACTAAAATAATTGTGCATGAATCACCCTCATGCTTTGTGTGATCTTTATAGCCACTATTATCACCTTTGTTCCCATCTTGATGATTTTCGCGACACCATTGATGTTGTTCACCGAATCAAGGGCGATCGTAGTGGATCCTGTGCTACTCTACTCATGAGTTTTTCTTCAGCAAAACCAGAGGTCAATTATGCACCCATTGTGATACCTCCCCCCGATGTCGAGATGATGGACCCTTCAGCTACTATCCTCTATCTGTCATCATCGATGAGATGCATGGTGCAAGACCCCTCCGGGGAATTGCCTTCTGTTTTGACTAAACCTCCTTCGGCGATCATGTTGGGCTCAACATTGATATATGTTTCATTTATTATCTCTTTGTCTACCCTCTGTAGCGATGCGTATGTGAACCGTATCTCTCATGATGATGCATCAGGTAGCCCCACCACATCCTGTGGTCTTTCTTCCACTAGTCCCCCCATCTTTTATTCTGATGAAGACATTATGGAAGCGATGACCACCCTTGACTTTCCTTGGGATGATATGCAACACCATGCATACTTCCTTCTGCAGTAGTCCCATGATGAATATATTGTGGAGTCTAAAGACTTCATATCATATGAGGTCAATTGGTTTAGAAATCCCATTCCTGCACACGATGCTTTTGAAGAAGGAAACATGGCCAACATCTCCCTTACCATTATAATTAAGATTTATGATAAACTAGGGGTAGAGTAAAACATTACCTTGGGGGCACATTACACCCTGGAATAAATTGAGGCTTACACCAAGCTATTCCAGGAATTCCATGATGTTTTTGCTTTGTCTTATTCAAAGATTCATAGACTAGATCCCACCATTGTCGAACACCATATTGATACATGGCCCGATGCCATACCTATCTGTCAAAAGTTGGGACCCATTAATCCTTCCAGATGAGAGCCTATCAAATTTGAAATTGATAAGCTCAAGTAGGCTAATTTTATCTATCCAATTGAATACACCACTTGGGTCTCTAACCCTGTTTCCGTTCTCAAGAAACAAGGCGCCATCCGTGTTTGCACTGAATTTTGCGACCTAAACAAATCTTGTCCCAAAGACAGATTCCCCACACCATTCATAAACTAGATCATAGATGAGTGTACAAGACATGAGGTTCTATCCTTTATGGATGGTTTGTCTGGATACAACCAGATAGTTATCCGTCGTGGTGATCAGTTTAAATTTGCATTCATTAGTCCACGGGGAACTTTTTCTTATAGGGTCATGTCGTTCAGCCTAAATAATTCTAGAGCCACCTTCCAGTGGGCCATGTCATATTGTTTCCATGATTTGTATCATATTATCCTTTCCTACCTTGATGACCTTATTGCTTGTTCTAGGCATCAGGCGCAACACATCCATGATTTGCGTACCATATTTCTTTGATCTTGCAAGTATAATATCCATCTCAACCCACTGAAGTGTGTCTTTTTCGTTCCTGCCAGTCATCTTTTGGCATTCATTGTATCCAAATATGATATAACACTTTATCCCCTCAAAGTTAAAACCATCCTTGAACTTTCTATTCCTCGTACCTTTCACCAGTTACAAAGCCTCCAAGGCCAAGCTAACTTCCTCCATCAGTTCGTCCCTAACTACGCCACCACCACGCATGAGTTTGTAAGACTCCTTTGATCTAATATTCCATTTGTTTCAGATGACTATGCTAAACAATGTTTTGATGCCCTGAAACATGCTCTCACTTCCGCTCCATTGATGAGTACTCCTAGCTTTGAGAGGGATTTCATCCTATACATCTCAACATCCACACATTCAATTGTTGGGGTCCTAATCCGAGAAGATGACACCAGAAACGAACATGTTATCTATTATGTCAGTAAGAACCTTGTGGGTCCCCCTGTGTCCTACTCACATGAACAGAAGTTGACACTGGTTGTTGTGTTCTCGGTTAGAAACTTCATCATTATATACTTATGCATTCTAGTAAGGTCGTGACTGATTCCAACCCTAGTGATTTCCTATTGAGTCAATGGATCATCAACGAGAAGTACTTCCATTGGATCTGTTGGTGTTCCCATGTTTTGGCCAGATTGGCAAGACCAAAAGATGAGACAACATCAAAACCACTTTGGGGCCCTAGGATCTAGCCCTCCTGGACCCGGAGAGGGATCTCTCCAAATAGATCAAAGAATGATGTATCTTTGAAGCTCAGAATGAGATGTTAGGCTAGTTATGAAGCACACAGGGGGTTTTAAAATGATTTGGTTGAAGGGTTACTGGGTTGGTTAGGGGATCATGGACTGGGAAAGCAATGGGAGGAAAAGGACAAAACAGCAGGCTGTTTCAGCAAAGAGGACTAGCCAAGAAAGTGCCATCCATTGGGCTATGGAGTCATGAGAGGAAATTACTTGCACCCACTAGCCAAGGCTTCCAAAGGGCAAGTCATCTACACTAAAGGATATTTTAGGCAGATGGTGGAATGGAACATTAAGGAGAGAAAAGTGAAAGAAGGAGAACAACCGGATTTCTGTCTATAGATCAGGTCAGAGGTCATTTAACTCTAGACCTGCTTGGACATACTCAAAGGCAGCTCTCAAGGAGACAATGGGGCTGCTTATAGATCATACCAGAGGTCATTTAACTCCAGGTCTGCTTTAGCAACTCCAAGGGGAAAACAGAGACAAGATTACAAAGAAACATCTAAGAGGCAAACCCCCAAGTTCATACATCAGCCAGCAGGCAATAACATCCGCTGCGCTGGTTAAACCCATGAATTAACTCTTAGATAGCACATGGAGCAGAAAACATAAAGGTAGGGAGAGCAGACAGCATAGGGCACCTAACAAGGGTGAATCCTATACCATTATTCTGATGCCTACCAGAAGAACATGAAACAATGTGAAAATGTAATAAACAGAGTAAGAAAACATCACCAATAGCAATAGACCAGGATCCTGTGAAATGTGCTTTGATTAATTGATGCAACACCAGTCATGTACAATATGGCTCAATGGCTGTTACAGCCCAGACTTTCTCCTCCCAGCCTATTACATACAACTACTCTGCTACATTCCTCCCAAGACTGTTCTAACAGTCAAATGAATCCCTCTAACAGCAAACTACGCAGCAGCTGAACAACAACCTTTACAATTCGTTCTCGGGGATCTTTTATACGAGAAGAGGAAGAAACAGAGGTAGGATATACAATAAATGAATCTCATTAAGGCATTAAGGTAGAAGTGTTCACGCCCATACTGCTTAATGGCATAATGCAGCATTGTATGTACTCTGTAGGCTGGCTAGGGAAGCCTCTGTCAGGCCGATTGACCTCGGATATTTCTTTTAGAGTCCTTCTGGCTGTCTGGAGCTCTGTGCTGCCATGTTGAAATAAATGACATGGATGGAAGTCCGCAACTTCTCCATACCTCCACTACTGCTGCTCAGATAGTCTCTAATGAAGCTCCTGTCAGTGCATTAATCTATTTAAGGGCTCGAGGAGGCATGGAGATTGTTGTAGGAAAGGTGTACACCTGGAGAGAATGTACTCTGCTGTTAGGTAGTGCAGTAATGACTTGCTGGTGCGCTCTTAGTCTTCAACTGTGTTTGAAGCCTTTGAATTGCGGGATTACAATCATTAATCTTCAATTACCGACTCAAATCCCTTCTAATCCGGCTTTGCTGTCTCGTTTGGCCGCTGAATTGGCCTCTCTGTGTTATCTGCACAGTGAGATAAATCGTTTAAAACCACAGGCAGTGGTGGTGGAGAAATGCTGCGGAGGCGGAAGAACGGTGGCGGAACAGCGGAGAAACAATGAACAAATGCAAAGTGGCGGAGAAATGGTGGCTTTTACTATAATGGTAATAGAATGCAATGAAACGGTGAGACCTGATGAGTGATAGGGTTCGGTGATAGTATGCAGCGCAGACCGTGGGATCATGGTCTGGGGATGAAGATCGACGGTGGAGATTGAGTGGTGAAACAACATGTGGAACGAGCAAATACATGCAAAACACATGAAACCCGACGGAGGTGAATGCAAGAGTGGGACCCAGTGGCGGCGGAGGGCGATTAGATCGGAACCGTCAGATCCAAAGGAGGATCAATGGCCAGGATCCAATTGGCACCATCGCAATCGGAGGTAACCAAGGGTGACACACATAAAATTTTCCGATTGCGATCAGGGAAGACAAGCGACAACCGTTGGATCTGGGAGGAAACAGACGGCGGAGATGAAATCGAAAGGGGGGAGAGAAGGGGATGCGAATGCGATCAGGCGGGGCAATGCGGTTGAGCGCTGGCCGTCGGACCGCGGAACAGATCAACGGCTCAGATGCAATCGGGGGACAGTGCGGTCGAGGAATCGGAAGACAAGGTTGCGATTGATCGGAGGGTGCGACATGGGTGATTGCGATCGGAGAAGGGTTGCGATTAGAGGCCCGTCGTTGGATCATTAAGGTAGATCAACGGTGCGGAACACACCGCGGGACTTAACGTTATAAATAAATCGCATCAGGGCTTTTGATATTACAAAGGGATTTACCTCCTACTAATAGTTCCGATTACGATTGGCGCTCGGGACTTAAGTGCTTGGTCCCAGCGTGGGGGCATGTGTGGGAAGTGGTTTGAAAGGGGCTTTGCGGAAAGGGGCTAGGCCTATAACAAGGTCGGAATATGGGTTTTCAGCCCTTTTAAAAGGATTTTAAGGGGTTTAAAGGGAAACGATAAGGGGAAAAATGGGAAATAAAGGGTAAGGGAAGGATTCAAGGGGATTGTGGAGGTAAATGGGGAAATATAATGGGAGACAAGGAGGAATAAAATAGAGGTTAAGTGGGGGAAATGAGAGGGAAAAAGGGGCCTTTGGGCATTTCTTCACATGACAGAGAGGCTTTAAAAGGGGAAGTCAGCAGAGGGGACTTGTCAAAGGATAAAAGACACAAAGAGGCTTCAAGGAGACTGTGTTTTCAGAGGAAATGCATTCCTTGAAGACTCAAAAATGATTTAGCCCCCTATTTTCTTGTCAAAAATTTCATAGGGGGGCTAACAGTGGCTCCACATGGGGATGGCTTCTTCTTGAAGGAGCCAAGAAACCAGAAAATGATCTCTTGGTGTAGGCAAGATGCCTGCTGCTTGAACCATCCATTTCTTTATTTGATCAGCTTCCACAAACTGTGAAGACAACATATCAGCAGTACAATTCTTCCAAACAACTACCTACCCAAACTATAGTCCTAACATTTTTTCTTCTTGGGTGCATTTGGACTTGCAGACCCTTTACATCATCAGTTTTTGCAAACAGGAAAAAATCAACCTAGTCTACTTCTACCCTTATTACACCATGAGACCAGATTAGACTGTTGGTCTCATATGTTTCTCTACCTACACTACTACCTGCTAGGATTAGACTGTCTAGCAGGTTTCTTCTCTACCTTCTAAGACATAAATTTAAACAACTAATCTACATGCTCATAGGCTGAGCTTTATTGAGCTTCCTACCTACCCTACCCTAACTGGAAATCTCTGATGCTTTAAGTGATACAATAATGCCAATGCAGCCAGTCTAATAACAACAAAAAAGGATATGAGCACTGACTGCCTGTCAGAGATAACCACAAGGTGCTCTGCATGTGGTTCTTCAAAACTGAGGCCACCAGCAGCGGTGATCAATTCTGATGCGTTTGGCTCTTGCAAAAGATTGGTGCTTGTGAAGCTGAGCCAATCAGGGCCTCCATGTAGTCTGCCACAGGGTGAACAAACTCATGATGTAAAATTTTTCCTTCAAAGCCTACCATGACTGATAGGCTGTCTGCATCCTGGGCAGCTTCAATCACTGCGTCTGTAGTGAGGCCTTTGTATTCAAACTCCTCCTCTTCCTAGTTGGGAGTATTTGGCATATGGGCATCAACCAGGAGTAACTCCTCTTCCTTTGAACCAATACAAAGATGTATGTGGGAAAGAGGACCTTGTTCATCTTCAATGTAGCTTGAGCTCGAGGGCTCATTATTTTCAACAGTGCTGTCCTCTAGTACCACAGGTCGGTTCTGCTGCAACAAGCTAAACTCTGTGAAAAAATCGACATATTCTTGAGCGGGGGCTTCTTTGATTACCTTAATCCCTTCGGGAGAAGGCTCTGCATATTCGTTCCGCTCAAGGCTTCCCTCATCTTTTTCCTTCTTGTCCTCTACGCTGAAGAGCTGCTGGCCTCTGTCTGCTTGGCAAGTGTAACTGATGTTCAGATATAAAGCAGATAGAAGATTCAATGAATCTTCATCTGCTATCATACTTTCAATGCTTTCTCCATCAGTATCATAGATGGCCGGAATTAAATCATCATCTTCCTGAAGCTTATGGTCGTGATATTCCTCCCATGAATCTTCTGAAGATGTCCCTGCGAGCTCAGTTCCCCTTTGGAAAAAATTATCATCAGACAGATAAACATCGGAGAAATCATAATTACAAGCATCATTACCCATCAAGTCTTCAGGACTCTCAGCAATTCTTTCTTCAAAATACTCTACAAGTTCATTTTCTAGCTCCAGCTCTGGTTCATCATACATGCCATGCATGTAACTTCTGTCTTGCAGAGATCTGGTTTGTCTTTCTTGAGGACGAGGAGCAGGTCTTTCCCAATCACCCTCTCTGGTTTCAGCCTCATCTTCTTGCTCTTTTGCTCTCAGCAAGGATTTGGCAGTCTCTATCAGTCTTTCCAGCTTATTCTCTAAAGAGATTTGCGCTGTTTTCTCTGCTCGGTCCTTCCTCGCTGCTCTTAATATTTCCTCCCTGCACTTTACGTTGTACTCGACAGTGATCGCTATATTCTGCATTTCCTCCAAGCTCGAAGGCTCTTTTTGCCTTATATGGAATTCCACCTCTGGGTCAAAAGAACTTGGATAGTGCAACAAAGCCCATCCCAAAGGTGGTTTTATATCAGAAGGCATTGCATCATATACCTTATTTAACCTGGCTGAAAACTCTTGCACTGTCTCTCCTGGCTGCCTTCTCAAATTGTGATATTCTTTTAGGATGAGGAGAGCATTCTTCGGGGCCGCCCATCTATCAAGGAAAACTTGAGAAAACTGACGGAAGCAGAAAATGCTTGCTTCTGGAAGGCCTTTGAGCCAGCTCTTAACATTTCCTTATAACGACAAAGAAAACATCCTAATGCGCATATCATCTTTTTCTATTTCATACAGCTCAAGTAAATCCTCCAGATTTTGAACATGTTCTTCAGCAGAGGACCCTTTATTTTCCCCATCAAAATGAGGCAGCTGGTTTATTAATTCTGTAGGCAGGGGTTGGAAGAAGAGAGGTAAAACCAGAGGCTTATATCTTTCTATGACCTTTGTAGGTGTGGGTGGTGTAACAATAGGCTCATGGCTGCTTGAAGCTTTTTGAAGAGTGGGAGGTACAACATGAGCTTCTTGTTCCACCAGGTTTTTCAGAGGAGCATAGGTCTGCTCACGGTCTGAAGACTGAGGCTTGAGATCTTTCCCATACTCATCATGGGTTTCATCTTGGTACACTTTATTAGGCTTAAAGTAGGACAGAACATAGTGGTAGATAAAAACAATGAATTCTTTAAACCAAATCCAACCCGTATGTTCTACCCTTCTATGAGGTCTGGCCATCTTTCAGGTTCTTCCTCCAGTGGAGTCTTCTAGGATTATGGAGTGTGGAGTCGCCAGGTGGATGAATTCAACAATTTGAAGTAGGATGCTGTCCACCATCAGCAATGAGATGCCAATCTAAAGGCAAAGTGGTCCGTCCCCAGCGGAGTCGCCATTATGTTGGTGACGACAATGGGAAATAGACCAACTATTAGCGGTTCTTGACTCTCAGATTTGTCCCCAGTGGAGTCGCCATTATGTTGGTGTTCCCATGTTTTGGCCAGATTCGCAAGACGAAAAGATGAGACAACATCAGAACCACTTTGGGGCCCTAGGATCTAGCCCTCCTGGACCCGGAGAGGGATCTCTCCAAATAGATCAAAGAATGATCAAAGAATGATGTATCTTTGAAGCTCAGAATGAGATGTTAGGCTAGTTATGAAGCACAAAGTGGGTTTTAAAATGATTTGGTTGAAGGGTTGCTAGGTTGGTTAGGGGATCATGGACTGGGAAAGCAATGGGAGGAAAAGGACAAAACAGCAGGCTGTTTCAGCAAAGAGGACTAGCCAAGAAAGTGCCATCCATTGGGCTATGGAGTCATGAGAGGAAATTACTTGCACCCACTAGCCAAGGCTTCCAAAGGGAAAGTCATATACACTAAAGGATCTTTTAGGCAGATGGTGGAATGGAACATTAAGGAGAGAAAAGTGAAAGAAGGAGAACAACCGGATTTCTGTCTATAGATCAGGTCAGAGGTCATTTAACTCCAGACCAGCTTGGACATACTCAAAGGCAGCTCTCAAGGAGACAATGGGGCTGCTTATAGATCAGACCAAAGGTCATTTAACTCTAGGTCTGCTTTAGCAACTCCAAGGGGAAAACAGAGACAAGATTACAAAGAAACATCTAAGAGGCAAACCCCCAAGTTCATACATCAGCCAGTAGGCAATAACATCTGCTGCGCTGGTTAAACCCATGAATTGACTCTTAGATAGCACATGGAGCAGAAAAAATAAAGGTAGGGAGAGCAGACAGCATAGGGCACCTAACAAGGGTGAATCCTATACCATTATTCTGATGCCTACTAGAAGAACATGAAACAATATGAAAATGTAAATAACAGAGTTAGAAAACATCACCAATAATAATAGACCAGGATCCTGTGAAATGTGCTTTGATTAATTGATGCAAAACCATTCGTGTACAATATGGCTCAATGGCTAATACAGTCCCAACTTCTCCTCCCAGCCTATTACATACAAACTACTCTGCAACTTCCCTCCCATGACTGTTCTTACAGTCAAACCGAATCCCTCTAACAATAGATGCCCAGCAAGGCAACAACAACCTTTACAATTCGTTTCGGGGAATTCTTATAGGAGAAGAAGAGAGAAAACAGAGGTAGATAGACAATTAATGAATCTCATTAAGACAGACTCGGCGGAGTGTCCACGCCCATGCTGCTTAATGGCAGAATGCAGCGCTGTATGTACTCTGTATGCCGGCTAGGGAAGCCTCTGTCAGGCCGGTTGACCTCGGATATTTCTTTTAGAGTCCTTCTGGCTGTCTGGAGCTCTGTGCTGCCATGTTGAAATAAATGACATGGACGGAAGTCTGTGACTTCTCCATACCTCCACTACTGCTGCTCAGACAGTCTCTAATGAAGCTCCTGTCAGTGCATTAATCTGTTTAAGGGCTCGAGGAGGCATGGAGATTTCCGTAGGAAAGGTGTACGCCTGGAGAGAACGTACTCTGCTGTTAGGTAGCGCAGTAATGACTTGCTGGTGTGCTCTTAGTCTTCAACTGTGTTTGAAGCCTTTGACTTGCGGGATTACAACCATTAATCTTCAATTACCGGCTCAAATCCCTTCTAATCCGGCTTTGCTGTCTTGTTTGGCCGTTGAATTGGCTTCTCTGTGTTATCTGCATAGTGAGATAAATCGTTTAAAACCATAGGCAGTGGTGGTGGAGAAATGCTGCGGAGGCGGAAGAACGGTGGCGGAACAACGGAGAAATAATGAACAAATGCAAAGTGGCGGAGAAATGGTGGCTTTTACTATAATGGTAACAGAATGCAATGAAACGGTGAGACCTGATGAGTGATAGGGTTCGGTGATAGTATGCAGCGCAGACCGTGGGATCATGGTCTAGGGATGAAGATCGACGGTGGAGATTGAGCAGTGAAACAACATGTGGAACAGGCAAATACATGCAAAACACATGAAACCTGACGGAGGTGAATGCAAGAGTGGGACCCAGCGGCAGCGGAGGGCGATTAGATCGGAACCGTCGGATCCGAAGGAGGATCAACGGCCAGGATCCAATTGGCACCATCGCAATCGGAGGTAACCAAGGGTGACACACATAAAATTTTCCGATTGCGATTAGGGAAGACGAGAAATGACCGTTGGATCTGGGAGGAAACGGACGGCGAAGATGAAATCGGAAGGGGGGAGAGAAGGGGATGCGAATGCGATCGGGCGGGGCAATGCGGTTGAGCACAGGCCGTCGGATCGCGGAACAGATCAATGGCTCAGATGCAATCGGGGGACAGTGCGATCGGGGAAACGGAAGACAAGGTTGCGATTGATCAGAGGGTGCGACATGGGTGATTGCGATCGGAGAAGGGTTGCGATTAGAGGCCCGCCGTTGGATTATCAAGGTAGATCCACGGTGCGGAACGCATCGCGGGACTTAACGCTATAAACAAATCGCATTGGGGCTTTTGATATTACAAAGGGATTTGCCTCCCGCCGATAGTTCCGATTGCGATTGGCGCTCGGGACTTAAGTGCTTGGTCCCAGCGCGGGGGCATGTGTGGGAAGTGGTTTGAAAGGGGCTTTGCGGAAAGGGGCTAGGCCTATAACAAGATCGGAATATGGGTTTTTGGCCCGTTTTAATGGATTTAAAGGCGAAGAAGGGAAACGATAAGGGGGAAAATGGGAAATAAAGAGTAAGGGAAGGATTCAAGGGGATCGTGGAGGTAAAAAGGGGAATAGCAGGGGAAGACAAGGAGGATAAATAAGAGGGAAAAAAGGGGCCTTTGGGTATTTCTTCACCAATAGAGAGGCTTTATAAGGGAAATTAGCAGAGGGGACTTGATCAAAGGATAAAAGACACAAAGAGGCTTCAAGGAGACTGTGTTTTCAGAGGAAATGCATTCCTTGAAGGCTCAAAAACAATTTAGCCCCCTATTTGCTTGTCAAAAATTTCATAGGGGGGCTAACAGGATCATTATACTTTAGAATTTTAATCTCGAATTTGTCACACCCAAGAGTAATAAAGTTTTAGCCCTTGATGAACCCATTTTTGAATTGCCTAATGGTACACAAGGTCCGTTAGTTAATGATGATTTACCCGATAAACACTTGTTCTCCATTACTTCAGATGACCCTTGGTTTGGCAACATCCTTAGCTACTTGTGAACCCAAAATTTTGTGTCCCATCTTGATCGTGATGCTCGACGACGTATACGACACCAAGCCCCCCACTATATTCTCATTGGTGATGATCTATATCATCACGGTGTTGATTATGTCCTTTGTCATTGTTTCATGCATGCTGAAGCTCAAAAAGGCCTTAATGCCTACCATAGCAATGCTTGTGGTGGCCACCTCTCCGGTTTGTTTACTACCCAAAAATTCATGCAGACTGGGTATTTTTGGCTTTCTCTCTTTGGTGATTACATCGAAGAAGTCAAACACTATTCCAATTTCCAGCTACTCATCCCAAAGGTGTGGGCTCATCTTACTCCCCTCCATCCTGTCATATCAGTCGGTCCCTTCTGTAAGTGGGCCATTAAATTTATGGAGTGTCGAACTCCATCTATTGGTAACCACAAGTATATCATTGTGGCGGTTGACTATTTCAGCAAATGGATTGAGGGCATGCCAACATTCAATAACACAGCAGCTACCGTAGCTCTCTTTTTATTTAAACGTGCTATCGCTCGATTCAAGGTTTCGAAAAAATTGGTCTATGACCATGGCCGACATTTCAAAGATGAGATATGGTGTGAGATGTCCTCTCTGTTGGGCTTTGAGCACCAATATTCATTGTCCTATTACCCCAAGATAATGGTAAAGTGGAAGCGGTTAATAAAATCCTTAAAAATATGCTTCAACGAATGGTGAACAAACACAAAACCAATTGGCACCTTATTCTCTTCCCTGATTTGTGGCCTATATAGCTTATATTAAAACCGCCATCGGGTTTACTCCTTTTTTCCTGGTTTTGGCGAGGAGGTAGTATTATCAATTGAATGTGAAATCCCCTCCCTTCACTTAGTCGTCGAACTTCTCCCTGACACCCAAACTTTAGAACAAAGACTTATCATGCTTGAGAAAGCTTTCGAAGACTGTCGTGTTGCATTGCAAACCATTGAAGCGGCAAATAAGCACACCAAATCTCAATATGACTAAAAAATACACCCTCGTACATTTCATGAAGGCGATCTTGTTCTAGTGTATGACCAGGCTCATGATGTCCTTGGCCATGGGAAGTTTGACTCATTATGGCTAGGACCTTAGATCATTAGTAAGGAATTGGGCAAGGGGTCATACCTTCTAGAGGATAATGGTAAAGTGGAAGCGGTTAATAAAATCCTTAAAAATATGCTTCAACGAATGGTGAACAAACACAAAACCAATTGGCACCTTATTCTCTTCCCTGATTTGTGGCCTATATAACTTATATTAAAACCGCCATCGGGTTTACTCCTTTTTTCCTGGTTTTGGCAAGGAGGTAGTATTATCAATTGAATGTGAAATCCCCTCCCTTCACTTAGTCGTCGAACTTCTCCCTGACACCCAAACTTTAGAACAAAGACTTATCATGCTTGAGAAAGCTTTCGAAGACTGTCGTGTTGCATTGCAAACCATTGAAGTGGCAAATAAGCACACCAAATCTCAATATGACTAAAAAATACACCCTCGTACATTTCGTGAAGGCGATCTTGTTCTAGTGTATGACCAGGCTCATTATGTCCTTAGCCATGGGAAGTTTGACTCATTATGGCTAGGACCTTAGATCATTAGTAAGGACTTGGGCAAGGGGTCATACCTTCTAGAGGATGTCAAAGGCCAACTCCTTCCTAACCCTCGCAATGCAATCTACCTTAAGAGATTTTACCCATAACATCTCCCATTGAGATGTGTGTTTTATTTCTACCATGCATTTAGGTAGCTAGTATTGTTCATTATCTCATTTGTTGTCTTTTGGCGCCTTTCATATGGATCCATCATCCACACTGTATATCAGCTACGCTGACAATGTGGATGATGGATCCATATGAAAGGCACTTATCACATGCATTTAACACAAGAAAATAATCATAAAACAAATGGCAAGCCATATACTCGTCATATATAAAAAGAGGCATATCCACAATATGTGTTGACAAAATCATAAATGTTTTGGAGTCCTCTACTCTAATACATCCAACATGCCCATAACATGTTACAAAATCAAAACTCGGGGCACTGCATGCCCCTACATCTAGTCACTATCTAGAGGGTCTTCAGCCAATGGCTCGGCTCCTATAGCCCACAGATCTTGCACAGCCTGTCTGGCCATCACCCTGCACTGCATGACCCCTTGCCACTCAGATGGTAGCCATATACATCCCTTAATGTATTGGTCCCCAAGATTGTGCCATCCGCGCTTAGATACATCAGTCATCATTAGCTCATACTTGCAACAGACATCCTCTAGGAGGGCCTGATAGTAAGGTCCTTGGTCATATCTTGCTCTACTAGACTCTGCAGCCCCTGTCGCTGCGGGTCGTCCCATATACACTGTCAGATTCACTAGTGCTATATATGCATACCAAAAGTAACAAAACAATACCACAGACATATCCTAAAAAATTTACATGCATCATAATATATAGCAACTTTCACTTACCATCTAGTCCCCATGCCTGACCCGGTAGAAGTGGCAAGTTAGGGTCCCCATGAAAGTTCATACCACTGTATGGATAGTCATCTATATACAGCGGCATTTGGTCCCAATGTGCGAAGAACTCAAGTCAGAACACTCGTTCGACTCCCTTGCCTCCTCCTCTCCACAGTAGCTTCCCCTAGTGGTACATCATGGGCTCTCATGGGCCCCCATCTTGAATCTATACATGAGGCCAAAGTGTGGGGATCTTTCCAAATAAGAACGAGCACAACACTATCCTGAAAAAATAGTCATGGTTCACCTTTTTATTGCATAGAGACAACCATCATTTCATTGACGACAACATCATCTGGGCTGACCCATAGAAGGTCCCACTTAGTACACTCTCAACTAACATCATCTTCCCTCTAGTGATGTGGTGGAACGTCTGGTTGACCAAGATCTATAGTACTGTTGCGGCAACAGCCAGTGTCTCTAGTCTCACTAGATCATCGATTGGTATGGTCATGCCCTTAGCATGAGCATCTGATCTACACTGACATTAAACCAAATTTGAAATGTTTTTCCCCCGCGGTAACACCGGATGTATATCTCCCACCACCCCTAGTGGAGACAACCCAGTCAAGAAGTAGATGTCCTGTATGGTCAACTCGATCTGGTGCCCCTGCACTAGAAAGGCCTCCTAGTCTAGATCCCAATAGATGAATATCCTGGAAAGCAAGGGCTCCCCTGCCATCATCAGTGGGTTCTTAGTTAGATTGAGAACCCATTACCTCGCAAGTGCGACCCAGACCACCTGATCCCCATAGATCTCAGAACGAAGTGTGTCCAAATCCCTCTCTCTCGAGTTGATCTTTAGCTCTGCCATACTTGCACAAACCCAACATTTTTTTCTGCTTAGAGAAAGAAAAAATGCATCAAAATCATCAAGTCCCAGTTGTTGGAAATACTGAGAGGGGGGTGAATCAATATTTTCTTTTCAATTGTTAATTTTACCAGTTAGATCACTTCTATTTAGAACACAAAATGAATAATGATGGAATAGATACTTTTATTAATTTTTTCTTTATAATAAGTAAAGTTCAATAATGATATAGGGCTCCAACCCTAGATGAAGGCTCCAATCTTCCAGGATCCAACTAGTATTGTGCCAAGCACTGACTTGGTCTTTCCAAGGCTCCAACCTTGTCAATTTGAGGCACCAACCTCAACCTCTAGGGCTCCAACCCTATCTCTGGTACAGGCTCCAACCTGGTTTCTTGAGGAATCCAATCCTCTAGGGCTTCAACCCTATCTTCCAAGGCACCGACCTTGTCTCTATGAGGCTCCAACCTCTTGGGCTCCAACCCTCAACTTCACTTCGTAAAAATGTGTTTGGTATCCTTACGACTCCCAATAGATTCTTCAATGAGCCCTATCAATCTTTAGCAATGCCTTCACTTAGTCTCCACATCACATCATCAATGACAACCTTTATATTTACATGAAGGTGTCTCCACTGTCCTTCATGGTATCTAATCAAAGATCTCCAAGTCACGTCATGATTTCTTCAATGCATCATGGTCTCTAATGTTATCTCCAATATTAGTCAAGGCTTTTGAACAAAATTTCCTCAATATGGAACCTTCTTCAAGGTCACTCCAATAGGGCTTCAATCAAGGTCTCCAAGAATTTCTAACCCTTAAAAAGGTGTCTTCAATATTCTCATTAATCTTCAATACACTACTACAAGAGCCCTCCAAGATGATTTAAGCAATTCTGCTTCACAACCTACTTCAAAGGTTTACTTAGAATGTATCTCCAAGAATTTTCATCTGCTTCAAATTTTCTTTGGTAAGGATACATTACCAAGTTCTCTTCATGATCCTTCAATAAATATTTTTACTGTTCAAAATACTGCAAATAAAGTTCTTCAGGACTAACTTAGTGTCTGCTCCAAAATATGACTTCACAAGGCTGATTCGAGCCCTTACACTAAGCCTTCAAACGAGTTGTCACATATGTGTATTTACCCAACAAACACAGGTTTGAAGGTTGAGGCTAACTGCTACAGGACCGAGTTCTTTGACCAAAGCTATGAGCCTCTACAAGATACTATTTTTTGTTTACAGTGACTGTTTACTGGTTTGAGGATGCCAAAGGACACTGTTTCACGTTTTTATGGCATCATTGGTTTGAGGTTGTCCCTTAAAATTCAAGTTGTAATCCCTTTACTCGTTGACAATCAGATTTTTTTTACCCACAGCTACAAGCCTCTCCACATGAATTCTACATCATATATAACATGAGTTGTAAGACAAAAATATAAGCTACAGTCCACAGGTACAACTTCGAGGCTCAAGAAATAGCCACAAGGTTGTAATCCGAGCTATTAATCAGATGACTCTCCACAGTTATCAATTTGAAGTCTAGAAAGCTTACCACAGATCCGAATGGTTATTACAAGCCTGAGATACGTCACTCATTTGTTGCATGATTTTACTAAGTCCAAGCCACCAAAAAAAAATGTATATATGCTCGACCTCTGCGTCTGTCTTCTTATACGAATTGATCACCGATTTTCTGTTTTTCTCCTCGTTCTCTGCGATTGCCTTTTATATGAATTGATCGCCAAAATTGCCCAAATAGTAGTTTCATTCTCCTCGGCTTCCTGTATTCTTTTATACCTCTTATACGTATTCTTCACCGTGATCCGCATTCAAAGCTAGCTCGAGTCACCTTATATTTATATCCTTTTGAATGGAGGAGCCATCATAGTTAGAAGCCGACATTAAAAGAGTTAAAACCGATGGGTGTCACAAAGGCCCATACCATAGTAATATTTCTGTAGGTGGTGGGGACCACTAATGTGGTTAACATCCCATGTTAGTCATGTAATGCCCAACATGAATTTTTGTTATGTAGCATTCTTAATAAGAGCTAGAATAAGCATAGGGAATTTGTATAATAATTTGTTTCATGCATAGGTATATATATATATATATATATTTGTAATGAATATTTTATAGTGTTCTTGTAATTTTTTATTGAGTGGTTTAGGAAATTAAGTTAGAGTTAGGGTTAGGGCATGAATTAGGTTAAGAGTTTGTATGGTAATTTAATAAATCTAGGGATAGGGATTTTAGGGATTCATGTATTTAAGGGTTTGTTCACCTAGGGTTTGCACGTCTAGGATTAGGGTTTAGGTTTTCACATACACATACATAAGGGTTTTGCGTAGTTAGGGTTTTAAAGTACATGAATCATCTTCGTAGGGTTTTCTCCTAGGGTTTCTATGAGGTTAGGGTAACATCGTGAAAGGTTTTAAACCATGTATCACAAGAATATTTGCCATCTCCAACAATGCCATATTGACATCAATGACAACCTTGACCAACAATCTCCCCATTTGTCATTGATGGCAATATTCTTGCCCTTCCAACATTATCTCCCCCTTTGAAATCAATGGAAAATGCAGTGCCCAAGTCCTCCCCCTATCAAGTTGCTTCTCTTTATCATATTTTATTCATAAAAAATAGTTCTTCATAGGTATGATGCTCCCCTTGTCATGGTGCTCTTCCTTCTAACAATGTGGTCCATGATTTATGTGTTCACATTTCTTCATGTGATTAACCAACTCCCCCTACATGTATAAACTCATCTAGCTCATGAAGGATCATCACTTGTTTTGTGTGATCAAGTGGAAGACATATTCACAATTTCATGATTGTATTCAATGGAGTTATTCCCGAGAGGTCATCTATCATGTGTGACTCATCAAGGATTTCATAGGGCCCTTTCATGGATAGCTTATACCAAAATGATTAAGAATCATAAGCTCAAGAATCACAAACTCCCCCTAAATGTATGCACGGTATCATTTTGGCAGAGTTTCATCATCAATCACTTGAAATATCAAGGATGACTTCATCAAATCAACAACACGTGTTTTTGGTTGGAGTGTTCAAGATAATTTCAGATCCAATTTGCTTCCTTCTTCACACTTGTGTAAATTTATTCGTTGGCTTGGTTGTCATGGTTTCAGCTTGTTTAGGGACCCAAGTGAAGTTACAATTATGAGCCATATGTCCAATTTTATGAGAATTTAAGAATTCCATACTATTCATGAATGAGGAAGCATGAGTTCTTCTTGCAAATTTTCTTCTAGGAGACTGACGGTGGCCATTATATTTGTCCTTATGATATGCCCTACAATCCTTTGCCACATGTCCAAAATTTGTACAAGAATAGAAATAACCAAAAAATAAACTTTGGTACCTGGGAGATGAAGAGTTCCTTGAAGTACTTCTAAAGTCTTTTTGCCTTGGAATTCTTTGAGGATATTCATTTCCTTTTTTATTTTTTACATCATCCGTAAATCTCCTTGGAGTATGGGTTCTTCTAATGTCATCTTGACTCTTGCCTTGGTTGGAACTGAGAGTATCATTTCTTCCTGACATCCTCAAATCCTTGTTGTTTGAAGCATTATCATTCTTTCTTGAGGGTTCACTTGCATAGCCAAGACCTGATTGATCAAGGGGGGATATTTGATGACTTAGGATGTCATTCAGGGTTTGAGAACTCTTCAAGTTCTTATTCAGCAATTCAACTTCCTTTTTAAGAGAGACAATTTCCCCTTTCAATTTTTCACAATCTTCATCTTTCATGACTAGTTGCTTCTTGATTCCTTCCATCATCCTTGTTACTTCACATGCTTCGATTTTAAGGGAGATGATATTTGATTTAATTATGAATATTTATTCATTCTCCTTTGATAGACTACTTTCCATTTATTATTTTATTCTTGTAGCTTCACATGTTTTGGCCTTGAGGAGATTGATGTATGATTTTAGTTTGAATATTTCTTCATCCTTTTCTTCAAGTTGAGATTTAAGAGAGGAGACCTCTTCCTTGTATTTACCAATCTATGCTTCAATATTTTTCAAGCCTTTAAGTCTCTTTTCAAGGTGGCTTGACAAAGTTTCTTCCCTTTTCGTTGCCTCATCTAATTGATTTGTCATATATATGAATTCTTCATGATGATTTATTTTGTTTTGATGAAATTCCTCTTTAAGTTTGGCGAGATTCTCATCTCTTTCTTGTACTTGAAGATTGAAAAAGTCAAATTCCTTCCTTGTCTTGTCTTGGTTACCATCTTGTGATTTCTTATTAAGTTCATCATTTTCCTTTTTCAAATTTTTAATCTCATCCATGGAAGCCATAAGTTTATTCAGGAGATCTTCTTCAAAGTATTCTTTGTTTTCTTCGTCTTCTAGGTCTTCTTAAGCCTTGTTGTCATCTCTCTTATCTTCAACTTCCTTGATGAATTATAGACTTATTTATTGCACTCCATAATCTTCTTAACTAGAGATCATTGTCAACACTTCTTTTGAGTGAAGATCATGAAATTTGTCCCATATGACTTTTGCTGACAAAAATGTTTCAAAATTGGCCTTCACAAAATTTGGTAACCCATTCAAAATTTCCTTCATTTCTTTTGTATTTCACTCCTTAGATTCTTCATCCATCGTGTCATTAGTAATCATTGATTTCCAAACTTCAATTCCTTGAGTCTTCAAGGAGTTCCTCATTCTCTCCTCCCATATATCAAAATTTCCATTGAACAATGGAGCCTTCACAAATTTATTGACTTCAATTTTGATGGTTGAGGAAGAAATATCTTTAGGAGTATTGGAGACTTTCTTCCTTGGCTTTTCCATTTGTGTTCTAATGATCAACCTTCAAGATATTAGGATTTGAGTGAAGGTATTGAATCTGATACCAATTGTTGGAAATACTGAGAGGGGGGTGAATCAATATTTCTTTTCAATTGTTAATTTTACTAGTTAGATCACTTATATTTAGAACACAAAATGAACAATGATGGAATATATACTTTTATTAATTTCTTCTTTAAAATAAGTAAATTACAATAATGATATAGGGCTCTAACCCTAGATGAAGACTCCAATCTTCCAGGCTCCAACCTGTATTGTGCCAAGCACCGACTTGGTCTTGCCAAGGCTCCAACCTTGTCAATTTGTGGCAGCAACCTCAACGTCTGGGGCTCCAACCCTATCTCTGGTACAGGTTTTGATGTGGTTTCTTGAGGACTCCAATCCTCTAGGGATCCAACCCTATATTCCAAGGCACTGAACTTATCTCTATGAGGCTCCAACCTCTTGGGCTCCAACCCTCAACTTCACTTCGTCAAAATGTGTTTGGTATCCTTTACGGCTCCCAATGGATTCTTAAATGAACCTTGTCAATCTTCAAAAATGCTTTCACTTAGTCTACACATCATATCATCAATGACAACCTTGATCTTTACATGAAGGTGTCTTCCTTTCCTTCATGGTACCCAATCAAAGATCTCCAAAGTCACCTCATGATGTCTTTAATGCATCATGGTCTCCAATGTTATCTCCTATATTAGTCAATGATTTTCAACAAAATGTCTTCAATCTAGAACCTTATTCAAGGTCACTCCACCAGGGCTTCAATCAAGGTATCCAAGAATGTCTAACCCTTAAAAAGGCATCTTCAATGTTCTCATTAATCTTCAATACACTGCTACAAGAGCTCTACAATATGCTTTAAGGAATTATGCTTCACAGGCTGCTTTAAAGGTTTACTTAGAATGTATCTCCAAGAATTTTCATTTTCTTCAAATGCTCTTTGGTAAGGCTACATTACCAAGTTCTCTTCATGATCCTTCAAAAAAGATTTTTACTATTCAAAATACTGAAAATAGAGTGCTTCAGGACTAACTTAGTGTCTGTTCCAAAATATGACTTCACAAGGTTGATCCGAGCCCTTACACTAAGCCTTCAAACAATTTGTCACATAGGTTTATTCACCCAACAAACAAAGGTCTGAAGGCTGAGGCTAACTGCTACAGGACCGAGTTCTTTGACCAAAACTCTAAGCTTATACAAGAGAATATTTTCTGTTTACAATAGACAAGTTACTTTTTACTGGTTTGAGGATTCCACATGAAATTGTTTCAAGGTTTTATGGCATCACTGGTTTGATTTTGTCCCTTGAAATTCGAGTTGTAATCCATTTACTAGTTTACAGTTGGAGTTTCTTACCTACAACTGCAAGCCTCTCCATAGGACTACTACAACATATATAATATGATCTGTAAGACAACAATCCAAGCTACTGTCCATAGGTACAACTTCGAGGCTCAAGAAATAACCACAAGGCTGCAATCTAAGCTGCTAATAAGATGTTTGTCCACAACTATCAATCCGAAGTCCAGAAAGCTGACCATAGATCTAAAGGGTTATTACAAGCCTGAGATACGTCACTCATTTGCTACATGATTTTACTAAGTCTGAGCCACCAAACATAAATGTACTTCTCCTCGGCCTCTGTGTCTATTTTCTTATATGAATTGATCATCGATTTTCTATTTTTCTCCTTGGCCTTTGCATCTATATTTTTGTATGAATTGATCACCGAATTTGCCCAAATAGTAGTTTATTTCTCCTCGGCTCCCTGTATTCTTTTGTACCTCTTATACGTATTCTTCACCGTGATCTACGTCCAAAGCTAGTTCGAGTCACCTTATTTTTATATCCTTTTGAATGGAGGAGCCGTCATAGTTAGAAGCCGACATTAAAAGAGTTAAAGCCGACGGGTGTCACATATGCCCATACCATAGGAATATTTATGTAGGTTGTGTTATCACTCATATTGAACCTCAGGCTGAGAGAGGCAATCCCGAGGTAACCTTAAACCATGCTTAGCCAAGTAGCTAGCCCTACTAGGCCATGAGATGGCTCTCTCCATATAGATCATAGTCAAAATGACTAAGGAAAGAATATTTTAGGCTAGGTATAGTAGCTCTAGGTTTTGATGTTTATTTTGTAGGGTTTGCTGGATCAGGAGGAGTTAAACAACTAGGGAAAGGAAATTAGGTCAAAATTTGCAAGGGTTCCAAGGGGCAAGGTAGGTAGAAGGTTTTGACATGAAAATATGAATATGGTGAGGTGAAGAGATTGATGAGGAGTTAGGAAGAGCATACAAGATGAATTCTCCCTAAACGGAAGAAAATAAACAAATTATGCTAAATTCCCCAAAACAGAGCATGAAACATGAATTCTGCCTTTCAACTTGAAATTAAGCATATCATAGACATGAAAGTCGTTTATGATCTACAATAAATTCATACACATGATAACCAAAAAGAAACTATGTTGAACACTGCATACCACATGGATCCCAAAGAAATAGCTGCAAATTTCTATTAATGTTAGAGCCAAAACGATACAAAATATCTCTTGAGATGCCAAAGCTCCAAGTGAGTCTGACCATTACAATGACTGAGAGAATACATCAAATAGGCCTCAAAACCACTCTCCCGAGCCTCAGGGAGTCGAATCCATGAGATAGGGATCAATTTCACCTACTCCCAAACAAGAATCTGAAGACTAGTAAAACTCAACAATTTGCCTCTAAAAGAGAGGAAACTAATTCATTTGACCTCTAGAGGACTTATCTAGTGTATCTATCCTAGATAAAAGTCAAAACATGATATATAGATCTAACATGACCATTTACGTCAGAGATTTTCTCATTTTCCCAAGAAAAAATTCAAAAAACAAATTTTTTTCTCATGCTGATGAAAACTGCATTTTCTTGGTAAACGCGAAGCGCTATGTCAGAAAAAATCACCTGTCTTGTAGGCAACATTTGGAGGCCTTCCCGATGTCAAAATAAGCTCCATGATAGCTCATTGGAACGCTATTTGAGTCTAGTTTCCAAATATGCCTCTAATTTCCAAAATGGTGTCCATATGACCTATTAAAAACCTGTTCTCCCAAGACTGGTAAACACGCAGTGCCAAGGCAAAAACAAGGGAAGAAACACGTTTTTTTTGTGGTTTTTTGCCTTTTTGAGGGACTAGTTCTCCTCCAAATCTTCTAAAAATTGCTGGAGCTATTGTACTCATCCTTATAAACATGATGGTGGTGGCCATTTTACAATTCTATGCCCCCAAAAATAGCGCATTGCCAGTGGCGCTGCGCGTTTAGAAAAAAATTTGTTTATCAAAATTGCCCAAAAACTCAAAAATTTGCACTAAAGTGCGAAATGTGCCAAAATTTGTCCAAAATTGTGAGGTTACTTGCTGATCAAGGGTTGGAGGAATGAAGAGACACCTCAGAAAGTATTTCTAACCTCTCCTTCTCCTTTTTCTGGGTCAAATCTCGAATTTTTGCACCGGCTTGTTTGAGCTTGGCCCTTGCAATTTTGTTCCTCATGGCGTAAATATTTTCCATTTTACTTTGAATGTCATTGTCCTTTTGAGTTTTGGATAAGAGATGCTCCAAGTGTTGTTTTAACCTCTCAAAACATGCTTCTTTTCCTTTAAGAACTACATTGGTGATTTTTTCCTCATTTTCCTCACGTGGGTAAATCAATTAAAATTCATGCTCTGTCTCATGTTTTCCCTCCTCATCATCGATGTTTGGATCTATTACGTTTTCCTTACCTTTGTCTACCTGTTGTGTTGATGAAGAAGGCATGGCCCCTTTCACTCCGAGTGAAGCAAACACTTGCCTATGACCTCTCTGATAGGTATGTACCAATGTGCCCAAATCAAACCTCTTAGGCTTGCTAATTTTCACCTCTGCTAGGTTGCCATGATGTATTTGGTGTCAAAACCCTAGGGAGAGGATGAATGAAATGAAGGAGTGGAAGTGAATGGAGGTGTGGGGAAATGAAGGAAATGGGAATATGTAAGGGAGCCTAGGCTAGTGAAAACCCTAGGTGTTACACCATTTTTTGGTCATCTAACTTATTACCATTAGATGGACCCAAGTACACCATGTAAGACCAGTTTTACCCTAAGTAAAACCACTTTCACTATGTTAAAACAGGAAACCCCAAAAGGAAATATTAAACAAACCCATGCTTGTTTGATTTTCCTCATGGAATAATTAATTAAACCATAGTTTAATTATTATTCCTAGTCATGTTTAACCCAAAACCAAAGAAATTAATTAGATAAACCTTTATTTATCTTATTAATTTCTAGGAATGATTATTTAAATCTTGTTTAGATAATATTCCTTGTTAAATATGACCAAATCACCCACAAATAATTAAATAAATCATTATTTATTAGATTATCTTCCAACCACTTCCTTAAAAAGATAAATAAATCATTTATTTATTTATTTTTAACTAATCAAGGGATTTGACCCAAGTCAAATACCTTTTCCCTCCAACAAATATAATAAAATATTCCATAAAAGGTGGATCTAGATTTGGTTAACATTATTTTAATCATGCACCAAGATCTAAAATGACCCAATATTTTGTTATAAATAGGAGGGTTTTTCCCATCATTCTTCACCTTTTGTTGCCTATTAGATCACTCTGGATCTATACACTTGGTCACCATTTTCTGCCATTTTGCTCCCTTTGAGCTCTACTTTTTGCATTGGGTTTTCTACATCAACTAGAGAGAGGAAGCTTAGATCTGAAGTGTTGAGGACTACAAAGAACCCATCCCATTGAGGGGAGCTGGATACACCTTCTTGTTTTCCTCCCAGGTGCCTTGTAATATAAAAATTCTTTCAAAAAATTGTGTTCTTGTCTTGTCTGTTGGATGCATGGAGCAAACCCTTTACTTTACTGCTTAATGTCTTTCCATTTATAGATCTGGTTGTTGCAGCATTTTTATTACTAACCGCAGATCTGAAGGTATTTGGCAGCCACTATTGTTGTTAGGGCTATTAGTTATGCGTAGCTAAAGTGGTCCTTTTTCGTACACTTCGACGAAGGATTCATACTAACACTAGGGTAAATGGAATGACATGAAGGGAATAGGAGATGAGATGGCTAGCTTAGATAAATGAAGGGAATGAGTGTAAATGGAAAAACTAGGTCAATGAAAACCCTAGGATGTTATATTTTTTGATTGATAGACATTTGAGGGATATGAACATGGGAAATATGAATGACAATGGAAAAGTAATAAAAAAACTAGGGTTTCATAGGCTATAACACTTTCAACTCTTTAATGGAACAAAAAACATGTGAAAAGAGAGGTATTTAATGTCCACTTACTGATCAAAAACACTTTGGAGAAGTTTATGAGGAAACCTGAGCTTGATGGAAGAAGTGAAAACCTTCAAAACATTCACTATGTAAATGCATAGTGTTTTCTAGGTAAGAGCATAGCGCCGGGATGAACGTGCAATGCCAGTATCCAAGTGCGTAGCGCCTGTGTTAATTGCTCTAGGATTTTAGGGTAAATGCGCAACGCCAGCCTGAGAACGTGCAGCGCCAAGAAGCACTGTTTTGTAGACCACATTTGGAGGGCTTCGCTATGTTAAAATTGGGCCCAGGGTAGCGCGTTGGAAAAATTATCCTATCTAGTTTCCAAATCTACATTTGGTTTTATGTTTTGACTTCATTTGCCTCGTCAAAATTGATTTTCCCAAGACTGGTAAAAAAATGATGAATGAGGGTGAAAAAATGAAAAGTGCTAGTGCAAGCAACGTTTAGATGCCTACCTCAACTCCAAATTGAGCTCATGATAGCTCATTGGAAAGATCTCTCTGTCTAGTTATCATTTGAATCATCAAGAAATTCATTTGGACACTCCAGCTATGAGAAACCTTGATTTTCCCAAGGTCACTCCATAAGTGCATCAAACCTCTCATAGCACCTGTATTTTTAACATTTCTCCCAAACCATGATGCCTTATGCCTCCTCTGCTGATATGCCTCTTTTCATAGAAAACCCAAGCTCAGTGGGAGATGAAATTAGGTTTTATTTCTTGTGAACAATGATGACTTGGGCACCCTTGGGAAAAGACAATTCCCTTTGAAATTTGATGTGTTGGCATGTGGATTTCTGAGTTGGAAGCCTTTGGGAGACTGAATACTTATTACATTTGAACTATCTGAAGAAAATCATGACTTTATTCTGGGTCACCTTCACACCTTTTGCTTCCCATTGTTCAAAATGAGACAATGCAATGATTTGACCTAATGAAACCCTAGTGACCTAATGAGAAATGAAAGAAACTGAATCAACAAGTGATTTTGACTAAAATTTAAATGAGAGCATAATTGTTTTCAAAATTATGAAGACATGGATGAGGTTCCACAGGCATATTCTTGTGAAGGAAAAAGGGACACTTGACAAGGACAACCACTAGTGGAACAATTTTATATCATGACCTAATGGAATGATTGAAAATTATTTAGAGTGGGACATCTAAGATGCACATGCAAATGCATTTTTTATCCTTGGTGGGAGTATGCAAATAATGATACTAACATTGGCTCCAGCTGGGGATGGTAGCTCCTTGGAGGTTCCAAGAACATCGTATACCAAGTTCCTCCATTGGGCAGGGAGTCAATAGCTAACAGCCAAACTGAATACTGAAAGAAACTTGACTCAAAAAACTGACTTAAGACTAACTCAAACTAAAACACAAATGACAAACTAAAAAATATGCTCAGAATTGAGCTTATTCATCAAAACCTACTCTAATTAATCCATTCATCACCTCATCAAGTGAAATGGAACAACAAATGCAACCATGTAAGCATTATGGCTACTGTTTGAATTCTTCGCAAGTGCTTACTTATGAGCAAGAAGAAAGAACTAATGAAAGGAAACTCCCATGAAAACTTGTCAACAGATCAAATCTTGATGAAATTGCAAAGCATGAGCCCACCGACTGACCTCAAAAATGTTGCAAAAGGATATTAATAGGAATGCACATTGATTCTCAGCCCATTTAATGCATTACTTCTCTACTTTAGGTAGTCTTCGTACCATGGTTTTGAAAATTTTCAAACATCTGTGCTTTATTTCTTCGATGACTGTAGCAAGTTGACAAAAGGATCCTGAAACTCTTGAATAGCTACTATTTCTTGATGATCAAAAATAAAACAAACATCTTCTTCATTAATCTCCTAATATGACTGTAAATCTTGGAATGAGATTTGTAACGAAACACCTGCTGAAAAAGTCAATGAAGTCGGCTGTCGAATCAAGTTTATATCAACACTCTTTTCAAGCTCACAGTTAGCTAATAGAGAAGGAATATTACTGTAGATATCATCCAACACATCAGCTATAGGGTCATGAAAAAATTCAAAATACTGCTGAAACGTATCCCCAGTTTTAATGAGACTGCATGAAACTCTACAGGCTGCCCATCCTTTTCTTTAGAGATATTATGAAAATTTTTGTTCAAAAATTGAAATTCTTCAAAAAATAGTGGTACAACATCATTTGATCATATGTTTCAAATTCCAAGCCTTTATCTTCAACCTGACATTCAATGGAATTCATTAGCTGAAAGTATGGAGCTAAGGAGGATTCTATGTCGCAAATGATTTTCTTAACCAATTTAGGAGAATGTTCATCATTTATTGTGTTGACCACTCGCTCAAGAAGTTCATTATCTACCTCAACCTCAACATCAAAACTGAAAGACTGCTAATTTCTGATTGCATGAAATTTATCTCTGATGAAGTGAAATGAAGTAAAACAAAGAGGAAAAGATCCCTCACTTACTTCAAAATTTTTAGCATTTTCCTCATATCTGTCATCATAAATATGCATCAGCTGATCACTATATTTGAGCTGCTAAAACTGAAATTCCTCCCATAAACCAACTGTTGATTGCTCTGCAAGATTCGTTTCTATTTGGAGAACATAATCATCGTCATACTGATAAAAAAATGGCAAATCCTCAATATAAGTAATGTCACAAATCATACACATTAGATTATCAGATTGTTTCTCCTTGGATTGATCTACAAAACCATTTTATGATCTATGGTGGTTGGGTTTAGCAGGAAAATATTTAGGGCTTGCAATCTCTTCTTTTTCTAGGATAAGTGGGTCATGATGATCTTGAATGGAAAATACATCTCTCATGGTGATACTTTGCATAATTTCCTCTATTGTACTTACCAAAATGTCAAGCTTTACCTCTGAAGATGTCAAGTTCTCTGCAATGTTATTCTTCTCTTCTTACTTAAGATTTTCCCTTCTAATCAGAAGATTAGCCTTTACATCTACTCCACTGTTATGCATCTCTTCAAGTGTTGCAAGGTTCCTTTCTCCTAGCTGAAACTCCATTTCTGGATCAAAGGCATCCAGGTAATGTAAAAGAGCTGAGCCATGAGGGGTTCTTATATCAGCAGGTATCGAATGATAGACTTGATTGAATCTGACAGAAAAATATTGTACTGCCTCCCCTAGCTATCTTTTCAGCTGGGCATACTCTTCTAGAATCAGGAAAGGGTTTTGTTTGAACACCCACTTGTCATGGAAAACTTTGAAAAACTGCGAGAAATCTGAGATGTTCGCAGAAGGAAATTTTTTGAACCAACTCTTGACTTTGCCTTGCAAAGAAAGAGAAAATAGCCTGATACTGACATCCTCTTCACCAACTTCGAAAAGGTCTAGGAAAGTCTAAAAATTCTACATATGTCTCTTAGCAGTGATGTTGTCATATTCACCATCAAACCTTGGCAGATATAGGTAATGATTTTCAGGGAAAGCATGGAGTATAGGAGGTAAGATGAGTGGTTTTTATCGATCCAGAATTTTACAAGGTGTAGGAGTATGTACATAAGTTATAGGATCAGTCTTGATCTCTTTAGGCTCATCAATTTGAAGATGGTCATCATAAGATTCAGAAAAATGATGTGGACCAAGATCAAAATAAAACTTAGTATTTACACTTTTCGAATAGGTAGAATCAAGATTTTGATCATCTTTATCATACAAAAAACTCCAGAAAAAATTCGGGATAGTTTCAGGAAAAGAAAAGAAGTAATTTAAAATAAGGAAGATTAGATCTTGAATACAATTCCACTTTGAATATCTGACCTTTGTGTAAGATCCTTCCATTTTCTTGCTGGAAAGGTCGATCCTCCAGTGGAGTCTTTACATCAAGTTAGAGTCACCAGGTGAAGAGTTCAGACTTCATTTGCATCTAATTGCTTTCCACCATAAGTAGTTAGATCTAAAATTTGTCATTCTTTCCCAGGGAAGATATGATCTTTCGCTCCCCAGTATGGTCGCCAAAATTTTATCACTCAGATTGAACCTTACGCTGAGAGAGGAAATCTCGAGGTAACCTCATACCACGGTTAGCCAAGTAGCTAGCCCTAATAGGTCAGGAGAGGGCTCTCTCCATATAGATCACAGTCAAAATGACCGAGGAAAGAATATTTTATGCTAGGTATAGTATCTCAGATTTTTGATGTTGATTTTGTAGGGTTTGTTGGATCAAGAGGAGTTAAACAACTAGGGCAAGGAAATTAGGTCAAAATTTGCAGGGGTTCCAATGGGAAAGGTAGGTAGAAGGTTTTGACATGAAAATATTACTATGGTGAGGTGAAGAGACTGATGAGGAGTTAGGAAGAGCATACAAGATGAATTCTCCCTAAACTGAAGAAAATAAACAAATTATGCTAAATTCCCCAAAATAGAGCATGAAACATGAATTATGCCTTTCAACTTGAAATTAAGCATATCATAGACATGAAAGTGGTTTATGAGCTAAAATACATTCATAAATGTGATAAAAAAGAAGAAAATATGTCAAACACTGCATACCACATGGATCCCAAAGAAATAGCTGCAAATTTCTATTAATGTCTGAGCGAAACTGATACAAAATGTCTCATGAGATGCCAAAGCTCCAAGTGAGTCCAAACATTAAAATGACTGAGAGAATACATCAAATAGGCCTCAAAACCACTCTACCTAGCCTCAGGGAGTCAAATCCATGAGATAGGGATCAGTTTCACCTACTCCCAAACAAGAATCCAAAGACTAGGAAAACTCAACAATTTTCCTCTAAAAGAGAGGAAACTGATTCATTTGACCTATAGAGGACTTATCTAATGTATCTATCCTAGATAAAAGTAAAAAAATGATCTTTACATCCACCAAGACTATTTACATCAGTAATGTTTTCATTTTCCTAAGTAAAAAGTCAAAAATTAAAAATTTTGCTGATGTTGATGAAAACTGCATTTTCTTGGTAAATGCGCAGCGCCATATCAGAAAAAATGACCTGTCTTGCAGGCAATGTTTGGAAGACTTCCCGATGTCCAAATCAGCTCCATGATAGCTCATTGTAAATCTCTCTGAGTCTAGTTTCCAAATATACCTTCCGTTTCCAAAATGGTGTCCATATGACCTGTCAAAAACCTGTTCTCCCAAGACTGGTAACGTGCAGCACCAAGGCAAAAACAAGGGCAGAAACATGTTTTTTTGGTGGTTGTTTTCCTTTTTGAGGGACCAATTCTCCTCCAAATATTTTGAAAATTGATGGAGTTAATGTAATAATCCTTATGAACATTATGGTGGTGTACATTTTTCAATTGGATGCCCTAAAAAAGAGCACAACGTTAGTGGCGCTACGCATTTAGCGAAATTTCTGTTTATTAAAATTTCCCAAAAACTAAAAAATTTGCACTAAAGTAAAAAATGTGCCAAACTTTGTCCAAAATTGTGAGGTTACTTGCTGATTAAGGGTTAGAGGCATGAAGAGACACCTCAATGAGTATTTCTAGCCTCTCCTTCTTTTTCTCGGTCAAAGCTCAAATTTTTGCACGGGCTCGTTTGAGCTTGGCCCTTGCAATTTTGTTCCTCATGGCGTAAATATTTTCCATTTTCCTTTGAATGTAATTGTCCTTTTGAGCCTTGGCCAAGAGATGCTCCAAGTGTTATTTGAACCTCTCAAACCATGCTTCTTTGCCTTTAATAACTACATTGGTGATTTTTTCCTCATTTTCCTCACCTAGGTAAATAAATTAAAATTCATGCTCTGTCTCATGTTTGCCCTCCTCATCATCAATGTTTGGCTCTATTACCTTTTCCTTACCTTTGTATACTTTCTGTATTGATGAAGAAGGCATGGCCCCTTTCACTCCGAGTGAAGCAAACACGTTCCTATGACCTCTCTGATAGGTATGTACCAATGTGCCCAAATCAACCCTCTTAGGCTTGCTAATTTCACCTCTGATAGGTTGCCATGATGTATTTGGTGTCAAAACCCTAGGGAGAGGATGAATGAAATGAAGGAGTGTGAAGTGAATGGAGGTGTGGGGAAATGAAGGAAATGGTAATATGTAAGGGAGCCTAGGCTAGTGAAAACCCTAGGGTAAATGGAATGAGATGAAGGGAATAGGAGATGAGATGGCTAGCATAGATAAATGAAGGGAATGATTGTAAATGGAAAAACTAGGTCAATGTCAACCATAGGATGTTATATATTTTGACTCATACACATTTTAGGGATATGAACATGGGAAATATGAATGAAAATGGGAAAGGAATAGAAAAACTAGGGTTTCATAGGCTATAACACTTTAAAATATTTAATGGAACAACAAACATGTGAAAAGAGAGGTGTTTAATGTCCACTTACTGATCAAAAACACTTTGGAGAAGTTTATGAGGAAACCTGAGCTTGATGGAAGCAGTGAAACCCTTCAAAAAATTCACTATGTAAACACATAATGTTTTTTGGGTAAGAGCACAACGCCGGGATGAACGTGCAGCACCAAGCTCCAAACGCGCAGCACATGTGTTAATTGCTCTGGTATTTCAGGGTAAACGCGCAGCGCCAGCCTAAGAATGCACAAAGCCAAGAAGCACTATTTTGTAGACCACATTTGGAGGCCTTCCCTGTGTCAAAATTGGTCCTAGGATAGATCATTGGAAATCCTATCCTATCTACTTTCCAAATATACCTTTGGTTTTCTATTTAGAGTTCATTTTCATGGTCAAAAATTGATTTTCCCAAGACTGGTCAAAAAGTGCTGAATGAGGGTGCAAAAATGTAGAGTGTTGGTCCAAGCAACTTTTGGAGGCCTTCTTCAACTCCAAATTGAGCTCATAATAGCTCATTGGAAATATCTCTATGTCTAGTTATCATTTGAATCATCAAGCATGTCATTTTGACACTCCGGGAATGAGAAAACTTGATTTTCCCAAGGTCACCCCAGAAGTTCATCAAACCTCTCGTAGCACCTGTATTTTTAACATTTCTCCCAAACCATGATACCTTATGCCTCCTCTGCTCATATGCCTCTTTTTTATAGAAAACCCTAGCTCACTGGGAGAGGAAATTAGGGTTTAGTGCTTGTGAACAATGATGACTTGGGAATCCTTGGGAAAAGACAACTCCCTTTGACATTTGATGTGTTGGCATGTGGATTTCTGAGTTGGCAGCCTTTGGGAGACTGAATACTTATTACATTTGAACTGACAAAGTAAATCATGAGTTTATTCTGGGTCACCTTCACAGCTTCTGCTTCCCTTTATTGAAAATGATACAATGCAATGATTTTACCTAATGAAACCCTAGTGACTGAATGAGAAATGAAAGAAACTGACTCAACGAGTGATTTTGACTAAAAGTGAAATGAGAGCAGTCTTGTTTTCAAAATGATGAAGATATGGATGAGGGTCAGCAAGCATATGCTTGTGAAGGAAAATGAGACACTTGACAAGGACAAACACCAGTGGAACAATTTTATATCATGACCTAATGGAATGATTGAAAATTATTTAGAGTGGGACACCTAAGATGCACATGCAAATGTGTTTTTGATCCTTGGCAGAAGTATGAAAATACTAATAGTAACAGGTGGTGGGGACCACTAAGGTGGTTAATATCCAGTGCTAGTCATGTAATTCCCAGTGTGATTTTTTTTTTTTTTATGTAGCATTTTTAATAAGAGCTAGCATAAGCGTAGGGAAGTTGTATAATCATGTTTTTCATGCGTAGGATAAGTGTGAAGTAGGAATGTATATAATATGTAATGTGAAGGACAATGTGTGTGTGTGTGTGTGTCTCTCTCTCTCTCTCTCTCTCTCTCTATATATATATATATATTTGTAATGCATATTTTATAGTTTTCTTATTTTATAGTTTTCTTATAATGTTTTATTGAGTGTTTTAGGAAATTAATGTAGAGTTAGCATTAGGGCATGAATTAGGTTTAGGGTTTGTATGGTAATTTAATAAATCTAGGGATAGGGTTTTTAGGGATTCATGCATTTAAGGGTTTGTTCACCTAGGGTTTGCATGTCTAGGATTAAGTCTTAGGTTTTCACATACACATACATTAGAGTTTCGCGTGGTTAGGGTTTCAAATTACATGCATCATCTTCTTAAGGTTGTCTACTAGGGTTTGTATGAGGTTAGGGCAACATTGTGAAAGGTTTTAAACCTTGTATCACAAGAATATTTTCCATATCCAACAATTCCATATTGACATCAATGAAAACCTTGACCAACACCAGTTCCCAGCTAAAAACAAGACAAACCCATTTTTTCTGCCATCTCGCACTTTTCCAGCCTTGTACCTGCGACCTTGCAGTTTTCCCCTCTGGAAACTGTGCGCCAACTTGCAGTATAGGGCTTAGGAAGTGCGAGCCAGCCATGAGGATGGGCATAGTGTTATTCCTAGGCTCTGGGAACCTAATCTAAAAAACTGATCCACTGAAAAAGTAGAGTAGGGTTAGGCCACCAACTTGCAACTGATGGATCTCGATTCCAATGTAATATTCCCAAATGGGGAAGAAAAAATATATGAACACAATAGTGGAAATAATAGTGAATTAATCAACACACCATGATATGAGACAAATTTATAGTCATCTTATTAAACATATCAGCAAATAATAGGCACAATATCTTGAGGATATAATCACTCAAGCAATAAAAAACAGACCTCCTCTAAGAAAATATGTCAATACATGTAAAAACATTTCCATACAAGTGCCATGAGCCATGACAGCATAGTTTTAGGGAATAAACTGATACATAAATATAAATCAATGTAGATCTGCTGTTATATAGCTCAAATAATGCTAGAAGTGAAGATCTAGCCTCCTAAACACCTTTCCAAGAGAACCCAGGAAGGATTTCCGGAAATACAAAAAGTATGAATGGTGGATCTAAAGCCCTAGGGCTGAAGATTCACTGCAAATGAAGCACATAGAAGGAGGTGGCTGAATCTGATGTAGCTATAAAAGAGCTCCTCCAAAATTACTCTCTCAATGAAGGGACGATCCCTTCAACAGAAAGCAAACCACTGCTACTGAGGAAACTGTTGCTGCTGGAAACTACTACTTTTGAGGAAAATAATCTTCTACAGAAGGCTGTTATCATGCTCATAAGGATCTGGGATTTTAACCATGGATTCTACTCAAAAAACCTAGAAAAACCACAAATGGTTTAGCCAGATTTTAATTTTGGAGTTTCAGACATTTTTCGGCTACTCACTACAACAACTCACTAAAAAAATGCAATTCCCAGCTGAAACTGCACTGTAAATGATGGGGATAGGTTGGTCTGATACCAAATATCTAAAATATGCCCAGGAACCATCCTTGCTAATCTCCCAAGAGAAGGAATCCTTCCTCCTATGGAAAACTAGCTCAGAAAGTGGGTTTCTCAACCCTCCACTGCAAAACCCTGCAACACAACACAAATCTGAGTAGAAGCTGCGATGTAGCTGAAGACTGAAGCTTGGAAAAAATTCCAAAATGTGGAAATTATAGTACAAGACTCCTCCAAGAGCTCCTCAATGGAAGAGGTGGGATTCCCGATCAGGAACACCTGGTGCTAAACAACACAACAATCTTAACTAAATAGCTGAAGAATGCAAATAGTCATGCAGACCACAAAATCAATAATCCATAACATGTCTTGCTATGGCTTCCTTTCCCTCCTTTTATAAAAGTGGAAACCCTCTCACCTTGGGCCCCACTCATTAGGGTTTCCTCCACCAAGGAATATTCCTCCCACTATCTCTGCTTTGTCTCCAAAGATGATCTCCACCTCTTATCCAAGCACTGTTGACTTGGTCAAAATTGACCTTGTCCACATGAAAAGGTCCCTTTTCACACATGAGGGTGTGAGATCCAGCTCCTATGATGATCCCTTTTCACACTATGACGGATTTTATTCCTAATTCTGAAATGTATGGGCCTTTTTACCCATTTATTCATCTCCTATGTGTAAACAACAAAATTCAATATTCCAATTTGCTACGTGCTAAATTTGGAATATTACATCCAATGGGCATTTTTTCCGCTACGATTGCTGCAATATTTAGGGCCTCCTCCTCCTCTTCAAGTTCACCACAACTACACTAGAAAATGAATCAAATTGGAGAGAAATCGCCTTATTAAAAGAAAAACCCTAATTTTTCCTTCGCCAATTGTGACTAAACTGTAGCTCGGTTTGATGAACCGTTAGCACCGTTGGAAAGTTCTCAGTGAGCTCTAAAATAGGTATCATTTTTTTGGTGATTTGATACTTCACCTAGGATCCATTTTTCCAAGAAGGGTCACTTCGCCGCCTCTCAAAATCATATTTGTTCACTTGCGTTTCTCATAATTGGGGCACTACTTTTCCTTCATACTTGTCAACACATGTGTCTATTTTCGTCATGAGTAACTATATTTTTCTCATGCTTTTATGGTCCCCACCAGGCCTATTTTGTGGGGAAGGCTCATCGAGTCACCCTTGTTCAGAGCATCCAAGTTGAGTTACCATTGCATTCATGAAGTTTGTCTTGAGTCCCTTCACCTCCTATTAGAGTACTCCATCCACTTGTGCATTTCCCCTCTCTCGTGTCACCCATTTTGGCCTCCAGTCATATTGTCCCCCATCCCCTCCGGAGTTGCATTAGTTTCTACCGGGTCATCCATGATTTTTATTCTATGACAAGGGAAGTTGTTTTTTTGCTACTCAGTATCCCCTATTCCATCATCATCCATGGTGTTAGTCCATCAGTCACTTTACTCTGATCCCTCGTGCCTTAGTTGAGGATTCCTCGTTGCCTCACCTATGGGGGACCTCCTTCTATCAACATCATCACATTCATTCCAGAAGATAGGTCTAGAGGGCGGTGTACCTTGGTTCTAGCTTCTATTCTTGTTCGGTGCCTCGGATTAGGCAAAGGGACTCCTCATTTCCCTTTGACTTGATTATTTCTCATTTGCTCAACTTTGGCATGATCGATATTAATATACTTGATGGTTTGGTGATCCAGAAAATTGTACCAGTGATTCTTGGGTCTGTGTGAGATGTTTCAGACCTCGTGAGGGGGTGGCCCTTCAGGTATCCCCCCACATTCCCGAATGACCTCACCTTATGCTACAGCCTTAGATGTAGCTCCACAAATTTGATGGGTTTGGTTCTAGTTGCTTGCAATGCCTATATCATGCATGTATCCCTCAGATGATCCATTCATATTTTCATAGCCCTTTCCTATTTATCATGGCTTCTTTGGTTGTTATTATGTCTCATATACTCATATATTATTGTATTTAGTCCTGGTTGTTGTTCCAGGCACAGTATGTATGTGGGATCCATTATATTTTTGTCTAGTCATTTGTATGCCAGCATATCATGTACTTTATAGCTCAGTCTCATTTTACTGGGTGCACCATTGTTCTTTGTACTTTGTCATCTCAATGGGTATAGGTATGCCTCCCCTACATCACTGAGAATATGTACCCAAACATTAAAGGAGACTTATATCATTTGTAGGTCTTTCCCCTTGGTTATTGTCCTCTCTCACTACACTTCATCTCTCTCTCTCTCTCTCTCTCTCTCGTTGATTCCCCTTTGGTTTCTAGTGATTGTGTTCTTACAATGTACTTCAGTCATACGATTAGCTCCTAATGCTTGCACTTTGGGGGGAAATCTGTTACACCAATTTTTGGTCATCTAACCATTTACAATTAGATAGATAAAAGTACAACATGTAAGACCAATTTTACCATAGTAAAATTGCTTTCACTATAAGAAATAATTTAATAAACCATATTTTTTTAAGTCATTTTTGGTTCAAACAAGAAAAACCATGAGGAATAATTAAATAAATCATTATTTATTTGATTTTCCTTTAGGAATAATTATTTAAACCATTGTTTAAATAACATTACTAGTCATATTTAACCCAATTATGAGAAATAATTAGATAAATGATTATTTTTCTTATTTGTCTCTAGGAATAATTAATTATATCATTATTTAGTTATTATTCCTTGTTACATTTGACTAAATCACCTAGAAATAATTAAAAAAATAATTATTTGTTAACTATTCCTTAACCCCATTCTTGAAATGATAAATAAATAATTTATTTGTTTATTATTTCTAAATAAATGTACATAACCAATTTAAATTCCTTTTTCCTCCAACAAAATATAATAAATATTCCAAGAATTTATATCTAGAACTTGGTTAATAATATTTTATTATTCGCTATTATCGAGGATAACTCAATATTATGTTATAAATAGGAGGGTTTTCCATTTATTATTCACTTTGATAACTTTCATTGTCACGCTTTGATCACTCTCATTGCTGCTACTATTTTCTTATTCTTGAGCTCCCACAGAGTTCAACACGTCTTGGGTTTTCTACACCATTGAGCGAGACAAAATTCTAGATCTGAAGCATTGAGGACAGCCAAGAACCCATCCCATTGAGGGGGACTGGTAACATCATTCTTTTTTCCCTTCCCAGGTGTTAATACATATAAAATTATTTATATATCTTGCCTTTTCTATTGGATATATAGAGCATTTTCTTATTTTTTTTTACTGTTTATCTAATTTTACTGCATAGATCGGGTTTCTTGCAGCATTTGTTTCAACTATCTATTGCAGATCTAAGGAAGTTAAGCAACCATATTTGTTGTTAGTGTTGTTTGTCATGCACAGCTAAAGTGAACTCATTTTTTACACTTGCATTAATAATTTACGCTAACATCGACCACAACACACCCGTAGTTATACACCATCGGGTGGCTTCACCAAGGACGAGATCTCTGCGTTAGCCAACAATGTCGCCTCCCTTATAGCATCAAGGCCTTCACAGATGATGTATTTTTTTATGTTTCTCCTCGAAAATTTTGTGATGTATTATTAGGCCAACCATACTTGTGGAGCGACATGTTGTGTATGAATATAGGCATCACACTATTATTGTTTATTTGCGAAATAAGTTGTACATGATACTAGAGGTAGCACCACCTACTGCCATCTCTCTGATCACTATGAAGCATTGCAGTAAGATCATCTCCTAGAATGAGATTTTTTGTTTTACTTATTATTCACCCTTAGGTCGAGAAGAATATTGTGACCACGACCTATAGACAGTGCTCCTCTGCATGGAAACAACAGACGGACAAGGTCATGGAGGAGTACAAGGACATATTCACCTCACCCGCAGGCGTACCTCTACATTGTAAGGTCAAGCACTCCATCTATCTAACCTCGGGCGTTCCTCTACCCAATAGACCGATCTATCGATGCTCTATTCTGGAAAACTATGAAATAAAGATGTAGATTCAGGAGCTGCTATAGAAATGGCACATTAGGGCAAGTTCATCTCCCTATGGGAGCCTGATCGTGTTGGTACATAAGAAGGATGGGACCCAGAGACTCTATATAGACTATCAGACACTGAAAAATATCATTGTCTGGAATAGGTATCTGATCCCACATATTGATGACCTATTGGACCAATTCAAGTGGGCCAAATATTTCAACAAGATTGACTTGAAGTCAAGTTATCACCAGGTACCAATCGAACCATTTGATGTGTGGAAGACCTCCTTCAAATCCAAGGAGTGCCTTTTTGAATGGTTGGTCATTCCTTTCAAATTGACGAATGTCCCTGCAACCTTCATGAGGTTGATGAACAACATCTTGCGACCCTTCACCAACTCATTCGTGGTGGTGTATTTGGATGACATCCCGATCTTCATCTAGAGTTCGAAGGAGCACCTCGACCATGTTCGATACGTCCTCTGGACACTGTGATGACATAAGTTATGTGCCAATTTGGATAAATTCACTTTTAGCATGACCTAGGTTCAATACATGGGGTACATCATTGATGAGAAAGGTGTGCATGTGGACCCAACCAAGATACAAGTTATTCGAGATTGGCCAGCTCGAACTACTCTAACAGAGCTCTGCAACTTTCTAGGTCTTTCCAACTTCTACCATAGGTTCATGTTTGGTTTCTCACATATCACTTTGCCTTTGAGTCAAGTCACCAAGGGAGGAGAGAAAGAAAAATTCTTTTGGTCTGTTCAAACAGAAGGCATTCATCGAGTTGAAGCATCAAGTCTTCTCTGCACCAGTGCTCACATTACCAGACCTGCAACAACCATTTTACATCTAGATAGATACCTCTAATTATGATATTGGTGCAGTTCTTACTCATTAGGGGCATCCAATGGAATATCACAGTGAGACACTTTCAAACATAGTTCGAAAGTATCCCACATATGACAAAGAGAAGTATTCCATTATGCAGGTGTGTCGACAATGGAAACATTGCATTATGGGGAAGGAAACAATCATCCACTCAGACCACCAACCCATATAGTTCATACATACATAAGGAAAGTTGTAGAATGATAACCATCAGAAATGATCCACATACCTGCAACAACTCCATTTGAATAGTAAGTACAATAAGGGAAACACCAACAATGTTTCAGACTACCTAAGCCAACTTCCAATCGTGGCACTAACCATTATGCTCAACTCTTGTGGGAGCGAGACTTTTGGGTGGCCACATCTTTACAAAAGAAATCCAAAATTTGGCAACACATACTAGACACTCCTGTAAGGAAAAAAATTCCAAATTTTAACCTCCAGGATGCATTGTTATGCCACTTGGTACACCTTTGAGTTCCTTCAAGTGAACGTGCCAAGATTATTTTAGAAGCACACTACAATCGAGTGACTAGACATTTCTCGGTGGAGAAAATAGTGGAAGTACTATAGAAGTATTTCTATTAGCCAAACCTTCAACAGGATGTTGGGAAGTACATAAGATCCTGCATTGCCTACGCCATTTCCAAACCGACCATCAAGAAGCAAGGCCTATATACTCTGTTGCCTACCCCTATTTGACCTTGGTAATCCATCTCCATGGATTACATGTTGGGCCTTCCACCATCAAATAAGCATGGAAATTACTGTTTTTTTGTGGTCATCGACATATTCTATAAAATGTCCATTCTAGCAGCCTACAAGAAGAGTATCATAGAAGAGGACACTACTAAAATATTCTTTGAATGAGTGTGGGTGCACTTTGGGATCCCATAGTCCATTATATTAGACCAAGACAATAGGTTCCTAAGCACATTTTGGTCAAGTCTCTGGTTAATGTTGAATACCAAGCTCACTAAGTCCATGAATTTCCACCCCCAAACTGATGGCTAAACAGAGGTCGTCAATGGGATGATAGTACACATTATGCGCATGTACAACTCGAAGCATCCTCACACATGGGATGAAATCCTCCCCTACTTCCAGCACAACTGCAACCGAGCTCTCCATAGCTCAACTGGCCACAACCCCTTTCAAGTGGGGTTGGGATTCCAGCCACTATGTCCCATTGATGTGGCCATAAAATTTGCAGATACTCAGGCATATTCAGCTCATGTCCAATTTGAAGTTGACAGGGTGAACAACTTCATTGGGTACATTCAACAGGTCCATGACATATTGGACATGTTAGGGTCAATAGTTTTTATTTTTTGAATGTCTTCGAATTCTTTAATTTTCAGTTTGAATAAGTCAAACTTATAGTCATTGTCACTATCATAGGATAGAAAGTCACCATCCAAAATCACCATGATTTTAGTCATCAAGTGGTCTAGTCAAAGCATGAAGTATTATTGAGTCATTTCAATTTATGGTTACATATTTATGAACTATCAAGTCATGTGGTATGTGTCAATTATGTGTCTATTAGAAAGTTTCTCTTGAGATCATTGTAGTCAATTTATGTTGCTCAAGGAAAATGGTCTTTTGAGAATATCCTATTACTTTTTTCCACCTCTAATATACCCTTGTTTCCCTAGTTCCATAACCTAAGACGTCTCTTATCCATTGAAAAATCCCCTATCGTATCACCTATTCATTACTCATACACCTTTCATTTCGCCCCACCCCATCCTAAACCTATTCCCTCAAAGGACCATGATTACATATTATACATGAAATAACCCATATATTCCCCACTCTCCAAGAACGCATGCTCCCTATTTTTCTAATGATTCCCATGCAAAAAACATCATATCATCCCAAATGGAGCACCTTATCACATTGTGATACATGATAAATTAAGTGTTAATTCAAATAAAAAAAATTGACTACCATACCTCTTGCATAGTGTCTCCATTGATAAGTTCGAGCTAGTTAATTATCATGGTTGAAGAATAGGGATCGATTCACAGCTAAGCCAGTGATTGAGGACAGTGTCACAACTACACAGAGTCATTTTTTGTGCACTAGTGCTACATAGTCATCACTGCACACAACAGTACGTAGTTGATGTGAAACATCCTTTCAAAGCCACACAACCATTACAAGACTTGGTTTTCACTTTGTAGAGGTAGTGTCTTACCACTAAAATCCTAATTCTATCAATGAGTTTAATTCAAGGTTAGATAAGTCGTGTTAGACTCTTGATTAAGATTCGTTGTGCATGCCCTTTTCCATGCATTTTTTATTTCACAATTGAAAGTGGGGTTTTGTAAATCAATGTTGATTGATGTGATGTGTTGAGTTGGTCTAGATAAAGGTTTGTAGGGTTGTGTATTTTTTCCAGTAGTCTTTGAAGGTGTCATTATGCCCTTTTCTTCACTGTGAAACGTGTCTACAAATTTCATCATCATGTTTTTGTTGTTGTCCAAAAAACATAGTTTTCTATTGCTTTTATAGTCTGCGTAGCTTGCCACAAAAGTATGAAAGATATTTCCATGTGTACATAGGTAGATTGCTCCCACTACAAGAAAAAATGGAAAGAGAATTGTACGAGTAGAGCCAAAAATTCTAGCCCTAGTCAACTCTAATCCAGTAATTACAATAGCTTTTGAAAACACAGGTTGCGTCCATTTCTATGAAAAATCCAAGTAGTAGGTCACCATGTGCATTTGACCAGTTTATTTTCCTTGAATATCAAGGAGGGCAAAGTCAGGTTAGGATACCTAGATATGGTTATTTCAGAGAGATTTTTTGTTGATGCCACCAGTATTCCTGTATATGGAGAGAAATGGTTCAAGGGATATGATTTAAATGTTTCATTATTCAAAGAGTTTGTTAAGACATATTTTAAAAATAATTTTGATACAAATTTCCCTAGCACATACCTTCAGAATCATCATAGCCAATTGTTCAAGTTTATTCAAAGGTATTTCACTTGTGAGGGTAGGTTCATTAGAGTTTATGAGTATCGTCTTAGACTCTTGGTAAATTTCACATCTAAAAATACTATGAACCTACCATAATAGTTTTTTAAGAGCCTAGGGAGGATGGCAGAAAAAGTGTAGGTTAAGAAAGACAGTCACATGTCTAGATTATTTCATTTATCTTTGATAAAGATATTGGTCATGTATGAACTTGAAAGAAAGAAAATATTGTGGAAAGTTTTATGTCAGTTCTAGGTTTACTAGCTCAAACATATATTTCACCCATGGAGGTTTGTGAAGATAAATAAGAGCCAAAGGATGAACCAATAGCTAAAACAGTAGTGAAGAAAGCAGGTTAGAGGAAAAAAACAAAGTAAGAATCCAAGAAATAATTCAAGTACAAAAATAAAAGAAGAAGTTTTACGCACCATAATTTCATGTGGAAAAGGATATAACAACAAATTTTTAGATAAAAGAGTTGAAAGAAGAGGAGCCAGTTCAATATGTGAAGTTCTCATTGAGACCTAGAACTAGGTCAAAGGCTAAGCTGGTTGTTGAGCAGCGAACTCCTTAACCAAATGATGTTTCTCCAGAAGATGAACAAAAAGGAAAAGATGCAAAAGAGGCTGAAAATTCCCAAACAAAGGAAGAAGACCCAAATATTGCTAAGATGAAGGATGCACTTGCAAAATCATAGCTTAAGATAGCCTTTTTCAAGAAAAAAACCGAGAGCTTAGAGAGATATCCTTGCAAGCAACTCAACCAAAGGAGAAATAAAAGGAATACCCTAAGCTCGCTGCGCAAAATAAAGGTAAAGATGTTGTAGATGTTGAAAATTTGGAGAATCCCAAAGTGGAGTATAGCAGGCCTACAACCAAAGCATCAAAACTTCAACAAGGGTGGGTGGAACAAATGAAAAAAATAGCCTAGTCACCAAAAAAACCATATTTTGATCAATGGAGAGAGTATTACAAGTATCTGGAGGAGCTTGAGGAGTGTTAAATGTAGTTAATGGAAATAACTGAAGACAATGAAAATTTCAAGAAAGCAGTTAACCATTTTCTTGTGGATTGTAAAAAATAAGTGATGGATTCCTCTAAGACACTTGAAATATGCAAGAGGTTTGTCAAATGGTCTCTTCCTGCAAGGAGACAAGAAAAGAGTCTGTATTTCCAGAACTTAGTGTTGAAAATAAATATGAGGTACATAAAAAAATATTGTAAAGATCTTGGAGATTGTGTTGGAAATACTGAGAGGGGGGGTGAATCAATATTCCTTTCAATTAGTATTATTTTTAATCTTTTAGAGCATTAGTTAATCTTAAATTATTATCAGTGTTTGTACAATGATAACAGTAAAAAAAAGGAACACAAATGCACACAATTTTTAAGGTGGAAACTCCTCCAGGACAAAAATCACCTGAATGTTTTTCTAATAATTATTTAATATTTAACTTCAATTGAAAAGAAAGCTCCAACTTCCTAGAATCTAGAAAACAATACTTCTCTGGCTCCCACTTGATGTACGTTCCAACGCCCAAGATTTTTTAGTAGTCAACTGAATGGATGCCCCAACACCCAATGAGATACAACTCACCCTAGAGCCACCCTACCACCCTATATAAGAATACAAGAATAATGGACTCCCATACCAGGGAAAATGGTCCACTTTACAATGATAAAGAATGATGTAGAAGAAGAAGACACACTAGACCATAAGCCAAACTATGACAAAAATACCTAATGATGATCCTAGACCTCCTGACATTTCCTCTTCAATTCTTGGCAGATAGAGACTTGTACAAATTTTACAATAATGCTTTTACAATGACTCAGTACAATGATACCTTTACAATGACTGTATGCAGTGTTGCCCATGTGAAGACTTCATGTGGTGAACTTATTGTTGTTGTTATGCACCTTCATTGATGCTCTTGTCATGCTACCCTTTCTCACTCTTCAAAACATTAGATCATGCAATGAGTCTTACCTTGATGAATATATAATACCTACAACAAGTCTCCAAGGAAATATCCATGACATGATAATAGAAAAACTTCCCTCATCCTGCAGAGCATATGTCAGTGCTAAACAAAAAACCAAATTAGAATACAAAAAACCTAATGCAATTAAGAGATTAACATGCATATACAGAATATACTTACCTGGAGCTTAACTCTTCTTTACCTTGATTTTCTTTTCTTCCCTAGAAATTCTGGTCCTTTGCAGCCCTTAACAACACATGATCTAGCTTTTTATTGCCTTCAGGAGCTCGATATTGAATCTGGTGTAGCTCTGTTATTTCAGATCCCAAATATTTGATTTTAGTTTCTGTAGTAGTCCTCTGAGTATTATTTCCAATGACATAGGTCTGACCCAATTTGGATTCTTCAAGGCAAAGTTATGCCCAATCTCTCACAATGACCTAATTATGTAGTAGTTCAGTAGAGCGAACTTGTACGATGTGCCACGTGTCACTGTTTCTTCATTCGGCTCTGAAATTGACACAGAGACAACTATATTCCATGCAATATCTGCTACATTTTACAGAATTCCAATCCAATACTCAGAGAGAGAGTTATGAGGCTTTTCCCAAGGTCACCTCTTTGAGATGAAGTTCAGGTGCCTTCAAAAACCCTAACTTCCATAGATCATATCTCCACAAATATAGCGCACCATGCTTTGAAATGTTTATAGGAGATTCCTATAGATTCAGATTTTCCACATAAAAATTTCCGCTTCTGAACCTTCGTAGAAAAAAAACTTATAGCGCAAATTCCACGATGACCTATTTCAGGTAGTGAAATCCCTACATGAGGAGGATATGAGGATCAAAATTTATATAAATTCTTAGGTTGAGAGGGTATTCAACAAGTGAATGTGGGAGGGATTTTAGGAGCTTAAAAATTATTAATTATTGAATTTACAATGACCCATGTCACAACCCCATGGGGTTTTAGCCCACCAACTGGGGTTACTAACTTAAAACATGAATATCTCTCAAACCATGAAGAATTACGTGGCGTGCCATATATCAACAAAAACATATAGACAAGTAGAAAGCATCAAAAACATTATTTACCTATAATATAGTAATTCTAGGTCAAAATTCTCATGAAAGATCAGGGTAGCCCCTAGTTCTGCTTGGGTTGACATCAATGAAAACCACTGATCAACAATATCCCCCTTTGGCATTGATAGAAACACAAGTACTCCCCTGTGATCATGACACCTCTTCCTACAAAATTCTCTCCCCCTTTGACACCAATGGCAAAGGGAAACTCCCCCTGACACACTACTGTCCTATGGACCTATACAAACTTCCACTCCTACTTTATTTTATGAATAAGGAAAATATAATGAGAACTTGGGAGAATCCCAGGCTTTTAGAGAAGATATCCAAATGCTTCACGAGTACTCTTTCAATAATCAATGCTTCTTGCCCAATCTACATTTGTAAAGGCTTGAATAATGAGATTGTTACCCTTGGGATACCACAAGCCATATTCTAATTTTCCCTTTAGATATCGAAGAATTATTTTGATGGAAAAAATATGTGATTCTTTTGGTGCTGCTTGGAATCTTACTACTTGTCCAACTGCTTGCATAACATCTGGGCGGGAGGTTGTTACATATAGAATACTACCAATCATAGATTTGTACAACCTCTGATCCACATCCTTAGATGAGTCATCTATGCTCAATTTGCAACCTGTTACCATCAGAGTAAGGATGGGTTTTAAATCTTCCATTTTGAATTTCTTGAGAATTTCCTTCATGTACTTGGCTTGACATATAAATATTTCTTTCTCTTGATGAGATATTTTAAACCCTAAGAAGTATGTCAGCTCACCAAGTAAAGACATCTCGAACTCTCTTTGAATCTTTGTAGCAAGGTTATTACTTAGTCAATCATCATTGCTACCAAATATTATATCATCCTCTTTAGCTAGTAGACATGATTTAGTTGCTTCATCCAGAACATATATGTCGTTTGGAGCTCGACTTGCTGTAGCCACAATTTTACCATACTTGCCTTTCCTATTTTCACATTTTGTGGAGTTGAATAGTATTGTGTGTCCTTGATCACACATTTTTCCAACACTGAGCAAATTGTGATTCATGTTTTCAACCAATAGAACATTCTTAGCTAGAGCATCTTTGTTTCTGAGAGTGATGGTACCTGATCCTATAACATTTGAAGATCCATCATTTCCAAAGGACATGATTACATCCTTCTTCTCTTTCAGAGATACAAATTTATTTTTATCCCTAGTCATATGCATTGAGAAACCACTATCAACATACCACACATCTTTGTTGTTTTGAGCCTTGAGAGCGAGAGCAAAATTATCAGTCTTCTTGTTCTTCCATGTTTGTTCATTCTGTGGATTCAAAGATTCTTCTGGAGGATTTTTAAGCCTGTAGTCTCTGGCTATGTGTCCGAAGTTTAAACATTTGTAACATTCAATATTATTTCTTAAATGTTAAAATATATTGATGTTTCATTGAGCCCTGGGAGGTTCATATTTGATAGACCTCCTGGAATTGTATTAGTTCCTAGGGTACGTGTGACATTCTACAAATTTATGACCAAATTTTCCACATGAATAACAATATCCATGAAACATATGTTGGTACCTGGATGGAAATATTCATCGGGGAATTGTCTTCCAAGGCTATTCTTGTGAATATTTTCCAATGAAGTCTATATGCCTGTAAGATCTCATAGGTTAATTGTATTTTTTTGTACAAGGTCCTGCTTCTTCTTCTTTATAACCGAGGCCAGTTTTGTCATTGTAAGATCGTTGGTTTTTGACAATTTCTTCCAATGCCATTGATTTGTTGGTACAATTTTGGACAATTTTTCCCTTCTTCACTTCCTTACGCAATGAGACTACTTCAATTCTAATGCTTCCCTTTCTTAGCTGATTTCTTCCAAATTCTTTTGAAGTGACTCTTAAATACATTTGTATTCTTCAACTTCAATTTTGAGACCTTGAACTTGTTCTTAAAGAGTATTGGAACAAATCTTCTCAGCCTTTAGCTCTTTTATAAGCTTGATTGCCTCCTTAGAAAATTCTTCTATGGTCAACCCTTCGTCTTTGTTGTTTGATACCTCTTTTCTATTGTGCTTAGCCATAAAAAATACTCTCTCATTGGCTTCTTCTTCGTTGTCACTGTATTCATCGGATGATGAGATATATTCTTTTTCTTCACACTTGCAGGCATAGATCTTTGCCTTTGAAGGTTGTTTGTCCTTATTGGTTTTATTAGATGGAACAAACACAGTTTCTAGATGTGAAGTACCCTCTTCTTCATCAAGTCTCATTTCATATGCTATGAGAACTCCATGTAATTCCTCTTTGTTGAGTTTTGCCAGATTTTCACTATATTTTAAGATTGATACCTTTGGGTTGAATCTTCCTGGTAACGTTCTAATAATCTTTCGTATAATAGTCTTATCATCAACAGGATCTCTCAATCCTTCCAGAATGTTGTTTATTTCATCAATGTGTTGGAAGTATGCAACAATGTTTCCATCTTCTTTCATTCTAAGTGGCTCAAATTTTGATCTATAGATTTGAATATTTTCTTCTTTGACATTTGAGTCACTTGCATATATATTCTCAAGCTTGTCCCATACATTTTTTGTGGTTTTACAACCCAACACCTTATGATAAGAAAATTCAATAAGTCCAATGATAATAATATTCTTCGCTTTTGCATCATTTACGAAATTCTTCTTACATTGTTCATATGTGGTTGATGTAAATAAATTTTGAACAATGTTCCATACTTCGTAACCTTGCGCCAAGAGATAAACCTTCATTCTTCCTTTCCAGAGTACATAATTATTTTCATTGAAAAGACGTACACCATTCTTGGTATGCTGCATGATCTCCTTCCAGCTGTTAAACTGCTATTGAAGGAACCAAGGTCTGATACCAATTGTTGGAAATACTGGGCGGAGGGTGGTGACTCAGTAGTCCTTTAAATTAGTATTATTATTAATCTTTCAGAGCATTAGTTAATCTTCAATTATTATCAGTGTTTGTACAGTGATAGCGGTAAAAAAAAGGAACGCAAATGCACACATTTTTTAAGGTGGGAAGCACCTCTGGGACAAAAACCACCTAAATGGTTTTCTAGTAATTGTTTAATATTCAACTCCAATTGAAAAGAAAGCTCCAACTTCCTAGAATATATAAAATAATTATTCTCCATCTCCCACTGGATGGACACTCCAATGTCTGAAATTCTTCAGTAGTTAACTGAACGAATGCCCCAACACCCAGTGAGCTACAACTCACCCTAGCACCACACTACCACCCTTAATATTTCATAGGATTGAACTTGTTGGTGACTTCATGGACCAGCCTAGTACCACCCTACCACCCTATAGAAGAATAAAAGAAGAATGCACTTCCATACCAGGGAAAATGGTCCACTTTACAATGATATAAAATGATGTAGAAGAAGAATACAAACTAGACCATAACCCCAACTATGACACAAATACCTAATGATGATCTTAGACCTCTTGAAACTTCCTCTTCAATTATTGGTATATAGACACTTGTACAAATTTTACAATGATTATTTTACAATGACTTAGTACAATGATACCTTTACAATGACTATATGCAGTGCTTCCCAAGTGAATACTTCATGTGGTGATTTTCTTATTGCTTTTCTGCACCTTCATTGTTGCTCTTGTCATGCTACCCTTTCTCACTCTTCAAAATGTTAGATCATGCATTGAGTCTTACCTTGATGAATATATAATACCTACCAAAATTCTTCAAGGACATATCCATGACATGATAATAGCAAAATTTACCTCATCCTGCAGAGCATATGTCAGTGCTAAAAAAAAAAAAAATTAGAATAAAAAGAACCTAATGAAATTAAGAGATGAACATGCATATATAGAACATAATTACCTGGAGCTTACCTCTATTGCACCTTGCTTTGCTTTGCTGCCCTAGAAATTCTGGTCCTTTGTAGCCCTTGACAACACATGATCTAGCTTTTTCTTGCCTTCAGTAGCTCGATATTGAATCTAGTGTATCTATGTTACTTCAGATCCCCAATATGTGATTTTTGAGCTTGTAGTATTCCTCTGAGTCTTATTTCTAATGCCACATTTCTGACCCAATTTTGATTCTTCAAGACAAAGTTATGCCCAATCTCTCACAATGACCTAATTATGGACTATTTCAATAGAGAGAACTTGTGCGGCGTGCAATGTGTCACAATTTATTCATTCGGCTCTAAAATTGATACAAATACAACTACACTCCATGAAATATATGCCAATTTTTACAAAATTCCAATCCAATACTCAGAGAGAGAGTTATATCAATTTTCCTAAGGTCACATCTTTGATATGAAGTCTAGGAGCCTACAAAAACCCTAACTTCCACAGATCATATCTCCGAAAATGTAGCGCACCATGCTCTGAAATGTTTACAGGAGCTTCCTAAGGATTTCTTCTTCGCCTCATAAAAATTTCAGCTTCTGAAACTTCGTAGAAAAAAAATTATAGCGCAAATTATATAATTACCTGTTTTAGGTAGTGATATCCCTACATGAGGAGGATATGAGGATCAAAATTTATATAAATGATTAAGTTGAGGGGGTCTTCAACAAGTGAACTTGGGAGGGATTTTAGGAGCTTAAAAATTATTAATTATTTACTTTTCAATGACCCATGCCACAACCCCATGGGGTTTTAGCCCGCTAACTGGGGTTACTAACTTCAAACATGAATAAATTTCAAACCGTGAAGAATTACATGACGTCCCATACATCAATGGAAACATCTTGACGAGTATAATGTAATATTCCAAATTGGAAATAGCAGCAATATAAAACATAATTATGTATAATGCAACAAATATGAACATGACATAAGAGGGATCAACGTACAACCATCATTTTATTAAGATATCAACAGAAATATACCAAAATATCATGAGGGACAAGCCAGTAAAGCAATAGGAACAAGCCTCCAATGATCAAAACAATCAGCACATGAGTTGATGCAACTATATAGAATGCCAGAGAGCAGCAACAATGATATCTATATTAGTGTATCTATTTCTAAATGTATATATAAATGAAATATTTCTGATAGAAATAAAATAAGTGCCCAACTATGAAGGTGTGGGCTCTAATACAAGATTTCTAGCCAACCCAGAAAGGATTGCTAGAAATACCAAGAAATATACAATGTGACAAATAACTGTGGGGTTAATGTGCCACTGCAAACTGGATCTGATATGAAATGAGGCTATGAAAGATCTAAAATTATGATGTCCTCCTCCAATGGTATTTATAATTAGAAGGATGATCCCTCTACTAAAAAATAGACCCTCCTGATGAGCTCAATGAACCCTCCCAGCAAATGCCTCCAAAAATAGAGCAGTTCAGGATGGTGACTGCGCTGTGAGTGATAGAATATGGTTGGCCTAATGCCAAATATGTCAAAATATGCCCAGGAGTCCTTCTTTATGATCCTATAATGAATAGACAACCTCTCCACTGAAAAACAAGCCTAGAAATGACTCTAAGAGATCCTCCTTTGCTGCACTCTGTGTAATGTTCCTAATTATCCCAAGCTAATAGGAACATTTCATTCTATTTTAATTTTATTTATTAATGAATAAAATTTAAAGGAGGACATGGAAAAACCCCTTAAATCAAATAATAAATACATGCCCAATGTGAAAAGGGATAAATCTAGGCATTTGTAATAAAATCCACTTGTGTGTGAAACAGGTTTGAGCTAATTGACTGGGTCAACAAGACCAAATCTACTTCACTGTCTAGGTTCAATGTATCTCCTAAAGGGGCAGCGCAGTTCTAGAAGGAGGACCTCATGTGAAAGGGGTTAAGTGATTCAAGGTGGTTTAGGGTTTTTCACATCCTCATCTTATAAAAGGAAGGAGAAGTCTCAAGGAAAAGGTTGTTGATCATAGTTCTATTTTGAGATTACTTGAGCAACTCAAACTCTCTTGGCTGTTTAGCTAAGAGAGAGGAATTTCTTGTTTGGGAATTCCTCTTCCTTCCTTGAGGGTCTCTTGGAGGAGATTGTGCTACATTGATCCACTATCTGGCATTTTGGCCAAGCTTCACCTCCCTTGACAGTGTAAATCTTGATTAGGGCTTCACTGTTTAGAGAGCTGCAGCAAGTGGAATTAGATATATTCAGATCTAAAGAGTTCTATTGCATATTTTCAGTGGGGAAGTCATCTAAACCATTGGCAGAAGTGCAATAGCTGTTTTGAGCTTTAGATTCTTATCTTAGCATCAGGCCAAAGTGTTCTCCACTTCTTCAGTGCGGTCACTTAAGGAAACTGCATCCTCTTTGCAGGAAACGTTGCAGTGTAAATTTGATAGTAGTTTGGAGGAGAGATCTCTGGTGGAAGGACTCCTTTCCTTCACTATGGTGATTTGTGGATTGGCCAACCAATACATGTTCTATTTCAAATTTGATCTGATGTGTATCATATTCTTTATAAATTTCTGAAGATTACCGCAGATCTATTGTTAGGTACCTATGTAATGTATTGGAGGTTTCCCCCTCGAAGTGGCTTATTTCTAAGGCAATGATAACTCTTTTCTTCTATTTTTGGAGCTGGTTACACAACATTTGGTATCAGAGCTTTGGATTCTAGGGTTTCACTGCTCTAAACAGGTCATCGTGGCATGTTCACTATAACTGTTTTTATACGAAGGTTTAAAATCTGAAATTTTTAGGGTGCAAAGCCAAACTCCTGAGGAAACTCGCAAAAAAATTTCAGAGCTTGGTTCGAAATATTTTCGGAGATATGATCTGTGGAATGTAGTTCTTTTTCAGGCTCTTGAATTTCATCGCAAAGAGGTGATCATGGGAAAATTTTCATAACTCTCTCTCTGAGCATCGGATTGGAGTGCCGTAAAAAGTGGTCACAAGTACATAGAATTTATTTTCTTGGCTATCAATTTCAGAGCTAAAGTATGAAACAGTGACATGTGGCAAGTCATACAAGTTCGCTCTACTAAACTAGTCCATAATTAGGTCATTGTGGGAGATTGGACATAAATTTGTCTTGGAGAATCCAAATCAGGTCAGACCTGTGGCATTCAAAATAGAATTTAGAGGCTACTTCAGTGATGAATTTTAGATATTGAAGAGCAGCAAACACAGAGATAATCTAATTTCAATATCGAGCTCCTCAAAAGCAAGAAAAAGGTGTGTATTTTTTTTTTTTTCCGAATTGTATAAGTCTTGTTTGAAGAATCAATTTGAATTGATTCCAAGGGCATATTGTAGAATAGATATAAGTATTGGGTTCTAAAAAATTCCTCGTAAAAATAATTCAACACCCATTAAGCCTTCAGAAGGCTCGACTATGACTCATGAAGATGAAGAATTGCAACCAGATCTATCAAAATTACAAGAGAAAGTACACCAAATTTCGCTCTCGCAAAGAGCAGCAAAAAATGAAATGGAAGTTTTGAAGAAAGGCATGGAAGCGAAGATCGATGGTGTGAAGAATAATATGGATGGTTTGAAGAATAATATGGATGGTTTGAAGAAAGGCATGGAATCTAAGATAGATGGCATAAAAGCTGGCATGGAATCTAAGATGGATGACATGGAAGCTAAAATGGAAAACATGAAGAATGATCTAAAAGAAGACATGGAAGGTTTGAAAAAGTTGATACAAGAAATGGTTCCTAATGGTGAAAATATAGTAGAGGAAACTCATGATGAGAACAAAATAAATTTTAATCGTGATTTCATAAACTCTAATTTTGGCGGGAAGAACCACCATATTCCAAAAATGGATATGAGGAAGTTTGATGGAAAGGATCCTGTAACATGGATACTACAGATGGAGCAATATTTTGATCTCCATAATATGCAAAACACACAAAAGGTACGCATTGAAACTTTACATTTAGAACAAAATACATTTGTATGGTATCGATGGCTTTGCTCCCGTAAAAAAATTGTCACTTGGTCAATTTTTACGGAGGAAATGATAGCACATTATGAGGATACAAAGAGAAACACCTTCTTTAGCCAGTTGATAAATCTCAAACAAAAGGGTTTAGTGGGGCAACACATTGAGGACTTCCAAAAATTGAATATAAGGGTAACTGATATTCCAGAGGAACACATGATTGATCTATTCATAGGTACTTTAAAGGATAACATCCAACATGAAGTTCGCGTTTTGGAACCTAATTCATTGGAGAAGGCATTCAGGTTGGCAAGAAAAATTGAATGTAAAATTATGGCGACAAGGAATCCTACCACTCACTTCTATAAAGAAGGAAGTGTTTCTACGCCTAGATTTCCACAACCTACAAGGTTGACACCACAACAATTGGAAGAAAAAAGAGCAAAAGGGCTTTGCTACAGTTGTGATAGCAAATACACTAAAGATCATAAGTGTGCTGAGAAGAAATTATTTTACATAGATTGTGAAGAGGAAGAAGAAAATGAACAAGAAGAGGATATACACCAGGAACCAACCCTAGAAGAGGAAGAAATGAATCCAACCATATCATGTAATGCACTGGCAGGAATTACCACTCCTCAAACTCTCAAGATAGAAGGACAAATCAAGAAGAAAAAAGGTAATAGTGTTGATTGATTCAGGTAGCACCCATAATTTTATTCATTATAAGGTAGCCAAGGAATTAAATTGTTTCCTATACCCAGCACCAGAATGTCAAGTGATGGTTGCAAATGGAGGAACTATAAATTGCTCTGGAAAATGCCATAATATCGAGCTAACCATGGGGGAATATGTATTGACTATTCCAATGCTTGCCATTCCTATGGGAGGTGCTGATGTTGTACTAGGAGTACAATGGTTACAATCTTTGGGGACGGTAGCTTTTAATTTTCAAGAACTTTTCTTGAAATTTTTTTCAGAAGGAAAGGAAGTCGAATTACGGGGTATTTAAGGGAAGCCAAGAAGGATAATAAGCTCTAATGTCACAACAAAGCTTCTAAAGAAAGAACAACGAGGCGTAATTGCACAATTATGCTCACTAGAAGTTCCGACATAAAAATCATCTATTTCTGCAGATCTCCAACAAGTCTTGGACAATCATTCCAAGGTGTTTGAAACTCCCAAAGGACTCCCACCTATTCGTGATCATGATCATGCTATTCATTTGATTCCGGGAAGTGTTCCTCCAAACATCAGGCCTTATAGATATCCTTACTTCCAAAAGAGCGAAATTGAACGTATGATTGTAGAAATGTTAGAGGCGGGTATAATTCAACCTAGTCAAAGTTCTTTCTCTGCTCCTGTAGTATTGGTACACAAGAAGGATGGATCATGGCGAATGTGTCTGGATTATAGAGAGCTCAATAAGCTCACCATTAAAGATAAATTTCCCATTCCTGTGATTGATGAATTATTGGATGAATTACATGGAGCAATTTATTTTACCAAGTTGGATCTTCGTTCAGGATATCATCAAATTAGAATGAAGATTGAAGATATTCCAAAAACAACATTTCGAACTCATGAGGGTCATTATGAATTTTTGGTCATGCCTTTTGGCCTTACCAATGCACCTTCTACATTTCAAGGGTTGATGAATTCCATTTTCAAACCCTTCCTTAGAAAAATTTGTGCTAGTATTTTTTGATGATATACTAATCTACAGCAGGTCTTGGAAGGATCATGTTCAACATGTTGACAAGGTGCTCAAACTATTGCAGGAGAAACAATTATATGCAAAAACATCTAAATGTTTCTTTGGAGTACAAGAGGTGGAATATCTGGGTCATATTGTATCTCATGAGGGTGTTAAGGTAGACCCTAACAAAATTAAAGCCATTAAGGAATGGAAAGTCCCCACAACCATAAAGCAGTTGCGAGGATTTCTTAGGTTAACAGGGTATTATAACAAGTTTGTTAGGAACTATGGGAGAACAACAACACCTCTAACAACATTATTGAAGAAAGATGCATTTTCATGGATTCCTGAAGCAACTAAGGCCTTTGAACGTCTTAAAGAGGCAATGTGCCTAGCACTGGTCTTAGCTACGCCAGAATTCACAAAAACCTTTATTGTGGAATGTGATGCCTCAAGAAATGGAATTGGTGCTGTTTTAATCCAAGAAGGAAGACCCATTTTCTTTTGAAAGTCGTCCAATCAAAGGAAAGTATTTACAGAAACCTATTTATGAGAAGGAAATGTTAGCAATACTACATGCACTAAAGAAATGGCAAAATTACCTAATGGGAAGACACTTCAAGGTAAGAACTGATCATGATAGTCTTAAACACTTTTTGGAACAAAGAATATCTTCATAAGAGCAGCAAAAATGGGTCACAAAGATGTTGGGTTATGAATTTGAAATAATCTACAAAAAAGGAAAGCTCAATGTTGTTGCAGATGCACTCTCAAGAAAGAATGAAGAGGTGGAAGCATTGCTTTGTGCCATTTCTATTATCCAACCAGATTGGATAACCGAAGCAAGAGATGACTGGAAGAAGGACAAAGATGTATGGACACTCATTCAAAAGTTGCAGCAAGATCCTAGTACATCTGATACATTTAGTTGGAAAAATGATTCCTTATGGTACAAAGATCGCTTATATCTTTGTAAGAATTCCCAACTAAAATAAAAGATTCTTCTGGAATTGCACACTTCTCCTTTAGGAGGACACTCAGGATTTTTAAAAACTTACCACAGGGTGAAGAAAGAATTTTTTTGGGATGGCCTTAAATCTGATATTCAAAATTTTGTGGCAGAATGTTTGGTTTGCCAGCAGAATAAAGTTGAGACAATTAAGACCCTGGGTCTTCTACAACCTTTATCCATTCCAAGTCAACGTTGGGAGGAGATTTCAATAGATTTTATCACAGGTTTACCTAAGTCTGAAGGAAAGAGTGTCATCATGGTGGTAGTTGATAGACTTACCAAGTATGTACACTTTTGTGCATTATCTCATCCATTTAAAGCAAGTACAGTTGCTACTACATTTATGGATAGAATTCAAAAACTACATGGAAGCCCAAGGGTTATTGTGAGCGACAGAGATCCCATTTTTACTGGAAATCTTTGGACAGAGTTATTTTCTTGTTTGGGTACTCAATTAGCTCATAGCTCATCTTATCATCCTCAATCTGATGGTAAAACTGAGATAGTAAATAAATGTTTTGAAGGATATTTTCATTATTTTGTATCTGATAAACAAACACAATAGGTCAAGTGGTTACCTCTTGCTGAATGGTGGTATAACACTTCCTTCCATACCGCAGCAAAAATGACCCCATTTATGGCACTTTATGGATATCATCCACCATCCATCACATCATCTTTAAGAGAAAATTTGAAGGTTCAAGCAGTGGAAGATCACATCGAGCATCAACAAGAAGTTCTCCAACTCTTAAAGGATAACGTGAATTTGGCACAAAATCGAATGAAACAACAGGCAGATCAACATCGCAGTGAGAGAAGTTTTGATGTAGGAGATTGGGTATTTTTACGGCTACAACCATACAAACAAATGCCCCTCAAGCAAGCTAAGAAGGATAATAAATTATCGCCAAAGTACTATGGTCCTTACAAGGTGTTGCAAAAGATTGGTACTATGGCATACAAATTGGAGCTTCTTGCTTCTTCGCGAGTGCATCCAGTTTTCCATGTTTCATGCTTAAAGAAGGTTATAGGTGAAAATATTCCAGCTCAAACAATATTGCCAGAACTTGATGAGGAAGGAAAAATCATATTGGAACCTGAAGCGGTCACGGAAACAAGAACTCGACAACTACGAAATCGATCAATTTCAGAGTATCTCATCAAGTGGAAGAACTTACCCACTGAAGATTCTACATGGGAAGATGAGAATTTTATACAGAAGCACCCAGAGCTACTCAAGCATTGAGGAAAACACTTTTTTGAAGGAGAGGGGCATGTTAGGTCCCTAAGGCAATAAGATAGTCCCTTATTATCGTTATGTAACCCCTTTATCACATTTCATTGTCCCCTTGTACCTATTTTTATTATTGTGCCCTTAAATTATTATTAGGTCGGCTAGGATTACATTGTGGCCCACTAGGATTACATTATGGCCACATGGACTCCTATATATAGAAAGGAGGTTTTGTAAATTGTATCATCCAAGAATTATTCATTTATGTAATGTATTGGAGGTTTCCCCCTCGAAGTGGCTTATTTCTAAGGCGTTGATATCTCTTTTCTTCTATTTTCTGAGCTGGTTACACAACATCTATGGTGTAGATCTCAGATCTATTCATTGTTATTCATCTTCTACTGAGATCCCCAAGGGGAATGTACTAAAAAGATATTTTTCCATATAGATCCCATTCTGATCTATGATTTTCTATTCAGATTTGTTGTAGATATAAAATATAATGAAACACTACTTCAGTCCCCTATAAATTACGCTGTTCAGCTTTTCTGTCTCATTGTATGGTTGCAACACCTCATTTGGAGGCCTTTCTTCATGTAAATCTCTGTTTTTCCTAATGTAAACCATATGATTCATATTATAAGTTTCCATACTTATTTTAAAGAATTATTTCAGTTAAAACCCTCAGAAATTACGCTATCCATGCTTCAGAAAATTTCTGCATAATATAAGTGTTGGGAAATCAGGGTTTTCTAGCCTAGTTAGGAAAGGAGGAACTGTTTAATATAGCAAAACGCCTTTGTTTTTGCTGAAATTTGACATGGGAGTCCCTCATAACCCTAGATATCATATCCATCCACTTTTCCATCTTATGTTTACGCATATATCTGAATACACACGTTTTAGGGCCTAAATCATCACTTTTCCCCACCTTTTGGTCTATAAAACGTTGTATAAGGTTTATGTTGCATATTTAACTGAAGGTTAAGTGATTTTACATATGTATCAGGTATATTTCTGTAGCTCCACATTGGTAATAAATCATATTATTCGCAATAGTGTAGCTGTTCCTAATTTGGGAACATTACAGTGGTATCAGAGCAAGATCTTTGGCTCAGCCTGTGGCTTCAAGCCAAAGTGTTATAGAGAAAAGAGAAAGATCAAAATTCTGAAGAATATGAGTTTTACCTCATCATATTCTAGATCCATGAAGAGCCTCTTCAAGGAGGGTAGACAGACAAAGGAGAAAGAAGAAGAAAATGAAACTCCTAGAGGGTTTCAAGGAGAATAAAGTTGCAATGAAACCTATAGAAGGGTTAAATAAGGAGAGGAATACCCATGCACTTCCTACCCTCACAAAGAAGATGCATTGTATAGAAAAAACAAGAGCATGGCTCCACCACTTGGAAGAATGACAAAAGAGGATATCTCCCTGCTCCTTTTCCAGACCCTGAAGGGTATTGAAGAAGATCTTAAGGAGATTGAGAGGGTGGAGACTTGTACCAGTGCTGGCACAACCTTGAAGGAGCAGCTTTCAGTAATGGAGGAAGAATACATAGTTGCAGAAGAAGCTCTTACTTCTACATCCCACCATGGTGTGATTAAAAATTCACCTGTTGTCATTTCAGCACATTGTATGAGGAGATCTACATTTCTGTATGCTGCTTATTTAGAGAAAAAAAGTTGCACTGCGCTATGCAAAAGCAGTAAGGAAGAAAGGAGACACCATTCCTCATGGGTGCATTCAAATTTCAGCTTCATTAATGAAGCAATGGAGGAAGAAATTATGAGTGGTAGACATCTTGAAGTGAGAAAGCTTTTCTCCTTTCTAGATGCCTCTTTCTCAATGAGCACTCCCCAGCTCAAAGAGAAACTTCTACCTACAGAAGATCCAAAACCTCAATGGTTTTGGAAGGACATAGATGAGAGGTATTTTCTTGAATATCTCAAAGGGATTTCATTTCAAAAGCCCTTGAAATTTAGAAGGTGTGAAACCATGAGGACACAAAGAGGAGATGGGGAAGATGGCCAACCTCATTCCTATCCATTGCAGAAGGTTGAAACACCTAGAAAGGTAATTGGATTGCGTAGTGGAAGCATGGAGGGTCTTCTCTACTCATGTATTCATTCATCTCTCATTAAGGAGGTCTCATTATATGAATATTATGGCACCATCCATGGGCAGCATGTATCATCACTATCAAAGGATGAGACCTTGAAGATTGTAGAAGGCAAAGAAGAGGGCAAGCTTCACATGGTAAGAAACATTTTCCCCTCTTTATTTCAGCATAATAATGTAGAAAGAAGGCAAAGTGATCTATTCAAGCAAAGCAAGGACACATCAGTCCATACATCCTTCCATGATCTATGCCTTGATGTCTCCTTACTTGAAGGAATTCCACCAAGGAGTTCCCATGATGAGTAGAAGAGCAAAGTGTTCCCTCAACCTTGTGCATCAATGTCGTCTCTTTCTAAGAGGGGAGCCAACACAACATTGGAGACTTTGGGTAAGAAGCATGCTTATGTAAATCACATATTATTTCATTATTTCATGTACTCTCTTACTTTACAATTGAATGCCATAACTCCCAAATGGAGTGTTTTACCTTACAAGCTTCATGGCCAACTATGGGCCAAGATAATTTTCAAATATGGCCACTCCCTTGATGGGCTAAGGGAGGTGTTACAACATGATGGGTGCTTCCCTAAGGCACCAAATATACATTTCACTTTCATCCATGGTGAAATTATAAGGGTGGCAAGTGAGTGGCATGCAAACCACTTACCACATCTAGATTTCAAGCAGGGAGGAGATCCCCTGTGTTGGTTCCTATTGGGTGAGTTTGGGTACCACCCAAGGTTTTTCAATTTCTTGCCTCTTGCCTTGTATTTCAAGAAAATAATGCATAATAAGAAGGCATGTTTGTTTTGGTTTATGAGAAGAGAGTATGGACATTCCATGATGAATCACATGTCCATACATCTACTTGTATCAATGATGTATGTACATGTATTTCTATTTAGAATGAATCTCATAATCATGTATGTACTTTGGGTTGGGAGAAGATGTAACCTTCTCATGGGATGGCATAAGGGAGCATGTTTATATCATGATGTTAATGATGCTCCAATCTTTATTGTAAACATGAGAGGAGGAAAGGTACAATGGGTGAATGTATCCATTGGGAATGCAATCTCCCAAATTCATTTGTATTTCAAGGAGAGGATAGAACCTTATATGGCTGTTGTATTATATATTGTGTTTTCTTATGCAAAAGGTCATGTATTGGGCTTATGTCATGAGAAGGGATCTCTCACAAGGAGAATTTGGAGCATGAAATGTGTTGTTTGAATCATATTCAACCAACACCTATTATCCTCCACTATTTTCAAGCTTTGAAGAAGATTATTGCAGCAAGTAAGTGGTGGGATGGTCACTGATTATGTTATGTTTTGAAGCAGCATGGGAGGGGAAACTTTCCACATGACACCTTTGGCATGGAAGGGGGCCAAAAGGAAGAGTAAAATCAGCTCACTCTTTCTTATTTTGAGGAAGAGAATAGATCCATGCACCACTCCATTGATGGGAGGAGGATTGTTGGTTAAAAACATGATCATGTTACATATGTTTTATATTCTGATTTCATGTACTCTTACACCATGTTTTTGCAGGCCATGACTCCAAGGAGGAGTGTTATATCATGTGAGCCTCTTGGCCAATATTGGACCCCAAAAATTTATGAATTGGGCCACTCCCTTGAGAAGAAAATGGAGATTTTGCAAGATGATGGGTGCTTCCCCTAAGCACCGAACATATATCACACTTTCAGCCATGGTGATATGGTGTGGGAAAAAATTAAGTGGTGGGAGAACCACTTACCATATCTACATTTGATGAAAGCAGGGGATGCCTTGCGTTGGTTCCACATGTGGGACTATGACCCACCTCCATATGTGCAATTTTATATTTTCAAGCACATTGTTTTGATCCCCTATCTTGATAATGTACTTATAATTTTATGGGGATGTATGGAGAAAGGAGGAAAGATGGCATGTGCCTCATGGGATGGCTACTCTCCATGTACTTTATGTTTTCTTGTTTCAGGGAGAGCATAGGGGCAAACCATGTTTGTTTCATATGATCTATTGTCTCCTTATGGGATGAGCTATTTGCATCTCATGAGAACCTTGGAGGAGAAAGACATGGATGGATTGGTGAGCACTTGGCTTATGGAGGAAGCTTATCTTATATTGGTATCACCAAGGAGGAGATATTGCAGCACTCACCTTGCAGTTGCTTGAGGACAAGCAACAATTTTGGAGGGGAGGACTGTAATGTTCCTAATTAGCCTAAGCTAATAGGAACATTTTGTTTTGTTTTAATTTTATTTATTAATGAATAAAATGTAAAGGAGGACATGGAAAAACCTCTTAAATCAAAGAATAAATACATTCCCAATGTGAAAAGGGATAAATCTGGGTCTTTGTAATAAAATTCACTTGTGTGTGAAATAGGTTTGAGCTATTTGACTGGGTCAACGAGACCAAATCTACAACGCTATCTAGGTTCAATGTATCTCCTAAAGGGACAATGCAATTCTAGAAGGATGACCTCATGTGAAAGGGGTTAAGTGATTCAAGGTGGTTTAGGGTTTTGCACATCCTCATCTTATAAAAGGAAGGAGAAGGCTCAAGGAAAAATTTGTTGATGATAGTTCTATTTTGAGATTGCTTGAGCAACTCAAACTCTCTTGGTTGTTTAGCTAAGAGAGAGGAATATCCTGTTTAGGAATTCCTCTTCCTTCCTTAAGGGTCTCTTGGAGGAGATTGTGCTACATTGATCCACTATCTGGAATTTTGGCCAAGCTTCACCTCCCTTGACAGTGTAAATCCTAATTAGGGCTCCACTGTTTAGAGAGTTGCAGCAAGTGGAATAAGATCTATTCAGATTTGAAAAGTTCTATTGCATATTTTCAGTGGGGAAATCATATAAACCATTGGCAGGAGTGAAATAGCTATTTTGAGCTTCAAATTATTATATTGGCATCAGGTCAAAGTGTTCTCCACTTCTTCAAAATAGTTACTTGAGGAAACTATGTTCTCTTTGTAGGCAAAGTTGCAGTGTACATTTGATAGCAGTTTGGAGGAGAGATCTCCGGTGGAAGGACTCCTTTCCTTCATCGTGGTGATTCGTGGATTGGCCAACCAATCCATGTTATATTTCAGATCTGATATTTTTTGTATCATATTATTCATAAATTTCTGAAGATTACTGTAGATCTATGGTGTAGATCTCAGATCTATTCATTGTTATTCATCTTCTCCTGAGATCCCCAAGGGGAATGTACTAAAAGGCTCTTTTTGCATATATATCCCATTATGATCTATGATTTTCTATTCATATATGTTGTAGATATAAAATATAATGAAATACTACTTCAGTCCCCTATAAATTATGTTGTTTAGCTTTTCTGTCTCATTGCATGGTTGCAACACCTCTTTTGGAGGCCTTTCTTTATGTAAATCTCTGTTTTTCCTAATTTAAACCATACGATTCATATTATAAGTTGCCATAATGATTTTATAGCATTATTTCAGTTAAAACCATCAGAAATTATGCTATCCATGCTTCAACAAATTTCTGCATAATTTAAGCCTTGGGAAATCAGGGTTTTCTAGCCTAGTTAGGAAAGGAGGAACTGTTTAATATAGAAAAACACTTTTTTTTAAAAAAATTATACATGGGAGTCCCTAATAACCCTAGATATCATATCCAACCACTTTCCCATCTTATTTTTATGCATATCTCTGAATACACACGTTTTAGGGCCTAAATCATCACTTCTCCCCACCTTTTGGTCTATTAAAACGTTGTATAAGGTTTCTGTTGCATATTTAACTGAATTTTAAGTTTTTTTACATCTTTATGAGGTATAGGGATGAAGCTTTACATTTTTAATAACTCAGATTATTCCCAATAGTGTATTTGTTCCTAATTTGGGAACATTACACCTTGCAACACAACCCAACTCTAATAAGAAACTACGCTATAGCTGAAGGAGGTAGCTTGGCCAAAATTCTGGAATGAGGAAATTTAGCCCAAATATCCTCTCCTTTCCTGAGGATGAGGTACGGATTCCCGACCAGGAACACCCTTGTGCTAAACAACACTGCAAACCTGCTAAACAACAAGAGGAAGCAAGTCTAAAAGACCAATATCAAATGATAATCTAAAAACATGAATAAAAAATTCTGCCATCGTCTCCATATATAGCAAGTGAACCTCTCCACATTGGGTCCCATCCATATTTGCCACTAAGCTCATGAAAGTTTTCCTCCACTAAAATTGTGTTGTCTCATCATAAAGGCCACTCCTCCATGACAACACTGTTGACTTGGTCAAAGTTGATTGAATCAACATGATCCAATCCTTGTTCATACCCAAAGGTGCTTAATCCAGCTACTTATTCTTCCTCCTTTCACATTAGGAGTGTTATTATTCCTTCTAAAGAGGTTTATGGGCCTCCCTACCCATTTATTCACCTACCTAGTGATTAAACCAACTATAATATTCCATTTGGATGAAGGCTAAATTTTTGGAATATTACATAGAAACAATATAAAAAAATTCTTGACCTAGAATATAGTAATTTGGTAGGTCAAAATTCCCATGCAAGATTGGGGTAACCCCAGGTGCGGCTTGGGTTAACATTAATGACCACCACTGATCAACAGATTGGTGAGGAAATATAGGCAGGTGGCTGTCATACCTCCTCTTGCTAATGTACCTAGGCCAAGTCCTAAAGCACAACCATAGTCAAAGTCATCTCATCCAAAATTGATCAAATAATATAATACTCCTTCCAAAAGAACTGAGATTAATCCATCTCCAAACAAACCTTCAACCATTAAAATGAGGAGGTAATGGTTTATTTGTTGAATGTTCAAATTTTGATGATTAGCTAGGAACTATCAGTGTTGTGCAGCAAAATCATTCAATTTTAGCAAAATGTTGTATGTGTCACTTTTTGTCATCCTAACTTTTGTCTTGGGTATTCTGAGAATTTTTTATTATATAGTTGGACCATTTTGTAAAATTTGAGGTGGGAAAAGGAGGTATAAGCACAATTTGAAATCTTTCTACGTAGCATTTGGCAACTATTTCACACAGTTTTGTGTGGAGTATTGAGGATGTCACGTGTCAGGGGAAGAATGGTAGAATGTGTTGTTGTGCCACAAGCTTATTCATTGCATGATCATCAGCCATGTGTCTCTTAGTATGTGGATGATCATACGAGCATGACATGTTATGCAGCTGCTACGTAGCACAGATTTTGGTGGCTTACTATTGTTTCTTGTTTTTATTTTTAAAGACATGGATAAGATCCATGAGGTATTAGGATAAGATTCATCATGGATTAGGATGGTATCTAGATAGAAGAACATGATAAGTGTTAAGTTAGTTTTTGATTTTTTCCACTAAAAAAAATGGATATATTTTTAAAATCTTGCTACTTTTGTGATCATTTCGATCCTTTTCATGGACAAACCTTTCATTGTACTCGGTCATAATTTTGAGTTTGTAGCACTATTTAATGTCATGAAAGATAATGTAGAAGAGGTTGGATGTTATGGTGAATGGATTCTAAACGTACTTGTGCACTGTGGTTTGTATTTTTTCAGTAATAAAATGCTTAATGTTGAGTTATTCCAGTGATCATTTCAGAGATAATTGCGGTATTATACTTCGAATTTGTATATGCCCTGTATATTTTCTAACTTATTTATCTTTCTTCAGTCTTCTTTAATAGTGTATTGGAACAAATATATTAGAATTCTCATGTATGCTCTAGTTTATTTGTATCTTAATGTTTCAAATGAAAATAAATGTGTTACACTTTTATCTCTCATATTTCTTCTTAATCCTCGGTCATTCGAGATGCAGTAAAAAAAAATATCATATGTTATGTCACGTGTGAAAGAGTGTTGTATCTTTTATCTCTCACTATACAAAAATTTCCATCTGTTCAAAGTATGTGTTAGATAGGCCTATGTATATGTAAATGGTTGGTATATGCATTGGTATGATGAGATAGTAACCTTGTGATCACATACATTAGTATTTCTAGACCCTCCACCAATTTCCAAAAAAAAATAAAATAAAAATTCCTCAGATCTAGCCTTTGTCAAATTATGTTATTTAGAGTCTCTAATATTTAGGTTTTCAAGTGAGGGATCCCCCTCTGGTTAGGAAAGACCAGTTTCTAGTCCAAAGAAGTGTTATGGTTACCTATGTGCTCCTTTCCTCAGCCTAAAGGGATTTATGAATTCCTAATCAGACAAAGACAATGCTAACTTGTTAGGTCCCTATATTACTAGTTTATCCCCTTATTGTTATTAGTGTAGCCCCCTTATTGTTATTATTGTAGCCCCCTATAATCCCAATATTTTTATTATTGTGCCCTTACATTGTTATTCTTAGGTCGGCTAGGATTACATTATGGCCCCACTAGGATTGCATTGTGGCCCCATGGACTCCTATATGTAGAAAGGAGGTTTTTTCATTTGTATCATCCAAGAATTGTTCATTCATGTAATGTATTGGAGGTTTACCCCTCAAAGAGGATTATTTCTAAGGCATTAATATCTCTTTTCTTCTATTTTTGGAGCTGGTTTCACAACATTTGGTATCAGAGCTTTGGATTCTAGGGTTTCGCTGCTCCAAACAGGTCATCGTGAAATTTTTGCTACAATGTTTTTTTATACAAAGGTTCAAAAGCTGAAATGTTTAGAGTATGAAGCCAAAATCCTAAGGAACATCGTCGCAAAATTTTAGATCTTGGTTCACAATATTTTCGGCGATATGATCTATGGAAGTTAGGTCTTTTTGCAGGCTCCTCAATTTAACCTAAATAGGTCATCACAGAATTTTCGCTATAAATTTTTTTCTACGAAGGCTCAGAATCTGAAATTTTTAGAGAATGAAGCTGAAATCCTGAGGAACATCTTCGTGCAATTTCAGATCTTGGTTCACAATATTTCAGAGATATGGTTTGTGGAAGTTAGGACTTTTTCAGGCTCCCAAATTTCATCTCAAAGAGGTGATCGTGGGAAAATATTCATAACTCTCTCTCTGAGCATCGGATTTGAATTATGTAAAAAGTGGACACAAGAAAATGGAAATTAGTTTCCTATCTATGAATTTCAGAGCCGAAGGAGGAAGCAGTGACACGTGGAAATTCATACAAGTTCGCTCTACTGAACCAGTCCATAATTAGGTCATCGTAGGAGATTGGGCACAAGTTTGTCTTCAAGAATACAACTCAGGTCAGACTTGTTGAATTAGAAAGAGGATTCAGAGGGCTACCTCATTACCAAATTTCAGATATTGAAGGCCCAAAATCATAGAGATAATTCAGTTTCAATTCGCACTCCTCAAAAGCAAGAAAAAGGTGTGTATTTTCTTTTTGAATTACATAAGTCTCGTTTAAAAAAAATTAGTTGGAATTTATTCCAAGGGCATATTGAAGAATAGATATTAGTATTGGGTTCTAAAATGGCCCCTAAAAATAATTCAACACCCATTAAGCCTTCAGAAGGCTCTACTATGACTCATGAAGACGAAGAAACACAACATGAGATATCAAAATTACAAGATCAAGTGCACCAAATTTCGCTATCGCAAAGAGCAACAAAAAATGAAATGGAAGTTTTGAAGAAAGGCATGGAAACTAAGATGGATGGTTTGAAGAAAGGTGTGGAAGCTAAGATGAATGGTTTGGAAGCTAAGATGGAAGGCATGGAAGTGGGCATGGAAGCTAAGATGGATGGCATGGAAGCTAAGATCGATGAAAAAATGGAAAACATAAAAGTAGACATCAAAGGTTTGGCAAAGTTGATACAAGAAATGTTTCCTAATGGTGAAAAGATAGTAGAGGAAACTCATGATGAGAAAAAAATAAATGTTAATCATGATTTCATAAAATCTAATGTTGGCAGGAAGAACCACCATATTCCAAAAATGGATATCAAGAAGTTTGATGGAAAGGATCCTGTAACATGGATACTATAGGTGGAGCAATATTTTGATCTCCATAATGTGCAAAACAAACAAAAGGTATGCATTGCAACTTTACATTTAGAACAAAATACATTTGTATGGTATCGATGGCTTTGCTCCCGTAAAAAAATTGTCACTTGGTCAATTTTTACGGAGGAAATGATAGCACATTATGAGGATACAAATAGAAACACCTTCTTTAGCCAATTGATAAATCTCAAACAAAAGGGTTTAGTGGGGCAGCACATTGAGGACTTCCAAAAATTGAATATAAGGGTGACTGATATTCCAGAGGAACACAGGATTGATCTCTTCATAGGCACTTTAAAGGATAACATCCAACATGAAGTTCGCGTTTTGGAACCTGATTCATTGGAGAAGGCATTCAGGTTGGCAAGAAAAATTGAATGTAAAATTATGGCGACAAGGAAGCCTAGCACTCACTTCTATAAAGAGGGAAGTGTTGCTACTCCTAGATTTCCACAACCTACAAGGTTGACACCACAAAAATTGGAAGAAAAAAGAGCAAAAGGGCTTTGCTACAGTTGTGTTAGCAAATACACTAAAGGTCATAAGTGTGCTGAGAAGAAATTATTTTACATAGATTGTGAAGAGGAAGAAGAAAATTAGCAAGAAGAGGATATACACCAGGAACCAGCCCTAGAAGAGGAAGCAATGAATCCGACCATATCGTGTAATGCACTGGCAGGAATTACCACTCCTCAAACTCTCAAGATAGAAGGACATATAAAGAAGAAAAAGGTAATAGTGTTGATTGATTCAGGTAGTACCCATAATTTTATTCATTGTAAGGTAGCCAAGGAATTGAATTGTTTCCTATACCCAGCACCAGAATGTCAAGTGATGGTTGCAAATGGAGGAACTATAAATTTCTCTAGAAAATGCCATAATATCAAGTTAAACATGGGGGAATATGTATTGAATAGTCCAATGCTTTCCATTCCTATGGGAGGTGTTGATGTTGTACTAGGAGTACTATGGTTACAATATTTGGGGATGGTAGGTTTTAATTTTCAAGAACTTTTCTTGAAATTTTTTTCAAAAGGAAAGGAATTCGAATTACGGGGTATTTCAGGGAAGCCGGGAAAGATAACAAGCTCTAATGTCATGAAAAAGCTTATGAAGAAATAAAAACGAGGCGTAATTGCACAATTATTCTCACTAGAAGTTCCAACATCAAAATCATCTATTTCTGCAGATCTCCAAAAAGTCTTGGACAATCATTCCAAGGCGTTTGAAACTCCCAAAGGACTCCCACCTATTCGTGATCATGATCATGTTATTCATTTGATTCCAGTAAGCGTTCCTCCAAACATTAGGCCTTATAGATATCCTTATGTCCAAAAGATATAAATTGAACGTATGATTGCAGAAATGTTAGAGGCTGGTATAATTCAACCTAGTCAAAGTTCCTTTCTTCTCTAATAGTATTGGTGCACAAGAAGGATGGATCAAGGCCCATGTGTCTGGATTATAGGGAACTCAATAAGCTCACCATTAAAGATAAATTTCCCATTCCCGTGATTGATAAATTATTGGGTGAATTACAAGGAGAAATTTATTTTACCAAGTTGGATCTTTATTCAGGATATCATCAAATTAGAATGAAGACTGAAGATATTCCGAAAAAAACATTTCAAACTCATGAGGTTCATTATGAATTTTTAGTCATGCCTTTTAGCCTTACCAATGCACCTTATACATTTCAAGGGTTGATGAATTCCATTTTCAAACCCTTCCTTAGAAAATTTGTGCTAGTATTTTTTGATAATATACTAATCTATAGCAGGTCTTGGAAGGATCATGTTGAACATGTTGACAGGGTGCTCAAACTATTGCAGGAGAAACAATTATATGCAAAAACATCCAAATGTTTCTTTGAAGTACAAGAGGTGGAATATCTGGGTCATATTATATCTCACGAGGGTGTTAAAGTAGACCCTAACAAAATTAAAGCCATTAAGGAATGGAAAGTCCCCAAGACAATAAAGCAGTTGCGAGGATTTCTCGGGTTAACAAGCTATTATCGCAAGTTTGTTAAGAATTATGGGAGAATAGCGGCACCTCTAACAACATTATTGAAGAAAGATGCATTTTCATGGACTCCTGAAGCAACTAAGGCCTTTGAACATCTTAAAGAGGCAATGTGCCTAGCACCGGTCTTAGCTACGCCGGACTTCACAAAAACCTTTATTGTGGAATGTGATGCCTCAGGAAATGGAATTGGTGTTGTTTTAATGTAGGAAGGAAGACCCATTGCTTTTGAAAGTCGTCCAATCAAAGGAGAGTATTTACAGAAACCTATTTATGAGAAGGAAATGTTAGCAATACTGCATGCACTAAAGAAATGGAGAACTTACCTAATGGGAAGACACTTCAAGGTAAAAACTGATCATGATAGTCTTAAACACTTTTTGGAACAAAGACTATCTTCATAAGAGTAGAAAAAATGGGTCACAAAGATGTTGGGTTATGACTTTGAAATAATCTACAAAAAAGGAAAGCTTAATGTTGTTGCAGATGCACTCTCAAGAAAGAATGAAGAGGTGGAAGCATTTCTTTGTGTCATTTCTATTATCCAACCAGATTGGATAACTGAAGCAAGAGATGAATGGAAGAAGGACAAAGATGTATGGACACTCATTCAAAAGTTGCAGCAAGATCCTAGTACATCCGATACATTTATTTGGAAAAATGATTCCTTATGGTACAAAGATCGCTTATGTCTTTGTAAAAAATTCCCAACTAAAAAAAAATATTCTTTTAGAATTTCACACTTCTCCTTAAGGAGGACACTCAAAATTTTTTAAAAATTACCACAGAGTGAAGAAAGTTTTTTTTTGGGATGGCTTTAAATCTGATATTCAAAAGTTTGTGGCGGAATGTTTGGTTTGCTAGCAAAATAAAGTTGAGACAATTAAGACCTAGGGTCTTCTACAACCTTTATCCATTCCAAGTCAAATTTTGGAGGATATTTCAATGGATTTTATCACAGGTTTACCTAAGTCCGAAGGAAAGAGTGTCATCATGGTGGTAGTTGATAGACTTACCAAGTATGCACACTTTTGTGCATTCTCTCATCCATTTAAAGCAAGTACAGTTGCTACTACATTTATGGACAGAATTCAAAAGCTACATGGAAGCCCAAGGGTTATTGTGAGCGACAGAGATCCCATTTTTACTGGAAATTTTTGGACGGAGTTATTTTCTTGTTTGGGTACTCAATTAGCTCATAGCTCATCTTATCATCCTCAATCAGATGGTCAAACTGAGATAGTAAATAAATGTTTGGAAGGATATCTTCGTTGTTTTGTATCTGATAAACAAACACAATGGGTCAAGTGGTTACCTCTCGCTGAATGGTGGTATAACACTTCCTTCCATACTATAGAAAAAATGACCCCATTTATGGCACTTTATGGATATCATCCACCATCCATCACATCATCTTTAAGAGAAAATTTGAAGGTTCAAGCAGTGGAAGATCACATCGAGCATCAGCAACAAGTTCTCCAACTCTTCAAGGATAACCTAAATTTGGCACAAAATCAAATGAAACAACGAGCGGAGATCAACATCGCGGCTGAGAGAATTTTATGTAAATGTAGGAGACTGGGTATTTTTACGGCTACAACCATACAAACAAATGTCCCTCAAGCAAGCTAAGAAGGATAATAAATTATCACCAAAGTACTATGGTCCGTACAAGGTGTTGCAAAAGATTGGTACTATGGCATACAAATTGAAGCTTCCTTCTTCTTCGCGAGTGCATCCAATTTTCCATGTTTCATGCTTAAATAAGGTTATAGTGAAAATATTCCAGTTCAAACAATATTTCCAGAACTTGATGAGGAAGGAAAAATCATATTGGAACCCGAAGCAGTCACAAAAACAAGAACTCGACAGTTATGAAATCGATCAATTTTAGAGTATCTCATCAAGTGGAAGAACTTACCCATTGAATATTCTACATGGGAGGATGAGAATTTTATACAGAAGCACCCAGAGCTACTGAAGCATTGGGGACAACACTTTTTTGAAGGAGAGGGGCATGTTAGGTCCCTATATTACTACTTTATCCCCTTATTGTTATTAATTTAGCTCCCTTATTGTTATTATTGTAGTCCCCTCTAACCCCAATATTGTTATTATTTTTCCCTTACATTGTTATTGTTAGGTCAGCTAGGATTACATTGTGGCCCAACTAGGATTACATTGTGGCCCCATGGACTCCTATATATAGAAATGAGGATTTGTCATTTGTATCATCCAGGAATTGTTCATTCATGTAATGTATTGGAGGTTGCTCCCTTGAAGTGGCTTATTTCTAAGGCGTTGATATCTCTTTTCTAGTCCAAAGAGGTCTTATGGTTACCTATGTGCTCCTTTCCTCAGCCTAAAGGGATTTATGAATTCTAATTAGACAAAGCCAATGATAACTACAAGAAGTGAGATGATCAACATCGAGTGCCACACAAGTTCTTGAATGGCATGCCCTGATATGTGGACTCTCCCTGAGGGGGGAGCCAGTAGACTTTCATGGTAAGCCTTTGGGAGGGCTAACTGTGGAAGATTACGTCCACGTCTACTGCGTAGAGGGTTCCAAGAAAGTTGGAACTCAAATTGCTATCAAATATTTAAGAGACTTGCACATGAAAATTCTCCTTTTTACCATTGGCAGGGTAGCAGGATCTGCTTCCCTACATCAGGCATCCAGGACTGAAATGAGTATAGCAGTGGAATGCTTAACTCATTTATATGATTGGTGCACAACTCTACTGATGAACATGAAGCAACAATTGACTTCTATCCGAAAATTAAAGACAAAACATTTTGGATATGGTACAATCTTGATGACATTCTTCTTCGAGAAGATTCTTGGGCTGAGACCCAAAGTGATCTCTTCTATCAGCAGCCCTAGAGACCCAATAATTGCCCGATGGGCTGACTTGATGAAGACATTGGGGGGAAGTGAAGTTCCCCGAACCACTTGGGATGATGAGTTCTTCCTTTGGTGGGAAGAACAAATCATCACTGTGGAAGACTATCCCTATGCCGAGATGGATTTTCGAGGCTATCCAGACCTTGTCCTTCCACCAGGCGCGGCATGGGGCACAGTTAGAAACGTACTTCGGTTTGGTTCTGTCACTCTACTTCATCCGATTCCTTCCAAATTTTGGCCTGCAAGTTACACCCGCGCTGGATTGATGTGGGATGCCTTAATGTCTTCCTTTCAGCAGATATTTTCCCATCGACTCTGAATCATTGCTCTGGGAATAAGGTCTAGAGTATTTTTGTCAGTCCCTTAGGGTTTGTAGTCATCAGTGGTAGACTCTTCGCTATCGACAGTGGGGACTCATCATTGCCTCCTGATCGGTAGATTCTTTCAAGTGTTTGACTTCAACTCATTCATTTGCACTTGTTAGTTTGTACTGGGGCACCTTGACACTCATTTTCATTATTGGTGGGTTGTCTCGCGTTGGTTAACGGTTTACATTATTGACCGGTAATCCAACGATTTCTCACATGGTCGACTTCAGCTCATTTATTCCCATTGTGTAGAATTGTGCCATAGTGATCGGTGAAGACCTCAGGTTGCATCAGCATTTCTCGGTTCACTTTTGACAGTCCATTCAGTTTCTGCCAGTGATGTCGTTCACCCTTATATGTTGCAGTGTCAGTACAGCAGCATCCTATATGTTGGCTCCTGAGTTGCGTGATTGTACCATTTATTCCACCTTTTATGATTTGGTACTTGGAGATTCAGTTACTTATATGATCAGACATCCAGTTTCAGCATCATTGATCAGCTTTCTATATGTGATACTTAGACATTGATTCTGACTTGTACTTCCGGGCCATACTCAGATGATTCATTGTGTACTTTTAGTTCAGCTATACTTGTATACATTTTGGATCTATTTTGTACTTCCGATATGATGTATTTTTGACTGAGCATGGGTATGCCCGCCTAAGCATGAGTTGAATCTCTGTTTTCTTTCATTGGGTTTTGGCAGGGTGAAATCTGGTGAAGTCCTCCCTTGTCCTTGCGAAGTTCTTTCTATGTGCATAATACATTTCGGCCATCATGTACCCCTTTTGACCTCATATATTAGGGGGCATCTGTTATAGCATCATTTTTCACCTTCATGCGATTCATGATTATATCTATGGCCTTGGGCACCCATTCCCACATACTTGAACAAAATTCATAAAAAACAGTGTTAAAAATCCCATACGCGATTATGCCCAGAATTTTCCACGTGTATACACGAGTCCACATGTAATTTTAAACGTATGCCATTAAAATCATTAAAAAATATATAAAAATTCCCTATTTTCGGGCTGGGTTGATAGTTACTCCAGTAGTTCAACCACCCCAGCACGTGGCCAACTGTTTCCAACTGATTAAAACTACTTTGAGGGAGTATAAAAGCCCATCATGTGTATGACCTAAGGGAGGGAGAAAATTTATAGATATTAAACTCTGTTGGAATCCCAATTCAAGTCTGAATTCCCATGCCTCCTGCACTTTCCCAGATTTTTACAGGAAACCCTTGTTTCTTGGAGATGTTTATCCACTTATATGCCATCTCGAGTGCAAAAGTCTTGAAAGTATCTTAGCGAGGCAAGGGCGAGACGGATCTGGATGATGGTCTGTTCGAAAATCGTGGAAGGATTCAGGTGATCTCTCCACATTTTATTACTGTACATGCTGTTCATAATGAAGAAGAACCCTCTTGTTCCTGAAGTCACATGTTAACATCTACTTGTATATGTGAAAAGATTATTATTTAAGCATTTATTATTGTTTACATGCTGTTTCACATGGTTTTCACTGACATTTAGGGTAATTATATGATGTACAACTAGATTTCCGTGCACGTTTCTTCTTGATTTTCAGGTTAAGGAGGAAGAAGGGTTGCTGGGGGTTTGGACCCCGTGGGATCTACATCAAACGTAGGATTACGGGTGAGTTCTACTATCGATGTTATCTAGTTTTTAGCATACAAGTGTGGTTGTGTGAGTCCTTCTTGAATGGCATGCCCTGATCTGTGGAGGTTTTGACCCAACAAACCTCTAGGGTGTTTTTCCCCAAAACAATTTTATGCATCCTCAAATGCATTCCCTTCTTTTGATGTAAGATTTATATTTTGTTCCATTGGATTTATAGTTAATTCAATACCAAAGTAGTAATGAAGATATCATATGTCATCTCAAAATCCTTCTTCAATTATTTATTGGATGCAATATGCTTCATTGTTTCCTGTTATAAAGTACCATCTACATACACCACAAGATATACAACATTTTTGGAAAAAAATTTAACAAATAAAGTTGATTCATTAAGATTAAAAATCTTGAAAGTGATGTTAAAATTTTTCTTAGCTAACTATTCATAAAATGCAAAGGTGTTTTCTTTATTCCATCCAAAGACTTGATGAGCTTGCATACCTTATTTTCTTGACCCTTCACAAAAAAAAAAAAAATCTAGTTAAGACATAAACATTATCCTTCAAGTCTCTGTTCAGAAACATTAGCTTCACGTCCATGTGATGAATCTTCCATCTATTATTATTGGTTGTGGATCCTAATTATCTCCTTGATTCGAAGTGTTGGGAAAAATACTGAGAGGGGGGGTGAATCAGTATTTACAGCAAATTCAAAACTTTTACTTTTCTTTACTTCAAAACCCATACGCTACTTTCCTGAAGAAGACTCGCGTATATACGCGGATACCCTTTATTAAACTCGTGTATACACAGAGAACTAATTATGTCATTAATTCTTCACTTAAACCATTCCATCATTTATTCATCAGATATTCAATAAACAGTAAACATGTGCAGTAAGAACAGAATAAACCATCACACAAAGCATCACACATGAACACCAGGATTTTTAGGTGGAAACCCAAGTCGAGAAAAAACCACCGCTGCAGTTGCTCAGCCTTCAATATTTTATTATAGAGAAAACATCTTACAACATATGTCTTTGATGGAACTCCTACATGCCCGAGCTGCCCTGCGCTCGTTTATCGACCTCTCGGAAGGCTCAACGCAACTCGTTTGACCTCTCACGGAGAGGGAGCTCGACTTCTGATCTCGTTGCAGCCTCACACTGGAAGGAACTACAACCCACAATGAAGCTACAACCCCTCGGCTTAGATTAGGACCACGTTTCATCAATTTTCACACTGGATCCAACAACTTAATAGAACAACACTTGCAGGCCACGTTTCATCATATTTTCAGACTGGACCCTCTTCATAGATTTAAGTTCAATCATACAACCAAACTGATGCAGACAACTCAGAACAGTAGAATACAGATAGCAGCAATACAGTAGAATAGAACAGTCATTTCTTACCACGGACTTTAGCAAACCCTAGTTTGCATCGCTTTCATGCGGTGTCGTATGTCGGCTTCATTCACACAATATTTCTTATGCTTAAGCGCATATTCCACAGGGGTAGTTGCGCACCGCTTTTCTTTCATCGACCGCGTATATCCCGCGCCCCACTCTTTAGCGAGAACTGAGTGGTTCTTGAGGAGATTTTAGGTCATTGCATTTCTTGAGAATAGATATTGCCATGATTTAACCCTTCACTTCGAGACAGAGATGTTGGCCTCTTCTTGGATCTAATCATTCCATAAGCAGATCTAGCAAATACAAGCACATTTAGCATCTAGATCCCGAATTCTAACCCATCATTGGTGCCTCATACATACGGTTATCATTCAAGTGTAACACTTTCCCATTAGGATCTACTTCGGAGAGTATTCATTCAAGCTCGGACATCACCCCACACTCATGATTTGCATAATGATTTCATCTATTTATATAGGTTTATCCTTTTTCAATACCATGAGCCCTTTTTCAGCTGTGGGCTTCAGCTTCTACATTGCTTGAGTGGTATTCTGGGCCAGGGTCAATTAGAGATCCTTTTGATACAATGGGTCAATACCATGGTGGTTACCCTTGGTTTTGCAATTTTTTAGCGCTTTTGCCCATACGCGACTTGGAACATTCTTTTCCGCGTGCATACGCGACTTCTCCTAGACATATCCGCGTATGCCTTGAGACATACTCTTTTCATCAAATATTGCTTGTCTTTAGTTTCTCTTACTGTATCTTTTGTACTCAGTTTGTAGATACCTTGATTTACTTCATTAGAACATATTATATCAAGCACAACTTCATGATACGTTTGTCATCATCTTCATCAAAGTGGGTTGCCATGAGACCTTTTTCTTGCATCATATTGCCAACAATCTCCCCCTTTGGACTTGATGGCAACCACAATGGTGTTTGGTTACCACAACAGATAGATACATTAATGACACCATGTCACTCTCCATTTGACACCATTCAACCATGTCCTCTCCCCCTTTGACATCGAGAAAAGCCGGACCAAAACCACCATACTCTACAGGTTCATGCTGAATCTTGAAAATTTTTGATGAAGTACATGACTCTGTGAACTTCTTATACTAATGACTCATACTTACATCAAGATCCCATCGGTGGATTTACATATGAGAATCAACTACCCAGCAGTAGGTTTACAAAGTTGACTCATTACACAGCAAGTGGGTTTGCACATTTTAGCCAGGCCTTCTGAAATGAGAATATTACAATCTTACATCATGGGTCTTAACAAGACCTTTTCATCAAATTACAAATGTGACTTTTCATAACCAACACCAGAAATTCCTCAAGAAGGAGAACATATTTCAGAATCATCATAATGCCAACAATGCATTATACTCAGCAACGCTAAAGCTCCCCCTGAATTTGTGCATCCAAGCATCCTTTCCATATGACTAAGGCTCCCCCTTAGTTTGTGCATCCTGAACACTTTCACCAACAAATCATCAAGGCATCTTTATCAAAACATGAGAAAAGAATTATGAGAACTGGAACACCACCAGATATACCAAACAGTATCAGAGAGACCAAACACCACTGCAGCTGTGCTGAAGAGAGCTGACTCCAAGCAGAAAATTGTCAGCAATCAGACATATGCGGTTTTCTGTGCAGGAACTCGCGTATATACGCGACTGTGTTTCATGAAACCCGCGTATCCACTGCCATATTCTAAATTTATGCAGATTTGTTCTTTTGATTGGCAGAGAACACTCCCAGCTTCTGTCTTAGATACTCGAACGCTTCCCTGGGCAGAGGTTTGGTAAAGATATCAGCAACTTGTTCTTTGGAGGGAACATACTCCAACTTTACCTTTTGCTCAAGCACTTGTTCACGTAAGAAGTGATACTTGATGGGAATGTGCTTGGTCTTTGAATGCATAACATGATTCTTTGAAATACTGATGGCACTTGTATTGTCACACTTAATGGGGACAGGAGGTGTACATTTGATTGAAAATCTTGTAAGGTTTGCATCATCCAAAGGAGTTGAGTGCAACAAGATGCGGCAGCCACATATTCTGCTTCTGCTGTAGATAAGGCAATAGAATTTTGCTTCTTGCTGAACCAAGATACTAACCGGGGCCCCATGTAGAATGCACCACCACTAGTGCTTTTCTGATCATCAACACTTCCAGCCCAATCTGCATCAGTGTAAGCATGAAGAGTAAGATCAGCATTCTTTGGATACCATAGACCAAAGTCTTGAGTTCCTTGAAGATATTTGAATATTATTTTAACAGCCTGAAGATGAGACTCTTTTGGATTAGCTTGGAATCGTCCAGCAATCCCAACAACATGCATAATGTCTGGTCTAGTCCCAGTGAGATAAAGTAAACTCCCTATCACCGATCTGTATTCTGGTTGATTCACCGTGGGAGAATCATCCTGAGAACTGAGATTGCATCCGGTTATCATCGGTGTACTTACAGGTTTGCATTCTTCCATGCCATACTTCTTCAGAATTTGCTTAAGATATTTTGCTTGTGATAGGAATATACCATCTGCAGTTTGATGCACTTGCAAGCCAAGAAAGAATGTTAGTTCACCAAGTAAAGACATTTCAAATTCTTGCTGCATGACAGAAGCAAATTTTTGACTCAAAGATTCTTCGTTACTCCCAAAAATGATATCATCAACATATACAACCACAATCAATAGTTTATCATTTTCAACTTTTGTGTATAAGTTGCTATCAGCAGACCCTTTTGAAAATCTTTGTTGATGAAGATATTTGTCAAGACGATAATACCAAGCCCTTGGAGCTTGTTTGAGACCATATAGAGCCTTTTTAAGTCTAAAAACAAGATTTTCATCATTTCCCAAAATGAATCCTTCCGGTTGTTCTATATATACTTCTTCTTCTAGATCACCATTAAGAAAAGAAGATTTAACATCCATTTGATAAACTTTGATTTGTTGATAACTTGAAAAAGCAAGAAACATTCTTATGGCTTCAAGTCTAGCTACAGGAGCAAAAGTTTCTTCAAAGTCTATACCTTCTTATTGAGTATACCCTTTGCAAACCAGTCTAGCTTTGTTTCTTACAACATCCCCATTCTCATTTAACTTGTTCTTGAAAATCCATTTAGTTCCAATGACATTTTTATCATGAGGTCTTGGTACCAAATCCCAAGTGTCATTTTTTTCAATTTGAACAAGTTCTTCATCCATGTCTTGCCTCCAACATTCATCTCTGCTAGCTTGATTGACATTGAGTGGTTCAATTGTGGATAGAAGTGCCATATGACTAGAAGATCCCACACGATTTCTCCTTGTTCGTACACCTGATTCCTTGTCTCCCAAGATTTGAGATTCAGGATGATTCTTTTGAACATATCTAGATGGAGCTTTTCTAGATAGATCAGTTTCAGGTTCATCATTGAATTCACTATCTATAAAAAATGTAGAAGGCCATAAGTCATCATCAACTTCTTTTGTTGTTTGTTTTTCTTCTTTAGGAGCTGCAGGAGACTCATCAATAACAACATCAATACATTCAACAATCTTTTGAAGCCTTTCATTATAACATTTGTATGCTTTGCTTGAAGATGAGTAACCAAGGAAAATTCCTTTATCTGATCTAGGTTCGAACTTACCAAGCTTTTCATCATTATTTTTGATAAAGCATTTACTTCCAAAAACTCTAAAATGTTTTACAGAGGGAGATTTACCATACCAGAGTTCATATGGAGTTTTATCACTATTTACCCGAACATGAGCTTTGTTGAGAATGTTTGCTGCTGTATGTGTTGCTTCTCCCCAGAAAGTGTGAGGTATTCCAGAATCATCAATCATAGCTCTAGCCATTTGTTGAATTTTTCTATTCATTCTTTCTGCTACGCCATTTTGTTGTGGAGTGCCAGCTACAAAGAATTGTCTTTTTATGCCATGTTGTTCACAAAATTCAAGGAATTCATTTGATGTATATTCTCCTCGATCAAATCTGAGACACTTGATTTTTAGATCCAATTCATTTTCAGCCAGTGCTTTGAAGCTCAGAAATTTTTCAAATGCTTCATCTTTGTGTTTAATGAACCCGATCCAACACATTCTAGAGTAATCATCAATGAATAAGATATAGTATTCTTCCCCACGTGGTGTCTTCTTTCTCACAGGTCCACATATGTCAGTATGAATGAGTTCAAGAGGCTTACTTGATGATCCTTCTTTAGCATTAAACCGTACTCTAGTCTGCTTACCGAATTGACAAGATTTGCATATGATACTTTCTGGTGGATTAATATTGGGAAGATCACGAACAGCTTGAAGTCTGCTTGCTTTGTTGATTTGAGAGAAGCTCAGATGCCCCAGCCTTCTATTCCATAGCCAATTTTCTGAAGATTTTCTCAGGTAACATTGATCTTTGTAGCCCTTTAGTATATACAGGTTGCTTGGATTTCTTTTTCCTTTTATAATAATTTTACCTGTATCAAGATCACGAACCACACATTCTTTTGAACTAAAAACAACTTCTGTTCCTTGATCACACATTTGACTTACACTTAACAGGTTATACCTCAATCCATCCACATACATGACATCTTTAGCCTTCACCTTTTCTTTAAGAAACACTGGCCCTTTTCCTTTAATTATAGCAGGAGTATCATTTCCAAATGTAACTTTCTTTTCCTTTTCTAGAGCATTATATGAAAGAAGTTTTCTTTTGTCACCTGTCATGTGTCTTGAACACCCACTATCGATGTACCATTGATTTTCTTCACCTTCTACAAATAATGCTATCCCACAATTTTCAACCGGCGGCTCTTTCTTTTTCCACACTTTAGAGCTTGAGGGAACATGTTCTTTTGGCTGGATCTTGTTCCTGCATTCATATTCTTCATGGCCAAAGTTATTGCAATAAGTACATTCAACTTCACTTTGAAGAGGAGAAAAGTTGTTATAGGTATTCTTCTTTGGTTCAGTATCCAACATTTTCTTTCTTGCTTCTCTTGTCATGATGGTTTTATATGCAACACATTGAACAACTTTATGACCAAAATTGTAACATGTGAAACATTGCCCATTGAAGTAGAAGTTTCTGCGATCATGGAATCTTCTATTTGAATTTACCTGTTGGGTGTAGCGTCTTTGAAAGATATTCCTGTTAGTGTTCCTTGAATTGAGATGGTCCTGCTTTCCCTGTAGAGATCCTTTATTCCCTTGCTGAGTTGCTGAATGTAGTAAACCACCTGTAGCTGCTTTTAGATAGTTTGGTGCTGAAGCTTGAAAAGATTCTCCAGTATATACAAGACCTGTCTTTATAAGAGGAGAACGTTGTACCTTGATAATCTCATCTAAGGTTTCAGATCCTTTAGCAAATCTAAGATTCAAGGTCTTTGCTTTCTCAACTTCTTTTCTTTGACTTACCACTTCACATTCCAATTTTTCAATATGTTTCTTTGCTTCTTCAAGCTGCTTTTTAATGGTCTCTCTGATTATCTTTTGTTCTTCTAAGAGAATTTTATAATCTTCTAAGCGTAATTTGAGTTGATTGTTTTCTTCAAGAAAATCATTTTCCTCTAGAGCATCCATAAAATTATCCTTTTCTTCTTTTTGTTCAAATGCCATGAGAAGTCTAAGATCTTCTTCACATTCTTCCTCACTATCAGATGACCCATCACTGTCTTCATTAGTATAGTAACTTTTCTTAGAGCTAGATCGGTTCTTATTCCTTCTTACTACGTCTTTTCCTTTATAAGGACATTTTGCAGCATAATGACCAACTTTTCCACACTCAAAACACTTGAAAGGAAGCTTACCTTTGAATCTTCCAGTTCCTATTTGGAGTTTTCTCACGAAATTCGCTTCTTCTTCATCGGATATGTAGCTGGATTCTTTGACGACTTCCTTTTCTTTTCCTCTTGCAGATACCTTAAAAGCAGCTTCTCTGATTTGAGAAGGACCTCCTTGTCTCATTTCAAAAGCAGTCAGAATACCATGTAATTGAACAATAGTAAGAGTTTACAGATCTTGCCTTTCTTCAATAGCCGAGACTTTAGAGTCAAATTTTGAAGTCAAGGATCTTAAGACTTTTTCCACCAGATTAGTATCAGTTATGGTTTCACCCAAATTTCTCATTCGATTTACAACATCATCTAGACGAAGGAAGAAACTGGCAACACTTTCATCACTATGCATCTTCAAATTTTCATATTCAAATCTAAGAGTTTGGAGTTTTGCATTTTTTACCTTTGTATCTCCTTCATAGCTCAGAATGATTTTGTCCCATATTTCTTTTGCTGAATGTAGCTGCATCACTTTAGCAAATTATGATTCAGACATGCTTCCTAACAAGACATTTACTGCTTTGGCATTGGTTTCATACTTCTTCCTTTCTGCTGCATCAGTAGGAATACTTGCCGGGTATTGATAACCTTCTTCCACGATTGCCCATACATATGCACCAAGACTTTGCAGATATGCTTTTGTTCGTACCTTCCAGAATATCAGATTGCTTCCATTGAATAGAGGTGGCTTTATAGACATCACTCCTTCTTGACTTCCCATTACGACGGATCTTCTTCAAGCGATCAAGCTTCTGCAGAAGAACCTGCTCTGATACCAATTGTTGGGAAAAATACTGAGAGGGGGGGTGAATCAGTATTTACAGCATATTCAAAACTTTTTACTTTTCTTTACTTCAAAACCCATACGCTACTTTCCTGAAGCAGACTCGCGTATATACGCGGATACCCTTTATTAAACTCGCGTATACACAGAGAACTAATTATGTCATTAATTCTTCACTTAAACTATTCCATCATTTATTCATCAGATATTCAATGAACAGAAAACATGTGCAGTAAGAACAGAATAAACCATCACACAAGCATCACACATGAACACCAGGATTTTTAGGTGGAAACCCAAGTCGGGAGAAAACCACCGCTGCAGTTGCTCAGCCTTCAATATTTTATTATATAGAAAACATCTTACAACATATGTGCTGGCGCAGACTTGACCAGCACGCAGGCACCCACCTGCGCTCGTTTACCAGCCTCTCCTGGAAGGGAGCTACGACCCCCTGACTCGTTTACCAGCCTCTCCTGGAAGGGAGCTACGACCCCCTGATCTCGTTTACCAGCCTCTCCTGGAAAGGAGCTACAACCCCCTGACTGAAGGCTACAACCCTCAGCACCACCTTGGACCACGTTTCATCAATTTTCACACTGGATCCAACAACTTCAATAGAACAATACTTGTAGGCCATATTTCATCATATTTTCAGACTGGACCCTCTTCATACATTTAAGCTCAATCATACAACCAAACTGATGCAGACAACTCAGAACAGTAGAATACAGATAGCAGCAATACAGCAGAATAGATTAGTCATTTCTTACCACAGACTTCAGCAAACCCTAGTTTGCATACGCGCTTTCACTTCACTGATGTCGCGTATATACGCGCTTCCATTCACACAAACCAGCGTATACTTCTGTACATATTATAGAACCAATTTAATTGCGCATACGCGCTTTTCTTTCAGCGAAGCCGCGTATATACGCGCTTCCTCTTCGGCGAACTAGCGTATGGTTCTTCAGAGAATTTAGGTCATTGCATTTCTTCAGAACAGATACTTCACACAGATTTAACCCTTCACTTCAGACAGATGTTCGCCTCTTCTTGGATCTAATCATTCCATAAACAGATCTAGCAAATGCAAGCACATTTCAGATCTAGATCCCCTTCTTCATCATTGGTGCATCATACACTCATATTTATCATTCAAGTGTAACCCTTTCCATTCAGATCTACTTCAGAGAGAAGTATTCATTCAAGCTCAGACATCTTGCACCCACACTCATGATTTGCACAATGAATTTCTTCTCTTTATATAGGTTTACCCTTTTTCAATACCATGAGCCCTTTTTTCAATACCATGAGCCAAAACAATACCATGAGCCCAAAACTACATTACTTCCGATGGTATTCCTGGACGGGGTCATTTAGACGAATCATTACCCAATACAATGGGTCAATACCATGGTGGTTACCCCTGGTTTTGCACTTTATGAGCGCTTTTGCCCATACGCGACTTGGAACGTTCTTTTCCGCGTGCATACGCGACTTCTCCTAGACATATCTGCGTATGCCTTGAGACATACTCTTTTCATCAAATATTTAGCACATGCTGAATTTCTTTCTTCACTGCCTTCTGTACTCACTGTACATACATCAGATTTACTTCATTAAGAACATATTCTATCAAGCACAACTTCATCAAGTAAGTTGTCATCATCTTCATCAAAGTGGGTTGCCATCAAGGACAACACTCTGCATCATATTGTCAACACGAAGGTCTTGTTTTTAAGCCATGTTTGGACCCTAATTTCTAATGGGGGTGTATGAGGGCTTTCCCCCTATTAATGTTTTGAAGGGGCCCAAGGGTGGTTGAAAAAAATTATTTGAATCCCCCTTGATAGGGGTTCAAGGGAAGCACCCCCAAAAATATTTTTTGGAAAGTTTTCCTTGTAAAATATTGTCATTTCCTGGTAAATTTTGATTGTTCATCATTACATCATAGATATAATCATAAATTTTATGTTACGGGTTTTTCTTCCCTATAAGGAAAACCTCCTTTATGAGAGGGAGTTGTATTGTGGTTTTGTATTATTGAGAGAGAATTATAATTGAGAGAGAGGATACTATGAGAAATAGAGGAGGAGGTTGCATCATATGTGTTGCAGGTTGTAATCCATTCATTTTTCTAGATGAAATAAAAGGAAGGAATAACTATTTATATGTGGGAATAACCCATATTAGGTGAACCATGTATATTGGTATATCATTTTATTGTTTCGTTATATGCTTTATTTCCATGTTCATTTTAAATTTATTGTTCTATATTTTTTTCCTAACAATTGGTATCAAAGTCTATGGTTTATTTCACTAAATAAACTCATAGGAAAGGAAGGTTTTGGTTCGGGTGGGAGCGATGAAGGAAGAATAATTTAGGGCAGAGAAGTTTAAAAACCAAGAATACCATCTATTAAAGATGCAATGGAATATTATTTATATCAGAATTTTTTTTTTTTATCATTCTATGGAATATTAAATAATCTAGTGAGATTAGGAATGGAACTGGGAGAAATACGACTATGCATAGCACCATCAATGGCTTTCAACATTTTGAAAAAAAAACATAGTATTTGGTCATGGCATTGGATAAACTGTATTAAAACACCTAAAATTATAGCAAGGTATTTATTATAAATCATTTATTTAATATGATGTCAAAAGTTTGGTATGTTGCTAATAGTTTAAATGAATTTAACATTACCAATGGTCAATTAAGTTTTGTAGGAGTAAATTTTGATGACGATTTTAGGGATATTTTGTAATATTCCTACATTAGCATGTATCTAATAGGAATATTAATTTTTCTTTTAAAATCTAGTTAGATGAATAAATGGGCAACGAGGCTCATAAGTTGCTTCAGTAGGAATAAAATCCCTCATAATGTGAAAAGGGATCATGTTAATAACTAGATCAAGCATCCACATATGTGAACAGGGTTTAAAATGGGTGGATAAAGTCAATTTTGACCAAGTCAACAACATTATTATATGAGGAGTGGATCCTAAATAAAGACAACTCAATGTGAATGAAGATCATTCTAGTTAGTCAAAATGAAGACACCTTGAGTGTGAAAAGAGACAAAGCATGAAGATCTAGTCAAGATTGACTAAATCAAATAGTGCTATAAATATATGAGAAAGACTAATGGAGACAGCGTAATTTTGGTAGAGGAGCCTTTGCATGGAAGCAACCTCATAATTGGGTGGGACCCTTGGTGAGGGAGCTCATCAAATATATAATGGAGGGGATGGAAACCATATGGAGCATGATTGAAGGTTATATTTTTTATGTGTTCTGTTTAGAATTATTTGCATTCTTTGTCTATTTAGCTAAGTTTGCTGCACTGTTTAGTGCAAGGGTTTTCTCATGCAGGAATTCCCCATTCTTGCTTGGAGATCTTGTTTAAGAAATATGAGGAGAGAATTTTGTGCTGCATTTTACATTATTTGGTGTTATGCCAAGTAGTTACCTTCAGCAAAAATGTAGTCCCTTTCATAAACTACGTTATTTCTTCAGGTATTGTAGTGGAGGGGTTAAATCCCTCATATTTTGAGCTAGTTTCCCTGAAGGAGGTTCATTCTACTTCCCAGAAAGATAGTAGGAGATTCTACTACCATTTATTTGTATGATCAGCCATATTTATGCAGTGCTTCAACCATATAGTGTGATTCATCCATAGATCTACAGCATAAAACTTCATGTATATCATTTCTGTCAAGAAACCCTTCCCGGGCCATGTTGGATCTATGTAAAAGAGACTAGATCTCTATTTTTGAGCATATTTTATTAATACATGAGAATATATGTTTTGTCTCTATATTTATGAGTATAAACCTTCAAATAACTACGATGTCTCTTTCTGCATTAATTTCTGTTTGTAGCGGTCTTGGGGTTTCAGTGTTTTTGGGCTGTTTTGAGCATGGGGGGCCTGTTTAACTAGGAAAAAGTCATTTGTTTCTGATATCCTCTTAGGTATAATCATGATAATGTAAGATATAATGGATTCATGGGCTGCATTTTTCTGTTTATACTTATATTTCTTAAAAATGCATTTTTCATGCATGTATTACTGAATTTTCCCATTTGGGAATATTACAGTGGTATCAGAGCCTTAATCTTGGCTCAGCCTATTTTCTTCAACCATTATGGAGTATTATCATGGGAAGGAGAAGATATGCAAGAGAGATAAAAGAAAACCCTTATTTTCTGGAGGAAAGAGGTTCTCAAAACTTCTCTTTCAAACTCTACAGGGTATAAGCAAAGACATCAAAGAAATGAGGAGGGAAAAACATGGAGATCCCTCAACAAGATCTGCCAGATATATACATGAGGAAAGATCTAATTCCTCATCTTATGGGTGTGATAATTCAACCACATCATCAGATTTACAATGCTCTATCAACCACTTTTTCATGACAAAGAAGAAGAAGAAAGGAGATGTGCCAAAGAAGGAGACTCTTGGTGATTATTTGCAAGAGTATGAAGTTTAATCTAAGGGGTTCAAAGATCACTTGAAATTCCAAGGGTTTTGCAAGATCAAGGAGGAAATAATCACAAGTATCAAGTAACATGGTGTGGATAGATTCTTTCTATCTACTTTTGATGGATCACCTAAATGTCCAGTGAGGGTTTGGGTGAAGGAGCCAAACATCTATGTGCAACAACATCAAGTTTTAGAAAAGGAAGCCATCAAAGTAGCAGCATTGCATCTTGAGGGTAAGGCTTATGCTTGGTGGTTGTTTGAATCTTTTTCCTTAAAGAATGCAAATACATCTACTTATGCAAATTTCATTAGAAGAATAGTGGAAAGGTTTGATAACAATTTTGTGAAACATCTTCTATGAAGCTTATCAAACCAAAACAAACAAAAACTTTGCATGAGTTGGAAGGGTCCATAAATCCAACTCCATTTCAAAAAAACATTGAAGGGGAAGGAAACTTGTATGATGCCTTGCCAAAGGCCAAGTCCCCATTGCATGGAGAGCTTTCTTCTCAAGAGGAAGACATGGAGATTCCTCCTTCAAAAGAGGACCAAGATCTAAGGTCTCTTATTGATGATGAGGCATTTTCAACTATTGAAGAAGAGGAAGAGAAGGTTGGAGATTACATCGCAGCCATGACAAGAGCACATCTAGTACCTCATGGAGAGGAAGATGGGGCATTTTCTCCAAGGAGATAAACTCTTGCACTCTTGTAAGGAGTTCCAAAGAATCTCACATATGGAGATCATGGCACAATCCATGTGTAGCATTTGCCATCATTAGCAAATGGTGAGATATTTAAGATAGAAGGAGATAAATGGGAGGACAAACATAATATGATGAGGAGCATACACCCCTCTCTATTTCAGAAGTTTGATGTACAAAGGAGGTAGGAGGAGTTGTGCAGTGAAGGCAAGGACAAATCAGTCCACACACATATACATCCTGCTCTATATCTTGATGTCTCTTTGCATGGAGGCATTCCACAAGGGAGACCCCCTGATTGGAAGAAGAATACAGTTTTCTCTCAACTATGGGAAAAATTTACATATATGGCTAAGGAGGGAGCCTTGGGAGAAGCTAGCACAACGCAGAGAATATTTCATGAGTTCAAAGGAGAGGTAAGCAATTTTCTGAAATGGACATTGCTATCTCCCACACAAAAAATGGCACTGGAAAAGGAGAATTCAAAAATATATGATGGCATGAGCATGATGTCAAATAGCCACTCCATATATTTTGGGCAGCCAATGATATTATCACACACAAAGAATATTTCTGAACATGAAAAGAGGATATCAACACTCTCGCATGCATGGGCCAAATTAAGGAAGTTTTGGAAGATAAGGACTTTCCAAGGGGACGTTGACTTCCATCTACTTCAATATGTAGGTTTTAACCCTGAACAAAAATTATATACAAATGAATCTTATAACAGAAAATAAACAATAGCGAGAGCATAAAACATAAAACAGATAAACATAGAGATTTTCCCCTGGATCCCAAATCGGGATGACCAACTTGATTTTTTTATTATATTCCTTTTAGTGTTACAACACATATATATACATGCCGAAGCATACATAAACCCCAATCCACTAACCCTGGATTAGAACATAACTGTAGTTCCCTTGACCAGATCTACAAAATACTAGGGGCCGAAAACCATGTGAAAAATCATGCACAAAACATGGGTGGGTCCACCTATGAGTGGGTCCGCACACCAAAACAAATTTCACCGGGGCGTTGCCCCGGACCCCAATAGTGGGGGCTGCCTCTCTCCTTGTGACCCTTTCACCCGGCACAACGTACAACGCGTAAGGCTAGTCATGGAAAGAATATAACACACCCACTTGTTGTTTTCTTTCCACAGGGGGCCATAGGAAAGCTTAGTCATTGGGCCAGTGTCCACCTTTACCAGCAACACCCTTTTAGCCTCAACCATATCTCTAACAAAGTGATATTTAACATCAATTTTCTTTGTCTTTGAATGGTAAGTAGGGTTCTTAGCCAAGAAAATTGCACTTTGGCTATCATAGTCTATCCTTATAGCTTGCTATACCAACCCCATACTTGAACACAATCTCTACAACCAAATTGCTTCCTTGCTTGCATGAGTGGCTACTATGTATTCTACCTCTGTAGTTGAAAGAGCCACTATAGACTGTCTTTTACTCATCCAACTGACTGCGCCTCCAAATAAGCTAAACACATACCCACTTGTAGATATTCTTTGGTCCAGATCTCTAGCCCAGTCTGCATCAACAAAACCACGAATTTCCAAAATTCTTTCCAATCCTGGTCTTCCCTTTAAACAACTGAACATAATCACAGTACCACGTAAATGTTGAAAACCCTTCACTATTTGTCGATACTCCTTTCACGGAACACATAAACCTGCTCAATACTCCCACTACATGTGCAATGTCTATTCTAGTATAGACCATTGCATACATCAGGCTACCCACTGCACTTGCATATAGAACACGAGACATATCCTCCTCTTCTTCTTGCGTCTTGGGACACTGTTCAGCAGAAAGCTTTGCACCTACAGGAATAGGAACACTCACCGGTTTACTATCCTGCATATTGAACCTCTGCAATATAGTCTCGACATACTTCCTCTGGTTTAACCAGAGCTTCCTCTTTGCTTGATCTCTCTTAATTTCCATGCCCAAAATATAGTTTGCAGCACCAAGATCCTTCATGTCGAATTTGGAGAACAGTTGGGTCTTCAAATCTTGGATAATTTCTTTGTCATTTCCAATCAACAACATATCATCCACATACAAGACCAAATAAATAACACGGTCACCAATTAATTTAAAATAAACACGGTGATCCTCCTTGCTTCTGGTGAAGCCAAGTCCCCGTATATAGGTATCAAATTTCTGATACCACATCCTTGGTGACTGTTTTAACCCATACAAAGACTTCTTCAACCTGCATACCAATTCTTTCTTACCCTTCACCATAAAGCCTTCAGGTTGCTTCATGTAGATCTCCTCTTCTAGATCCTCGTGAAGAAAAGTTGTCTTCACATCCATCTGTTCTATCTCAAAATCAAATGCAGCAGCAACAGATAAAAGTAATCTAATAGAAGTAACCTTGGCAACAGGAGAAAAAATATCACCAAAATCAATTCCCGGCACCTGGGAATAACCTTTCGCTACCAATTGAGCTTTGTATTTCTCCACCTTGCCTTCTACATTCATCTTCTTTTTAAACACCCATTTGCTCCCAATGGGCTTCCTTCCAGCCGGCAACTCCACCAGATCCCATGCCTCATTTTTGTACAAGGATGCCATTTCATCAACCATGGCCTCCTTCCAGAGTTTTCCATCCTCTGAATCTACTGCCTCCCTGACAGTTCTGGGATCATCATCAGTTATAGTTAAGGCAAAACCTAAACAAAAAGTAGATGGACTATACCTTTCTGGTTGCCTTCTTTCCCGAGTTGATCTTTTCACAGCTGGAGTTTGTGGCTCTTCCTCTTCTGAGTCTTCTTCTGTTGTAGAGTCTGATTCATCCTCCTTTAGCTCAAAATCTATCTTCTCAAGTTCCTTTGGTAGGATTTCATGTTTAACAACATCTTTCACCTCTCTAAAAACCACATCTCAACTATACACAACCTTCCTTGTTTCCAGGTTCCAAAGCTTGTAACCCTTTAAACCATCCTTATAACCAATAAAGATGCACCTTTCAGATTTATTATCCAACTTGGTCCTTTTCTCCTTTGGAACATGTACATATGCATCACATCCAAATACCCTTAGATGTGAAAGATAGGGTTTCTTACCAGTCCATACCTCATGTGGAGTCTTATCCTCCAACGCTGATGAAGGTGATCTGTTAACTAAGTAAGATGCAGTCTCCACTGCCTTTGCCCATAATTCTTGTCCTAACTCGGTACCACTGAGCATGCTTCTTGCCTTTTCCATCAGTGTTCTATTCATTCTTTCTACAAATCTGTTTTGCTGAGGTGTGTATGGAGTAGTCTTCTGCCGTGCTATACCACACTTCTTACAAAAATCTTAAAATTCCTTCTTGTAGAACTCCCCACCATTATCTGTCCTTAGCTCCTTCATCTTCTTCTCTCTTTGGTTTTCCACCAGAGCCTTTAATTCTTTAAATATTTCAAAAGCTTCAGATTTCTTCCTCAAGAAATATATCCATGTATTCCTTGAGAAGTCATCTATGAATGAAACATAGTACACAGACTTTCCCAGTGATGGAACTGACACAGGTCCAAACAAATCACTATGCACAAGTTCCAATATCTTGTTTGCCCTCTTAGCACCAAAAGGAAAACTCACCCGATTTTGCTTCCCATATACACAATGTTCACAAAAATCGAAATCTAGAGAGCAGTTAGACATACCTTCTACCATACCATTTCTATGCAGTATCTAAAGGCCCTTGTCTCCAATATGTCCAAGCCTTTGATGCCATAGCATGGTCTTTTCTCCAGAGACAGCTAGGCTTTCCACTCCACTTTCAGGAACCACAGAACTGTTACACCCATCAATAATAATGCTACATTGTAGCTTGTACAGAGTTCCAGTCCAAACTCCCTGCATTAATACCATTTCTCCCCGAACCATCTTGCAGGAATCTTTCTCGAACACTATTTTTACACCTGCATCATCCATCTTCCTTACAGAAATTAGATTTCTGGCCAATGCAGGAATATGCAGAACACCAGGAAGTGTTCTAATCCTTCCATATTATAGCTTCAGCTTGACCTTTCCACGTCCAATGATTCTGGCCTTCCTATCATCCCCTAGGAAGACATCACCACCATCATATTTCTCATACTCACAGAACCACTCCCTATGGGGAGTGAAGTGAAAGGATGCACCTGAGTCAATCAACCATGACTCATGATCTACATATGTATTTGAAGAAGAAGCCAAATACACATCCCCACCTTCATCTGAGGTGGTTTTTGCCTCTGCAGAAGGAGCTTCATCAGATCCCTTTCCTTTCTCAGGAGCTTTAGATCTGCATTCCTTTTTGTAGTGTCCTTCCTTTCCGCATTTCCAGCACACCTTTACAAACTTTCCGGGAGATTTAGATCTCCCTCTAGATTTAGATCTCCCACTCGAAACCTTATTCTTGTTTCTGTTCTGGGACCTTCCTCGTACAGATAAGGCATCTCCATTCTGACCCTCCATATTTCTCCGTCTCATTTCCTCCGACAGCAAGGCTGAGACAATGTCATCAAAATTCAAGGTAGTTGTGTTGCTACCTATTACAATAACCAGACTGTCCCACGAGTCTGGTAGAGAGCACAAAAAACTGATGCACTTATCTTCATCTGAGATTTTAATATCAACAGATGACAGCTGACTTACCACAGTATTGAAGGCGTTCAGATGCTCTGTCACCGAGTCTCCATCCTTCATCCTCAGGTTATACATCTTTTTCCGCAGGAACAATTTATTCACCGAAGACTTAGATTGGTACAAAGTCCCTAGCTTGTCCCACAAGGTCTTCGTCATAGCTTCCCTAGATACATTCAACAATACTGAATCTGAGACACAAAACCATATTGTTCTCTTTGCCTTCCGATCCAGTTTCTTGGATCTTCCATCGACATTATCATTGGTTTAGTACCCAGATCTACCATGATCCACTAATCTCTATCCACCAGTAGATCCTCCAACTTGAGCTTCCACAACTCAAAACTATGACCATTAAATTTCTTGATCTCTGTCTTCTGTGTCCCCATCTTCTTTCACACCAGAATCGATCCATAGATCTCCTTTACAGACGAGTCTACCTCAAGCCCGAGAAAAAAACCTCGGCGGCAAGTCATCCCTTGGCTTGAACGATGATTTCAAATGTGAGTTTTAACCATGAACATAAATTATCTACACACGAATATTATAAGAGAAAATAAATAATAGTGAGAGCATAAAACATAAAATAGATAAACACAGAGATTTTCCCTTGGATCCCAAATTGGGACGACCAGCTTGATTTTTTTATTATATTCCTTTTAGTGTTATAACACATATATATACATGCTGAATCATACATAAACCCCAATCCATTAACCCTGGATTAGAACATAACCGTAGTTCCCTTGACCGGATCTACAAAATACCAGGGGTTGAAAACCGTCGTACCCCAAAACCATGTGCAAAATCATGCACAAAACATGGGTGGGTCCACCTATGAGTGGGTCCACACACCAAAAAAAATTCGTTGGGGCGCTGCCCCGGACCCCAATAGTGGGGGCTGCCTCCCCCCTTGTGACCCCCCTGCTGCGCCCGATGCAACGTACAGTGCGTAGGGCTAGTCGTGGAAAGAATATAACACATGCCCAACACAATCTTGTCTTGAGCAAGGTTAGTTGCAAGAGAGGCAACAAAAGAAATTTGATAGTACTCCAACATGTGACTTTGGCATTAAGCATGTTAAAGAGGAGAGCCATGTCATGACAGGGGCTGCATTTCAGATTTCTATAGCGCTGTCATTGTTGGGGAGCCTAGATCCTTATTGGGATTCCCAAATCTTGATGGAATACTCCAAGGACCTCTTCACATTTAAGGTTCTTGATGGGCAAGTGATGGATGGGAGGTATAAAGTATTCGATGGGCGAGTCATTTATTCTCATGATCAGATCTATTTGGCTAGAGACTCCAAGCTTAAGTATAAACTACTTAATGTAGCCTATGAGATCTTGCTTTCCAAGCCCACTGGTTTCATTAAAGCATACCGTAGTATCTTTGATGGATTCATTTGGGAGAAATTCAAAGAGGAAATGCAGTTTCATATGAAGAAGTGCATAGATCATTTTCTAGTTGAGGAGGAACATATCTCTTGGGAAGAGTTATCATCATCACCTCCTTATTCATTAGCTGTGAGAGGGAGCTCATCCATGAGCTACCTCACTGATTTGAATCAAGTGTATAGTGAAACTTATATTTCTAAACATCATAATGTATCTACTATATGCTTGTAGTTTCTTAAACCTCATGTTGATGGTAGTGTGGGTGCAGGCGTTAAGGATAGTTGTACAAATTTAGTTACAATGCTTTCTAATTCAGGAGGAATTAGTTCTTGATCTTTGTTTCCACTCTCGATTATCAAACTTTAATAAATATGCTTGATATATTTAATAAAATACTATGCGGAAGCAAAAGTCCCTTTATCCATTCATAACAGAATAATTCACTTTTAACCAATGTTAAACCTTTGGAGTTGATGTTTAAAAACTTCTCGGCAATGTAATAATTTACTTTTAAAACAATGTTTAAAACCCTCTCGGCAATGTATTTCTGAACTTCAAACTCTTAATAAAGCTCTATTGAAATAATATTAAAACCTTTGGAAATATTATAAATGACTTTAAACAATGTTTAATAGCTTTTCACAAGGTATCAAATTTCAAACCTTTAATAAAACTCTATTTCAATAGCCCATCAGTCCATACCTTTGTTTTAAACCCTGTGTAACTCCCAACACGAACACCGTTGGATCTCCAATGCAAATGATCGAATGGATATCGCGTTCAATCAACCCCGGTGACTTATCCAACCAAATTCACGCGAAATCGATGGTTTTAACACTGTGATGTGTCATTTTTTTATTCGATCACGTTCAAATAGAACAAAACCACTTGCATGCCAAAAGATGTGCAACAACAGTATCTGGTTTCTCGAAAACCGCTTTGTTACAAAATTTCGTTTTCAATTGCGTTTAAACACGTATTTTCACTGAATTACAGTTAAACTTCAATTTCTCTAGAAATCTTCCTTCTCTGCTCTATAACTTAATAATATAGACCAATTATCATTGCCAATCTTAAACAAAGAAAACCCAATTTCTTCAATTTATTCTGAAATCTTTACACAAAATTAATACCCTCAAATTCTACATAGAATATATAAATCAAATGGATTTTCGGAGAGATGAAACCCTTCGGGAATTTTCCAAGAAAAAACAGATAGTTAAAATTCTGCAATTTTATTAAAACAGAGGCAAAACCCTCTCAATCCAATCTTCTACAACCCAATTCGATTTCCTCCTTCTTAGAGGTTACATTTATAGTTTTTTACATAACAGTCGACCTCCTCTTGAGGATCGAATTCTTCTAATTTAGGTAAAATCATAATTACATAATATCTTCCCTAAATCTATCAACTGAAGGCTAAATATGTTGAATCAAATCTAAAATAGTTCTATCTTCCTAGATACTAGTTCAACCCTATCTAGTAAAACTGTAAACTGAGAGCTAAAGGTGCCAACACCTTTGCTTGTAACTTTTTTTTGGATTTTTGGAATAATTAATGAAGCCTTTTGTCTCTAAGCCTCATGCTCCTACATCAGACTCCTGAGGAAAAAAATCTTCATGGGCTCCTGTCCATGAGCTCCTCCACAAAACTGCCCAATTTCTGCAGCATGGTTTCTGTCATCTAGGTAGCATCTTCAATTGGCTGATCCTTCCACTTGATCAAACATTGAAAATATTCCTGTCCTCTGGTCTTCTTAAACAATTTCTTGTCTAAGATCCTCTCTGGCTAAAATGTCTTTGTTGTGGGTAACTGCTTTACCCAGTCAATCTTTCCTTTGTCTTTTGGTCTGTCATCTGTGTCACTATCTTCATATCTGTACAAATCAGCAACATTGAATATTGGAGATATTCCAATATCATATGGTAATTCAATTTCATAAGCATTTGCAGAAGAATTTCTTAATATCCTGCATGGTCCTATCTTTTTGAGTTTTAACTTGTTATAATTCCTCTTTGGAAATCTTTCTTTCCTCAAGTGTGCTAAAACCAAATCACCAACTTCAAAATTAACTTCTCTTTTTCTCAAATCTGCCCTGTTTTAGTACTTGATGCTGCTGTCTTGTAGCTGTTGCTTTACCTGTTCATGTATTTCTTGAATTTCTGAAGCAAACTCCTCTGCTTCAGAACTTCTCATTTATGCTTTTCCAAAGTTCCTCAATTCAGATACTCCTCTTGGGTGCATTCCATAAACTATATGGAATGGACTCTGTCCTGTACTTCTTTTAGGTGAATCATTATATGCATACTCTGTCTGTGGTAAAATATGATCCCACTATTTAGGATGTTCTCCTGCAAGACTTCTCAAAATATTACCCAAACTCCTGTTCACTACTTTAGTCTGCCCATCAGTCTGAGGGTGATAAGCTGAGCTGAAACTCAGTTTAGTACCAAGCTTCTTCCACAATGTCCTCCAAAAATGACCAACAAATCTGGTGTCTCTATCAGAGACAATACTTTTAGGTAACCCATGTAATCTGAAAATCTCCTTGAAAAACAAATTGGCAACATGAGTAGCATCATTGGTTTTATAACATGGAATAAAATGTTCCATTTTTGAAAATCTGTCAACTACAACATAAATTGTAACATTTCCTCTCTGTGTCTTAGGCAATCCTAAAACAAAATCCATACTTACCATATCCCAAGGTCTGTCTGGAATAGGTATTGGAATGTACAAACCTACATTTTGACTTTTCCCTTTTGCATATTGAAAAATTTTGCAATTCTTCACATACTTTTCCACTTCAAATCTCATCTTTGGCCAAAAATAAAAATGGCTTAGTTGTTCATAAGTCTTATCAACCCTTGCAGTGGAAGGGTTAAATCCCTTGTATTTTGAGCTAGTTTCCCTGAAGGAGGTTCATTCTACTTCCCAAAAATATATTAGGAGAGTATACTACCATTTATTTATATGATTAGCCATATTTATGTAGTGCTTCAACCATACAGTGTGATTCATCCATAGATATGCAGCAAAAAATTTCATGTACATCATTTCTGTCAAGAAACCCTTCCTGGGTCATCTTGGATCTATGTAAAAGAAACTAGATCTCTATTTTTGAGCTTATTTGATTAATACATGAGAATATATGTTTTGTCTCTATATTTCTGAGTATAAAACCTCAAATAAATGCACTGTCTCTATCTGTAGTAATTTCTGTTTGTAGCAGTCTTGGGGTTTCAGTGTTTTTGGGATGTTTTGAGCATGGGGGGCCTGTTTAACTAGGAAAAAGTTATTTTTTTATGATATCATTTTATATATAAGTGTAATAATGTCATATCTAATGGAATCGTGGGCTGCATTTTTCTGTTTAAACTTATATTTCTGAAAAATGTGTTTTTCATGCATGTATTGCTGACTTTTCCCATTTGGGAATATTACATATTTTGATTTTTTTTTTCATTTCCAGAAAGTTAGAATGGCTTAGTCATGGTTATGAGTAATTCTATCTAAAATTCAAACACTTTGAATTTTGATGATGTTGTTGGTGTTATCCTTAGTGAGGAAAAGTGATAGAAAATCTCAGGTGAGATGTCAAGTAATGCTTTTACAATAGAAAAAATGGGAAGAGAAATGGAGAGAGGAAAGAACCTATGTAATCATCGAAAGTATAAGAAGGGCATATCTGAATCTAGAGGAAGGTTAGAAAGTTGGAATTGTGGGATGAAAGGACACAAAAAGAAATATTGTTGGTATCTAAACGAAGAAAAAGAATAGGGATAGCAAGAGAATAATAAGGAAGAAATTGTAGTAGGTGATGTGTTACAATATAATTTAATCCTTTCAAAAAATAACATTTTTTATTCTTGGGTGATAGGCTTCAGGGCTTCATTCCACGCCACATCCCATAGGAAATGTTTTCAAAGAATATGTTCAAGGTGATTTTTTAAAGGTTTATTTGGGTGATGATGAATTATGTAAAATTGTTATAATGGGAAAGGTATGCATAAAATTACAGAATGGAAACCAATGGTTGTTGAAAGAGGTAAGACATGTTCCTAACATAAAAATAAATTTAATTTCAACAAGGAAGTTGGGAAGTGAAGGTTGTGTAGTCACAATTATATGAAATTCAGGGAAGGTCACTAGAGGACCTCTAGTAAAAATGAAAGGAGAGAAGGTAGGAACATTGTATTTATGTGTTAGAAATCTTGACCTTTCTATTATTTTAGCTTCTATAGGAGTGGATACAAATTTGTGGCATCATAGGCTCAAGCACATGAGTGAGAAGGGGATGCAGATTCTCCACTCAAGGAAATTATTAACATATTTGAAGAAGATTGACTTCGAAGTCCATGAGCACTATGTTTATGGAAAATATAAAATATTTTAGATTTCTCAAAGTTGGGATGGAAAAAAAGAGTGTGTTCACATTGATGTGTGTTGTAATGTTGTATATGTGTGGTTGATTCTCATTGATGTCAACCTAGTTGTTTGGGTTGTACATCAGTTGGATATGTATATGCATGTGTTATTATAGGTGTAGTTTCCTTGGCATGTATACTAGCTCAGAATAGTTTGGAAATGGTCTATGGCATGTATACTAGCTTGTAATATCCTGGAGATGATGGTTGAGGTGTAGATGGTCCTAGTTGGATGATGGTGTGTTGCACTAGTTTGGAGGCCTTCCCATGATGATGATTGTAATATTCCTAAATTAGCATGCTGCTAATTGGAATATTAATTTTTCTCTTGTCATTTAGTTAGATGAATAAATGGGTAGGGAGTCCCATAAATATCTTTAGTAGGAATAAAATCTCTCTTAATGTGAAAAGGGATCATCTTCATAGCTGGATAAAGCACCCTCATGTGTGAACAGGGGCTAATGCATGTGGACAAGGTTAAGTTTGACCAAGTCAACAACGCTGATATGGAGGGAGTGGATCATAATTAAGAGATAACGTAGTGTGAATGGAAGGAATATTCCATGATAGTGGAGACCCTAATGATCTAGACCCACAATGAGAAGGCTCACAATGTTTATAAGGAGGGAAAGGCAACCATATGGAGTTATGTTATTTATTATTGATTTTTTGGTCTGCATGACTTCTTTCACTCTCTAGCTGTTTAGTTTGTTATCCACCTATAAAATTTGTTATAGAAAAAGGTGGCTAAGACTTTTTTGAGCCTTCAAAGAACAAATTTTATTGCTAAAAAGTGTTGGCTCTTGAAGACACTTGAAGGCCTCATGCCTCTGTCTCAAAATCTTCATTTACTATTTCCATTTTATACTCATAAATTCTGCTGATTTCATGAGAAAAGATTGCTGAGAAACCATCATTTTTCTCCCTTCTCTCACTCAAAACTAACCTTCAATTTCTCCCCTTTTTTCTCCATAAAACTCCTTTATTTTCATGATTCCTCCTTTTCCATTCATGAAAATCACCTTTACATAGTTTAAAACTCATTTTTAAACTATACCGAAACCCCCAAATCCATTGAAAACTCTGAAAAAAATTCATAAAAACAAAGTTGTTTACTAAAGGACTTCAGCCCCCTTGGGCTAAGTTTTAAACCACTTCCCCTCCACATGCCCACACCCTGGAACCAAGCGCTAACCCTATTCCGCACTTATGGCATCGGAAAGATTCAAGTGCGCAATTCTTTTGCCATGTTCCGAAAGTTCCGATGTGATTAGCCTTTGTATTTAAGACCCCCGATCATATTATTTTTTCATATAAACCGTGGGCCCGCCTTCCACACTTAAAACATTGAAAATCCATTCCCGATCTGTTTTTTCCTTTATAAATAAAAATACCCATCTATCCAAAGTTTTGATCTAAAAAGCCAAAGTCACGTGTTAATATAAATGGTTAGATTAAAAAGACCCGATTGCGCAATCGCATCAGAAAAATTCAATGGGTTGATTGAAAAGGCTTCATCAAAAATCCCGATGAGATTAAGTCCCATATCCATAAGATCCCGGTCCTTTGTTTTCTTTGTAAAAACCAAGCGCAAAGGCCGAAGTCCTTATCGCATCGGAAAAAATTCAATGGGTCGATTGAAAGACCGGGCCCGAAGCTCCGATTGTGATTGGCCCTTGTAATATAAAGCCCTGGGCCCATGGTACTCCATACATCCAGAGGCCTCGCAATTGGGCGCCAGTCAATTCATATATAAATATTCCGCCCCGATCCATAAAAACCTTGGTTTTATTAAAAATTTATGGATTTTTCATAAAGTATAAGGGTTTCCGCCGGTGCAAAGTTGAAAAGATATTGACCGTTGATCTAAGGCTGATCAACGGCCCACGCAAAATAGAATCGCAAAGTTTAAATCACATACATTTATTTTTTCCCCTCCGATCGCCCTTTCCCCCGATTCTTTCTCCATCGTTGATCTAATATTTAGATTGACGGTCTGCGCTACATTGCATCGCAACTTTCAATCGGTGCATTTGCGTGCTACCCCCGATTGCGATCCCCCGATTGCGATCCTCCGATTGGATCTGGACCATCCACGTGTCCAAATCAAACAGTCTGAAATCACTTCGTCTTATTCTTCTCCCCGCTCTCCTTCTTGCCTCTTCTATGCAGATCTCCACCGTTGGATGCTTCCATCCAACGGCTACGCTCCTCCCCTGCCTTCTGAAGCAGTTTTTCCCCAAATATGCAGGATCTCATAATGTTTTGTTTGTTTTGCAGGTTTCGAAGGTTTTTTCCCATACTATGAAGGAAAAGAAAGCCGAGGGTGACGATCCTCTGGCCTTTTGGTTATCAAAGGGAAAGGGACTAAAAGGACTCCACTCTACGTTTCGTTGATGCTCCATGGGCATTGATGCCATACGAGCCTTGCACGGTCTGCACATTTACAAGACACTGTGATTTTTAAATCACAATTAAAAGAGTATCAGCATTGAAGGATAGAGCGCAGCAGAAACAGAAGATTGAAGACATATTTGGGAATTACGACTAAGAATGATTAACAAAAGCCTAATTCCCAGGATTAAAACACAATTAAAGGAACATCATAAGTATTTAAAAGACAGATAGGCCTCCACCGCCTCAATTGAGGTGAATTTATTCCTAAGCTACCATAAGTGCCACCTGTGCCTCAAAGCATTAAAAAAAGAGGCCGAAGTTATTGATCAAATGAATATATTTGCCTCAACGCGGCCAGAGATTTACTTCTGCAACTTAAATGCTAAAAATATCTGCAGAGTTACTCCAAACATGACACAGAGCCTTAAAGTCAATAAAAGCTCCCACCGAGCTTAATTCATAAATGTAAATCAATTAATAAAGTAACACATCAGTAAACTCCTCCATTGAGCCCCTCAAAGGCCGAGGAGTCATTAATCTGTATTAATTGCCATGAGAGATCTTTTATTTGATCTCACCTCCTCATTCTTCTATAAATACCTCTACAGAAGATGAGCAATTGTTAGTTGCAGAACTTTGAAATACATCTGAGCTTAAACTTCTGACTATAAATAGTGTTCACTGGCCCTTGGAGCTCTGCTTGTGATAGATAAGTTAGGCTGAGATGAGTAGATGATTGCTAAACTCAAGCATTGGACTTAAAACTATAACTGGTTTGGAGCATCAATACAAGCTGATTTATGGGATCCTGGTCTATGTTGACGGTGATGTTTTTCTACTTGTAACTTGTTATTTTGTTTCTGTTTTCACTGTGTTTCATTTTCTCTTATAAAGAACATAAATGCATAGAGTTAGGACCTACTGTATATCAGTAACCTTCTTTGAATGAAAATCTTTATTTATATGTTTTCGTCCAAACTGTGTTATTTGGGAATTATTTAATTCAGTTTAAGCATATGAATGCTAGCGTTCCCTCATCTTATTGCCTTAGCTGAATATTATTATTGAATGTTATGTTCAGTATAAGTTAAGTAGTGATGAACTATGGAAGATATGGTGTGCCCTGGTCCTAGTTTTATCCCCAAATATTGTCTGAATGTTTCTCTTGGAATGTGTTAAAAGCTGGCTAGTTTAGAAGTACTTACCAGATCTTAGGCCATTCTGTGTTATCTTTGTGTTGGTCTTGAAAGTAACCAAGTAAAGCAGAGCTAGGAGAGGATTTGTGGTGAGCCCGGCCCGCTAGTTTCTACTCCAAAAGTTGCCTTCAAGTTTCCCCTTTGTTTTAAAATGTTTTCTATTGAAAGTGTATCAAAGGATGGCTAGTTTAAAAGTACTTACCAGATCCTAGTTTGCTTTCATGTTCTTCTTAAGTGTTTGTCAAAGGCTGGCTAGTTTAAAAGTAATTACCAGATCCTGGGCTACTCTTTGTTCTGCATTTGTTTAATTTTCCTTCTTGTTGTATCATTTCATTCCATAAATCAATCTTCAAATAGATCCTTAGACATAGATGAATTTCCCCATGAACCACTCTTGCCTCTTGCTATTCCAATTAAACCCTATTATGACTCCATAGCCTAATGGACTAAAACCTACAATTATCTATCTTCCTGGCCAAGGCTTGTTCTATTTGCTTGCAACTTCTCACCTTTGAAACTCTTTTCACTTAGGACTTTCCACCTCAAACAGTAATCATGCTCAACCATCCAAAAACCCAAAAAAACCCTTGGCTTTCATATCTAGCCTAATATTATTACCCGAAACTTCAAAGACAAATCCATCTTTTCACTTATTGGAGAGATCCCTCTCCGGATTCAGGAGGGCTAGATCCTATAATCCCAAAGTTGGTTGAAACGATGTTTCTCCCTGATATCGGACTTTGCCAATCTTGCTGATTACAGGGAGATAACATTTCTGGTGACTCCACTGGGGAACTACTTCCCTTAAAATAAATAAAACTTGTGAGTTAAAAGCAACCTTTTCAAGCACTACCAAGAAATGGTAATCACGATGAAACTTGTTTGAATTAGTGACAAACTAGGTAAAACCTAGGATTCTCTTAAGAATTTATCCAACCTTGAAAGATCAGCTGGCTTAGCCATAAGAGTAAACTGTCTTTGTCTCATAACCATAGCTAAGTTTTGAAACAGAGTTAGGATATTCTTAAAAAACATACAACTGAAAAATAACTTGGAAAAACCTAAAAATATTTCAGATTGGTATCCAATAAACATGGTGGTGGACCATAAAACCTTTTACCTCCTTACGGGCTAAAAAATTCCACTTGGTGACTCCACAATCCTAAACAGACCTTAAGACTCTATTGGGAATAACCCTTATCATTATAATATCTTTCAAACTCAATCAGAAGGCTGTAGGATTAAAATTGTAAAATAGACTAGTTAACCTCTTAAAGATTGTCATATCTGGTTGCACTTTTCCTGTTTTATTTGGGTCTGGAAAACATAGCATAGTGGCTCCTAGAAAGATTCACACTAGAGCCCATCCTGACCCTGATCCACCTGAAGTAGTTGATAACCTAGAAGGTATCCTTAGGAAGTCTCCTAAGATTAAATTTTCAACTGTTTTCAGATCACCCTTGAGAGCTAATTTAGTCCCTAAAAATCTTTCAGCTCTACAACAATCACAAGATGACTTAGTAAATCCATTTAGAACTAGGTCTCTTGGTGATTTAGATCAGTTAGATTCTGAGTCTTCACTATCATCTCCTGAAACAAGTGAACATCCTGGTAGAAGAGAAACAACACCTCCTGATTTTCATTTACTTCACAACCTAGGTGTCTCTCATCCAAGATCAACTCAACAGTCTATTCCTGGTCCATCCACTTTTGCTCACCCTACATCCACTGTTCAAGCCACTACACTTTAGCCCACTTTTCCTATTGTTAATCCACTCCTTGTGAATCTACCCCCACCACATATCATGGAAGCATGGTATGCTCCATTAGTCCTTCCTACACCATTAGTTAATCTTCCACAGGACTATCAATCCAAAATTCCATTATATTATGCTATCAATGCTACAACTGCATCACAACATGTGGATAATATGAATGATTACTTTGACATAAATGAAATTGATGATGATTCTGTTAAGCTTAGATTATTGCTCAGAGCTTAGGGGGAGAAGCAAGAAAATGGTTCAAAGGCCTAGCCCCCCATAGTATTAATGATCTCCAAGCCTTCCATCAAACATTCTTAAACAAATAGGAAATAAAGAAGAATCCTCTCCAAGTCCTTTCTGATTACAAGAACCTCCATAGAAACACTGGGGAAAGTGTGCAAGCTTATTGCACTAAATTCAATAGTGTGTATAATGCACTTTCCCCAGAACTAAAACCTCCGCAGGGCTCAAATTTAAACAAGTTTCCTGAAGGGTTTGACTCTGACATGACCTATTAGCTGAGAGAGAGAGAGATTTTGCAACTCTTGAAGATATGCAAAAAGGTTCTCTTTCTGTGGAAGTCAACTTAATGGAGAATAGATCAAGAATGAAAACTGAAAAGAGAGTATCTTTTAGAGAGGAATCCACACCTTCTACTTCCAACTCAAATATGGAGAAAATGATGGAGGAGATGATGAAAGAGATGAGCATAATTAAGAGAGCACAAGCGAGCCAAAACCAAACTGCTCCTCAAAGTAGAAATCAGAACGAGAATCAGAATTTTAGAAGGAACCAACCTCCAAACAGACCTAGGGAAGATGATTAGCAGATCACTCCTCCCTTTCATCAAAACTATGTAAGTGAGGTTGAGGAAACAGATGAAATAACAGAGGAGGATGATATAAACATGCTGGGGATAGACAATGATGACTTTAAGATTCATTATGATAGAAAACAAGGTCTATACACACCTTATAATGACAGAAGAAATGATGATGAAAATTATTATCAAGACATGGAAAATGTCATCATAGAATCTCAAAAAGAATATGACCTCAGAAGAAAAACCAGTCAACAAACCCCCAACAACAAAACCTCTGACAAATCTTCACAAAACAACACTACAACCAAGCCTAGAGTTGTCAAGCAAAAGGATAAAATAGTGGCTGTAAATTCTGATAACGGAAAAGAGAAAGGCACTCAAAACAATGAAAAATAGAGTGTAGACATTAGTAGTACTAACACTTCAACTAGTACTCCTGTGAAAACAATTTTGTCAAGTGTAAATAAAACAAATCAGCAAGCTGATATTGCTGATATAATGACAACGAATAAGGATGAAACAAGTTCTTCAAAGAACCAAATTCCCTTCAGCCTTGAGCAGGAAATTTCAAAAATCAAAATATCTGTTCCCTTGACTGAGTTAGCTGCCCAACATGTATATAGGACCCAAATTTTGAAGGCTTTAAACGTTGAAGAGAATGAGGACACTATCAATCTTAATGATGATCAACCAGAGCTTATTTTTAGTCCTAAGATTGAAGGTATGTATCAAGAGGGACCTGTTCCTCCCTTTTATGTGAGTTTAAATGTTCATGACAAGATTTTACACAATGCTATGCATGACTCCGGGGCTTCTCATAATTTAATGCCTAAAGATGTGATGGAGAGCCTTGGTCTAGAAATCACCAGACCTTATGAAGATTTGTACTCCTTTGACTCAAGCAGAGTAAAATGTTTAGGATTAATCAAAGACCTCTGTGTTAACTTAGCCCAGATTCCAGCCAAATGCTTAGTCATGGATATTGTGGTGGCTGATGTTCCCCCCAAATATGGAATGTTGTTATCAAGATCATGGGGGGCTAAGTTACAATGGACTATGCAAATGGACATGACCTACGCGACTATCCCTGTTTTCAATCAGAATAGAAAACTCTACAGGGAGTCTCATATGCAATACACAGTGACAAGTCAAGACAGACCAAAAAACTCTCATTTATACTCTGTAAACACAGGCCTTGATTCATTTATCCTCTTTAATGAAGAAAAATTAGATGAACAAGTAACTTTAACAGAGTTAATGGCCAATAGAGAGGAAGGGGTAAATACCACAGAACTGTCAAAACAGTTTGCTGAACCTTTAAACAACAGCAAACCAAATATGGGTCTTGAAATACAAGTCACGTGTCCTTTGCTTTTAAAACTGGACACTAAAGAAAACGTGCCTCCACTTAACGAAAAACCTGAAGAGTCAAAACAAACAAAACTAAGTGCTGACATTCCACAACAATTATAAAGAAAAGTAGTTGAAGAGGACGGTAACCAGGATGAAACTAGGAATATTCCTTTGTGGAGTATGTATTTTGATGGATCCTGCACTAGAACTAACGCTGGTGCAGGTGTCTAGATTTCCAACACTGAAAATAACCACACAGAATGTATTTCCTGTACATTAAACTTTCAGTGTTCCAATAACATAGCAGAGTATGAATCCCTTCTCTTAGGCTTACATCTATTGAAAAGGTTAGGAGCCAGAAGAATTAATGTGTATGGAGATTCAAATTTAGTCATTAGGCAAGTCAACGGGGAGTATAACACAAATCATCCTAGACTTAGGGCCTACCGAAATGATGTCATGGACCTTTTAAAAACATTCGAGGAATCCAAATTGATTTTTGTCCCAAGAAAAAGAAATATTGCGGCCCACAATTTAGCCTTTGCAGCTAGAACATGCTTAACGCCATATGAAACCAAAGACTATACAACTCAAATAAAGTTTAGACCAGCTGTGCCTGATAATGAAAAGTATTGGCAGGTGTTTGACAGAGATGAACAAATAGAAGACTTCATGCAATTCAAAAATGAATTCGAACTACACAGTTCGGACTCGAATTATGAGACAGACTGCAGTGAAGAAAATTTCCTTGGTGAAGAAGAACCATCTCCTAAACTTGCTAATATAAACATGTTATTTATCAAACTTGAAAGCAAAATAGAAATGAATGTAGAGTTTGAAACAGAGGAGTTAGAAACTCTGCACTCTAAAGATGAAAGTTTGCCTAAGGGTCTGGCCCCTTTATAAGAGTTGTTCGATTTTAACGATGTGGCGAATAAGCCAAAACTGGAACCTGTAGAGACTGAAGTGGAAGAGTGTAATATTGGCAGCGAAATTAAGCCGAAAATGATTAAACTGTCCAAGACTTTACTAGCTCACATTAAACTAAAATACATTGAGTTGTTTAAAGAATTTTCTGATGTTTTTGCGTGGAGTTACGAAGATCTTAAATCCTATGACACTAAAATTATACAGCACAAAATTACCCTCAAAGAAAACCAAAAACCGTTCAAACAGAAACTGCGCAGGATAAACCCTGTTCAGTTACCATTGGTTCAGAAGGAAATCATGAAAATGTATGATGCTGGTATTATTGTCCCTGTTAGATATTCTGAATGGGTATCTAATCTGGTGTCCGTTAGGAAGAAAACTGGAGAGATCAGGCTTTGTATAGACTTTAGAGACTTAAACAAAGCTTCGTTAAAATACAACTACCCTTTACCCAAGATGGATCATATTTTACAAAGGGTGGTAGGGTCTAAAAGAATTTCTTTGCTTGATGGCTATTCAGGATACAATCAGATTTTAGTTCACCCTGCTGATCAATTAAAGATAGCCTTTACTACACCATGGGGCACCTTCATGTATGTGAAAATTCCCTTTGGTCTAATGAATGCTGGAGAAACCTTTCAAATAGCCATGGACATAGCATTCTCGGAAGAACTGGGCTTCTTTATCATTATATACCTTGATGATGTCACTGTGTTTTCAAAAACAAATGAAGAGCACTTAGAACATTTGAGAAATTTTTTCGAGAAATGCAGAAAATTTGGGATATCTTTAAACCCTAAGAAGACACTATTTGGTCTCCAAGAAGGTAAACTTCTTGGGCACATCATTTCTGAAGAGGGTATAAAGATAGATCTAAAGAGCATTGAGGCCATATTACAAATCTCTCATCCTCGGAACATCAAAGAGTTGCAGTCTTTCATCGGAAAGATTAACTTTTTGAGAAGGTTCATCCCCAACTTGGCTGAGCTCCTTAGGAATATCACAAACATGTTAAAGAAGGAGCAAGGGGTAAAATGGACCTTGGAAGCAAAGAAGTCTTTTGAACTGGTGAAACAAGCGTTAACCAAAACACCGGTTCTTATAAGTCCTGATTTTTCAAAAGATTTTTTTATTTTTTCATTTGCATCAGAACATACCATAGCTGCTGTCCTTTTGCAGAAAAATACACAAGGACAAGAGCAGCCTATTGCATGCTTTATTAAGGCATTGAGGGATGCCCATTTGAAGTATAACATTATGGAGAAGCAAGCTTTTTCTTTGGTTAAAGCTTTGAAAGACTTCAGGGTGTACATCCTTCACTCACACATCACTGCCTTTGTCCCAAACTCAGTTGCTAAAGACATTCTAACACAAGAACCAGATGGTAAGAGAGGTAAGTGGATTGTTGTTATCCTTGAATATGATTTAGAGATAAAACCCACTAAAATCATCAAAGGCCAAGGTCTAGCTAGATTAATGGCTGAATCAAATTTTGAAGTTCTTGATATTAATATGATTGATGCTTTGGATGACCAAGAAGAATTCTCAACTCCTATAGTTGAAGATCATTTTATGAATTCTCCTTGGTACGCTGATATTATTTATGTTTTTCTTAATTTAAATACACTTCCTGGTTTGACAAAAACAAAGGCAAGATTCTTAAAGTTAAAAGCTGTAAAATATTGCATTATAGATAGATGTATTTATTGGAAAAATGCAAGTGGTCTATTGCTTAAATGTTTGCCTGAGTTGGATGCAGAGAAGGTTAAGCACGAATTCCATGAAGGAGAGTGTGGAGGTCATTTATACCAGAAAAAAACAGCCAACAAAATTTTAAGGGCTAGTTTCTACTAGCCTACTCTTTTTTATGATGTGCATAAAATGATCATTTTCTGTCATAAATGTCAATTTTTTGAAGGCAAAAGAAAACTGCTACCCCTACCTCTGCATCCAATCACTGTTGAAGCCCCTTTTCAATAGTAGGGACTTGACTTCATAGGAGAAATCCATCCACTATCTTCTGCCCAGCATAAATGGATTCTTACTACCACAGACTATTTCACTAAGTGGATAGAAGCCATTCCTTGTAGGCAGGCCAATGATTCAGTTATCATAAAATTTATGGAGACTAATATTCTCTCTAGATTTGGCTGTCCTACCAAGATTATCACTGATAATGCAGCAACATTTGGATCAAAGAAGATGGTTGAGTTCTGTCATAGATATCAGATAACATTGGGGCATTCCATGGCTTATTACTCCCAGGGTAATGGCCTTGCAGAATCCTCAAATAAAATTTTAGTGAGCATAATCAAGAAACTGTTGGAGGACAACAAAAAGTCTTGGCACACAAAGTTGGTTCATGCACTTTGGGCTGACAGATTGACTTTGAAGAAATCTATTGGTATGTCACCTTTCCAGCTTGTGTATGGTACTGATGCAATTTTTCCAAACAACTTTGGTGTACCAGTAATAAATTTGATTCAAGAGTTACAAACTGAAAATAATGACATGATCAGAAGAATAAATCAGACCATTCATCTTCAGCAAACCAGAGAGGAGTTGTCTAACAAAACATTGCACAAACATGATAGCATTAAAAATATTTTTGACAGAAGGACAAAGGCCAGAAATTTCAAGATTGGGGACAAAGTTTTAAAATGGGATTCAAGAAGGGAAGAAAAGGGCAAGCATGGAAAATTTGACAAATTATGGCTTGGCCCTTACTCTATTCATTCAGATGCTGGTAACAATGCATTTTTCTTGCAGGAATTGAATGGAGCAGAATTGTTTGGGGGTCTTGTCAATGGTAGGATGCTTAAGTATTACTTCTCTTGATCAATGCTATGTTTTGAAGCCTTTTTATCTTTTTCATTATAAATATCTCATCCACCATTGCATTCAAAGTTAGAAAAGTCAAAATTACAAAAACAATAGAAAAGAGAAAAGAGGGCAGATTGTGAAAAACAAGAAAGGTATAGCCCCATACCAAAAAAGAGAAACAAATCTGAAAGTGTGCAAGCTCAAATGCCACTCCTGAATAACACACTTCTAGTTAGTCAAACTGTCTAAACTTGACTAATTAGCTTTAAATTTTCTGCTGATAGGATAGTGAATTTGATTTGCCAAAATGTTTAATCTTGGCTTATCAATAGATAGTTTAGGGTAGAAATTAAAGGTTCAAACAAGATCAAAATATGAACCTAAGGTTTCAAAAAGAAAATGACTCAAATCTGCTTCAAATTCTGAGTCAAGAGATGTAAAAATCTGGTTCTAATCAGCTCAAAATCTGAACCAGAGAACAAGGAAGAAACAGCTCAAACAAGAGCCAAAACAGAGCTGTAAGAGGATGAAGGAAGTGATTTGAATTTTCGGATCTTAAGCCTTCCATTTTGTTTTAAATTTTCTGCAAAATAAATGTCTATGTGTAGCTTGTATTTTATGCCATGGACCAGCTTCAAGTTAGACTGTTTAATCTTGACTTGAATGCTTTTAAATTTCTGTTGTAGAATTTAGAGAATAAAATCTGTTAGATTGTTTAATCCTAACAGATTGATAGAATAGGTAGAGAATCATATGGGCTCAACTGTTTAATCTGAGTCCATGGAGAAATAAGGAGTAGAAATAGATTAGATTTCCTGCTTTCAAAAAGAATAAAATGTTGTGAAAAGAGGTTGCCAATCCAAGTGCACTCTAAATGAAGAAAAAATGCTAGATCAGTAGGATTGGGTAGGTAGAGAGTTTGTTAATAAAATAACCATTGTTTTTATCGCTGCTAATATGTTTTCAAAAATAAGATCATTTAAGCAAAGGAAAGCAGCCCAATGGATGAGGCATAGGTCAGCCTCCCAGAGAATGCAAGTCTGAAGTTCTTGATGCCTTCAAGAAGGCACCATCCCCAAGTGGAGCCACTGTTAGCCACCTATAAAATTTGTTATAGCAAAAGGTGGTGTTGTGGAAAACACAACCCCCCCATTTTTGACTTGTTCACTTCAAATAATGGGGACCCTTTTTATAATTTTTTGGCTAAACACATTTTAGGATTTTTATTTATTTGATTATCCTACGCAATTGTTAATTTTTCATTTTCTTTGTATTCTTGTTTTGATTGCTTTGTTAAAATCAATTTTTAATAAGCTTCCCATTGATGCTTGTTTTACCTCATTTGGTCAACCGGTTTGAAAATGGTACTCCTTTAAAGTCCCATAATTTATCTAGTCTAGGTTAAAAATGTTAACTTTATTCTTTTTATTTATTTTCGAAGTGGCTGTAGTTTAGAAAATTTCATAACTAAACTAAACATCATTAAAGTAAAACCAAAATAAAAAAACTGATATTCAACATTAAATTTTGAGATTAATTAAATTAATTATTATAATAAAATATAATTAATTTAATTAAAATTAAAACTTAATATATAAAAAATAAACAAAATAAAATAAAATAAAAATAAAAATTTCACATTGCATATCGCAATATCGGATCCATCGTATATCGCAATATGGGATCCATCACAATTTTTATATAACACACATTTAAAAAACCCCGATCCAAAATTCTTGCGATATGCGATAAGGCCAAATGTGATGTGTTAAAAGATTTTAAGATAAAGTTTTTTCACCCCTTATGCCTCTCGCACCTCCACTTCACTCACCCTCACGTCACCCTCACCTCACACTCCACTCACCATATCCCTCCATAATCTCACGTGGATGAATTAATGGGTTTGGATTGATTTCAATGGTTTGTTTTATGGGTTTGGATTGATTCCAATGGTTTGTAAATTAATGTTTAAATTTTTATATTATAATAATTATATTATAATTATAATATTTATTATAATTTTAATATAATTTGAATTATAATATTAATTATATTTAAATTAACTTTTTCAAATCATTTGTATATTAATTTAATTTTGTAACTTAATTAATTTCTAAATTAGATGATAATTAATTAGAATTAATTGTATATATTATTTAGTTAATAATTAATTTAGAATTAATTATTAGATAATTAGAATCTAATTTAGGATTAAATTTCTAATTAAAAATTCTGATTTTTAGCCCAGCAACAAAATTACCAGAATTATGCCAGATTTGACTCATCAACTTTGGAAGCTCATAGAATGAGTTTTACTTGGCCAAATGAGGCCCAGGATGGCTCATTGGAAAGATAAAATCAAGGAGAACATTTCTGAGGAGGTTCCACTAATAGATTTGGTCATTAATTGAGTCAAAAATCATGCAGAAGATCAAGCTCCGAATTTCTAAAACAAAATCAATTTTCTGATTTATTTTCTGCATTTTCATTTGTCCAAGCCTCTTCTAATTGCAAGTTCATTCGTCAATAATATCCTTGGCCAATTAAACCATCCCAGGCATCAATAGAGAGCTTATATTTTATTTTCAATTATTTATTTAAATTAAATTTGATTGGGTTTATTTTAATGCCAGAAATGATATTTTGATTTTATTCATTGCATCTTAATTATTTTGATTTCTTTTTGCAGGAAAACAATAGAAGAGATAAGGACAAAAGATCTCAATCAATAAGAATGCTCCAGCAATTAAAGATTGAAATTCTGAGCAAATAAAATTGGATTGGGCATATTTCTCTTCAACAAACTTTTCTCTTAAGAATTCATTTGCAAATATTATAAATAACAGGTTGCAGAATGTAATAGGGGCTGCTCTCCTCTGCAATTCTAGAATTCTAAAAGCACTTTTGTAATAGGGATTTAGAGTTGTAGGTGGGAGGAGTGGAATCTCAGATCTGGGGACTATTGAGGTTTTTCTTTTATATCATGAGTTATGTATAATGAACAGAGTTTGCACTATTGTAGCTCTGATTTTGAAAGCAGAAGCTTAGGCATTGTAAAGGACTATTAGAGACCGGAGCTGGAGAAATGGATTCAACAAATTGGTATTTCGAATACTATTATTTTAAATGCTGGTTTTATTTTATGATAACAGAAATGGTGTCAATTTACTTACATATTTGTGCACTTTTGTCGGTATGAGTAATTTGCTTCTATTTTATGTTGTTATTTATCTCTGCTCTTATGGACTGAATTCTGATTTCTGAGTAACTATTTACTCATAAATATGTCTTTTAATATTGGATGAATAAATAATGATATGTTGTGAACTTCTTCCGCATATTATTGTTTAATAATTCAAGTTACTGATTAAATGATCAATACCATTTTGTGAACTACTTCCTAAGTGTTGTTGATTGATTATTTCAGTTGAAAGGTCTCAATAGGATGTATTTTTCTATCCATAATGTCAGTTAATTGAACTATTTCATTAACTTGGTATTTATTATAAACAAGACATATTTCAATCCCAATATTTTAAATACTCGCTCTTGGTTGGGTTAGATCTATATCTGCCTAATTGAGATAGGATTAAGATAGTTTCTTTTGTTTGCATCTTAGAATAAGTTCGCATTTAGATTAATTTCTACATTCTTTTAAGTCTTCTTCCCAAAGAGGCAAACTTTAGTAGTGGATTGGCTGAGCCCTAAATCAGCTTAAGGATCACTTTCTTGCTTGATCAACAAGAAGGTTGATCTGATGTCTCTTTTCCATTGGTGAATGAAATTCATATTTTAAAGCCATTGGAGATTGAGAGAAGGTAACTGGACCTAGTTGAACCAGTCAGAACCACCATTCCAAACGGAAAAGGAGTTGATTTAAGGTTCGGACCGGGTGGTCATCCCCCATGTTGTTGCAGTGATTTTCGAGGCTTCAACATTTTGGCGCTAGAAGAAGGGCCTGAAACTTGTTGTCTGTTGGAGTCTTTTCAATTTTAACATTTTATTTAATCATGATGGCTCCTCTTAAACTTCCAATTTGGAGTTGTATCCATGGACGTGCATCTTCCAATACTCCACCTGAAGTGGTAAGACTCTTGTCTCAGGTAAAGTTTAATGGTGAGAGAAATTCTTCTGCTTTTAATCATGTCCTTCAATTTATTCAAAATGTTTCAAATTATGATTTTCAAGGAATTGATGAAGACATTTTATGCAGAATTTTTACTCTCACATTTGTGGCAAAAGCCAGAAACTGGTGTAGAACTCTTCTGGTTGCCTCAATTCATAGCTGGGATCAATTTGTTACAAGTTTCATTTGTAAATTTGACCACTATGATTATGATCAGGTATGTGATGAAATTGAATATCTACGAAATGAAACTGAGTCTGTTAGAGATTTTAATATTCGACTTCATTTGAATTGTTTAAAATTTAATGTCAAAGATGAACCTATGAAAGAAGAATCACTAGATTGATTTGAACATAATTATTATCTTCCTCCTATTCCCGATCCATATGAAATTAGTTCAAGCTTTGTTCCATCCCCTTCCAATATAAATGAGAAATCCAATTTCGATGTACAAATAAATTGTGATGAAGAGGTTTCACAAAGCTTGGAAAATATTTCTAATCAAATGCAAGAAGACAACAACAAAAATTTTGGAGAAAGACCTGCATTGGAATCTGAAAGTTTCTCTACATTAAATTCAGAAAATTAGATTGCAAATCAGCAAGTGCAAACAAAAATCAAAGTAAATAATAGCATGCAAATTGCTGTACAAATTTCTGAATCTTTTCATGATGAGCAAATGCTAAAATCAGAGCAGCAAAGCAATCTTCCTCAAAAAAGCATGAGTACGCAAAGGAATGATTTAGAAAATGAAATTTACAATGAGCATAATGTACAAGAATTCTCAAACAGAAACATTTTTAAATGCATTATTTCAAATTCACATTTTTCCCTTTATCCTGATATTTTTAATGATGGTAATTTTTCCCCTTTTGGTGTTAATGATATTTCAGAAAATACAGAGGCTGATCTAAATGAATTACCATTAAGTTTTTATCAAGATAAAAAAACAATACTTGATCATTCTTTTGCCATTAATGAACATGAAATTCTTGTTCCTCCTTGTTTGGATATATTGGATGAGATTGAAGGAAATTCTAAAGAATCTTGCAAAGTCATTTATGATAATTACTCTGACATTGAGGATGTTGATTTCTATTTTTCTCAAGAGAATCCTCATGATAAAATTCAAATAACATCTGATAATGAGGAACATTTCAATTTATAAATTATTCCAACTAATCCTCATTTTAAAGCAGAAAATTATCTTCATGATTTCACTATTCGAGAAAATATTTCAAATTATGATTCATATCATGATCAAGCTTTTATTCCTGTTCATAATCATAAATCTCTTTCTAATTCACAAGTTGGAATTCGAAATTACTCAAATTCCATAATTCTGGCCAATCCTTATGAAAAAGAAATTATTTCAAAACAATCCCAATTGTGCTGTAACATTAGTTGTAACAATAGTGATTTCATTTTATTTTTGTTTCCTCACTTATTTTGTATAAAATCAGATTTATTTTTAGATTTTATTTTACATATTTTTGATACATTACGCTGGCATATTGAGCACTTTACTATCAAACATTCAATTGATGCATTGCTCTGTTGGAAAATTGAAAATTTATATTATAATCAAGAGCATCAAAAGCTATTTCAATTTCAATTTCAATCAATGCTAATGTTTTATCAAAAGCTTCTATCTTTTCAAAGACAATATCAACAAGAGAATGTATTTTTAGAAATCTGCCAGCAATCCAATTTAATTAATAATTTTCCATTTCATGTGAAAGATTTCCATCCATTTTTGTTTGATTCATTTGAAAAATATTTGGAAATTTTTCCTTCATGGAAGATTGTCAATAGCTTAACATTTACACATAACATTAACAGTTTCTTCCAGGCATTTGAATCTAAAAGCTCATATCCATAATCTGGCCTTTCATCTCCTCTTTTGAACATTTCCCAATTATTAATAGAAATCCATCCAGATTTCTATGATCCAATTGGTATTCAATTGGAAAGAAAATTTCATGAGATGGAGATTTTAGATAAGCTTCTAACAATAGTTGTACATTCTGATTTCAGGTTTAATTTTCTTAGTTCAATTAGATTTGTATTTTTATTACTAACATTTGAATTGTACATACATGCAAGGATTAAAATGAGAAAATGGTTACACTGGAAATATGACTATACCTAGTCATTTTTCAAGAATATGGTTAGAATAGGAGTAGAGTTAATATAGTTAATTTATTTTCAACAGTTCTATAGATTAAAAATAAAACAAAACAATCAGTCATTTTCATACATGTTCAATGAAAACATTTTCTCCCAATGAGAAAATTTTAATTCTTGCTTTCTTTTTTAATTTTTTTACAACAATACCTCTACTTTGTCTATTTTGAATAATGTCTTGATTAAATTCAATTAAGGTTGTACTTGGTATCAATCGCCTCAAAGCCACTTTTCTTAATTTCGGGATTTCCTTCTAAGATTTTCTTTTGAAATTTATATGATAAAGGTTTTGAGGATATAAAAGCTTCATGATCTCATTATCCCATGAAATGTATGACTGTATATGATAAGTTTAATTCTGATTCAATCATTATTAGTCAGTCTAACCTTTCGTGGTAATCATATGAAGTTCATATTATCTTCCTTGAAATTTGCTAAGCTGACCTTTGGGAGGTTCATTTTGCTGTGTGCACACATTCAAATCTGTTTTGACATTTTTCCACAATTAGTGGCTTTATCCCATTCTGATCTTTATTTTATTATTTGATGATGCAATACACATCATATTTATTTACTAAAGGCATTATTAAACAATCACTATAACAATACAATTTTTTCTCAAGTTAATTCGGAATGAGCAGAGGTAATAAATTGTTGTTTCAATTCAAAAGGGAACACTATTTTCATATTTATTTCTGGTAAATTTTGTATTTCTTGAACATGAATAAGAAGATTTTATTTAGGCTAATTACTCACTCCAATTTAGAAAAAATGATGAGATGATTTTGGACAAAGGAAAAATTTTGATAAATCGAAGGAAAAATTTGAAGATTCATGAGGTAAAAAAACTACAGAGAATTTTCTTCCAGGTACGCATTCACAAGTTCATTCTCATCTATTATTAGTTTTTCTTTTTCTTAGTTCATTTTTTATTTTTGTTTTGTTTTATTTGCAAATTTTCATTTGTTTTCAAAACTTGAAGTAAGCAGAAAACCCATTTCAAATTTGCAACAGGTTCAGGGAAATTTTATTTTGAGATTCATTAGAATTTGAACATTTTTAACTTTGCTTTCAACCATCAAAAAATTCAATTGAAATTTCAAGCAATATCATAGGATTCAACTTGATTTTCATATTGCTGATACTTCAGTGAAAATGTTTGCAATAATACCATCCCACTTGTCTTCGTCAATAATTTCATTCTGATATCACATCATCCACTTCACAACCATTTGTAGCGAAATATTTCATTGGAAGTAGATTTTAGCATTTTTGATAACAAATTGTTCATAAAAGATCTTAGATGTATTACCTCGCTCATATGTCATATCGCATTTCGCATATTAGAGGTTTGCAGTTGAATATACTTCCATTATCATGAATTGCCGATCTCCGATAAACGACTTTACCGATATTGCGATGACCACATAATTCCGGACCCGATATAAAATTCAAATCAAGTTTATAAAATATCGCGTCCAACCAATCACAATAAAAGTAGGAGCATAATTTTAAAGGGTCGATGTCTCAGATTCAATATGTTACTAAATTTTCATCATAAAATTATCGGGTCCACTCTTCATCGCATATCGACGTATTAAGAATTGTTACATCATGTGCTTAAGATTGCCGATTAGTCACGTCATTCATCGCATATCGGCATCACAAGAATCAAGTTGTGTTACATCGGGTACCAAAAATTTCGCCAATTGCCGATTAGCTACGTCATCCATCGCATCGCCGATATTAGAATTTCCAACATGATTATTCTCCAATATTCCAGTACGCCGATATCGCAATCACTTCATCGCATTTTTATTCATGGCCATACCACTATTCCAAATTTGCGATGTGCAATGTGCAATGTGAAAAGTACAAATCGCGAGATGCGGTGTACGATCTGTAAATTGCAGCATGACTGTCCCCGATTCACAATATAAAAGTTCTTCAATAGTCTGATCGCTACATCTCATCACACATATTTTTTTTCGCATGATCTCATATCGACAATTTGCTATTTCAATCGTCGATGCGATAAACTCCAACACATGCCTCTACATGTAATGCGAATCATTTGATAAGGCAATGTGTTATTTTAAAAGCAAGCATGTGCAACCACTATGGTAAGAAAGCAAATAATGACCAATTTGCAGTATATTTAAATCATTTCGATTTCTCATATATTTCAGTTTTAAATATATAATTCCATAATTAAATATGGAATTCAAGACATCTCTATTTCATATTTAAATTTTATTATTTTGGATTTGGTCTTGATTCTGGACAATTTATAAAATCATGGAGTTTATATGAAACTTATAATATTTTGAGAAACATTCGTTACTGCAAATTCGCATTTTCATTTTTGACGCATTTCTTTTAATTTCAATTCCCTTGAGCACTAAGCATTCCATTTTTACATTTTACTGCTTTCTTTAGTGTAAATAAAATAAATAATGATTTTGGGTTATAGGATTTTGGTTAGTTTGACTTCTTCATGTTTTTAATGTTAATTAAAATAAGAAGTTAGCTAGTTTGGAGAAACTGATACCTTTCAGGTAAGATCAAAAGCAATCATCCAATGGTAAGATTCATGTACCCACTTTCATTTATTTCCATTTCATTACTTTAGTTTCAGTTTTGTTTTTCTGATATATAAATCTCTTTTGCAGCTCTTCATAAAAGCTTCCAATCCTTCACCAGATCATATTTTCAAAGTCCATACTCTTCTCCTGGCTTAATTTCAAGAAGCAACAATAATATTTATCGAAACAGCTACACCAGCAAGTTTCTGAACCTTTAGTTTGTTTCTTTAAGCATTTTTTTAAGAAAATGATTAAGATGATGCTTTGAAACAAGAAGATTGTTATCAGACAAAAAAATTTTGTTGTGGCTGAAATGATCATCACTGCTATCCAAAAACCCTAAAAACACTTACAACCCTACAAGGTATGATTTTTCTAAATCTCGACATAAGAAGAACTGATTACACGATTATTTTCTTTTTCTTCATATTGTTGAGACAATGGTATAACCATTATTGTTAGAGTTTGTATTTCAAAAACTTGGATTTTCATTTCACTTTTCAATTTCTTCATTTCTGTTTGCTGATTTCTTTCTTATTTTAGCATAATGATTATTTTTCCTTTAGTTTTCAGTTTTGATTTTGATGAATTTGCCATGATTTATATGGAAGGCCTTCTTGTTACCTAACTATGGTTGGCATACACGGAGAAAAAAATTGTTAATAGTCATCTATTAACTTTTTCTTAAATCTCTTAGTAAAGTTTGATTTTATTATTATAAAGGTAGACATACTTAAGGAAGAGATTACCAATTTAGAGAAGTTGACAAAGTATCATAAAATCTGGAGAAATTTCTTTTTCATCAAAATTGTAATCATTTTGAGATTTTAATAATTTATTAAGATCTTTCAAAGTTCTATTATCAGTCAAGAAAAGTTATTTTTAACCAAGTAAAGACACTTTACAGTAAAGCACCTTTTAACTCTAAAATTGTCATTCTTAACGCTTAAGGAGTCAATGATTCTCCCTGTCCGAAAGAGCCTTATTTTTCTAGAGTATAATCTAGAGATATATTTAAACTTAAAAGATAAGAGGTCTCATCATGAGCCTGCTTACCATGATCATAGGGGAAAAATAGGCTGACATTACCAACACTGCTAAACAAACCAGGGTAATGGCTTATGATTGCAAACAATTATAAGACAAGGGGTCTCATCATGAGCCAGCTTGTTCAGTCCAATTATAACCAGTGAATGGCATTGTCAACTATCTGGCTACCAAACCAGGACAATGGCTTTTAAGATTCATAATAAAAATAAAAAAGAAACATATATAAATGGATTTATCTCTAGGTCAATAATTCTTAAAGAGATGAGATTCTGAATCATTGGTGATTAAAAGGTAACCCTGTCAAGAATATAGATGTTTGTTGGCAACAGTGGCTCTACCTGTGACAAATGAGTATATTTTAAAAGCTAAGCTGTAAAGTGACATCTGCTTTATCTCTACAACTAATTAAGGATTGCTATAGAGTTTTGAAATATTTTAATTTATGAGGAATTTAAAGAGAAATTACAGTTAGATGATTCTTGCTTTTATTCAGACTAATGAACCTAGTCAAGCATTTCAAGCATAATTCTCTCTTCTTTAATTAGTTTTACTTTGATTTTAGGAAAATCTTATTCATATCAAATAGAGATAACTGGCTCTTCTCCCGTGTGTCACCATTGTTGTGGTAAAACACAACCCCCCCATTTTTGACTTGTTCATTTCAAATAATAGGGACCCTTTCTATAAATTTTTGGCTAAACACCTTTTAGGATTTTTATTTATTTGATTATCCTACGCAATTGTTAATTTTTCATTTTCTTTGTATTCTTGTTTTGATTGCTTTGTTAAAATCGATTTTTAATAAGCTTTCCGTTGATGCTTGTTTTACCTCATTTGGTCAACTGGTTTGAAAATGGTACTCCTTTAAAGTTCCATTATTTATCTAATCTGGGTTAAAAATGCTATTTTTATTCTTTTTATTTATTTTCGAAGTGGCTGTAGTTTAGAAAATTTCATAACTAAACTAAACATCATTAAAATAAAACCAAAATAAAAAAGTGATATTCACCATTAAATTTTGAGATTAATTAAATTAATTATTATAATAAAATATAATTAATTTAATTAAAGTTAAAACTTAATATATAAAAAATAATTAAAATAAAATAAAATAAAAATAAAAATTTCACATCGCATATCGCAATATCGAATCCATCGCATATCGCAATATTGAATCCATCACAATTTTTATAACACGCATATTTAAAAAACCCCGATCCAAAGTTCCTGCGATATGCGATAAGGCCAAATGTAATGTGTTAAAAGATTTTAATATAATGTTTTTTCACCCCTCATGCCTCCCGCACCTCCACCTCACTCACCCTCACGTCACCCTCACCTCACACTCCACTCACCATATCCCTCCATACTCTCACGTGGATGAATTAATGGGTTTGGATTGATTTCAATGGTTTGTTTTATGGGTTTGGATTGATTCCAATGGTTTGTAAATTAATGTTTATATTTTTATATTATAATAATTATATTATAATTATAATGTTTATTATAATTTTAATATAATTTGAATTATAATATTAATTATATTTAAGTTAACTTTTTCAAATCATTTGTATATTAATTTAATTTTGTAACTTAATAAATTTCTAAATTAGATGTTAATTAATTAGAATTAATTGTGTATATTAGTTAGTTAATAATTAATTTAGAATTAATTATTAGATCATTAGAATCTAATTTAGGATTAAATTTCTAATTAAAAACTCTGATTTTTAGCCCAGCGACAGAATTTCCAGAATTATGCCAGATTTGACTCATCAACTTTGGAAGCTCATAGAATGAGTTTTACTTGGCCAAATGAGGTCCGGGACGGCTCATTGGAAAGATAAAATCAAGGAGAACATTTCTGAGGAGGTTCCACTAATAGATTTGGTCATTAATTGGGTCAAAAATCATGCAGAAGATCAAGCTCCGAATTTCTAAAACAAAATCAATTTTCTGATTTATTTTCTGCATTTTCATTTGTTCAAGCCTCTTCTAATTGCAAGTTCATTCGTCAATAATATCCTTAGCCAATTAAATCATCGTAGGCATCAATAGAGAGCTTATATTTTATTTTCAATTATTTATTTAAATTAAATTTGATTGGGTTTATTTTAATTCTAGAAATGATATTTTGATTTTATTCATTGCATCTTAATTTATTTTGATTTCTTTTTGCAGGAAAACAGTAGAAGAGATAAGGAGAAAAGATCTCAATCAATAAGAATGCTCCAACAATTAAAGATTGGAATTCTGAGCAAATAAAATTGGATTGGGAAGATTTCTCTTCAACAAACTTTCCTCTCAATAATTCCTTTGCAAATATTATAAATAGCAGATTGCAGAATGTAATAGGGGATGCTCTCCTCTGCAATTCTAGAATTCTAAAAGCACTTTTGTAATAGGGATTTAGATTTGTAGGTGGGAGGAGTGGAATCTCAGGTCTGGGGATTATTGAGGTTTTTCTTTTATATCCTGAGTTATGTATAATGAACAGAGTTTGCATTATTGTAGCTTTGATTTTGAAAGCAGAAGCTTAGGCATTGTAAAGGACTATTAGAGACCGGAGTTGGAGAAATGGATTCAACAAATTGGTATTTCGAATACTATTATTTTAAATGCTGGTTTTATTTTATGATAACAGGAATGGTGTCAATTTACTTACATATTTGTGCACTTTTGTTGGTATGAGTAATTTGCTTCTATTTTATGTTGTTATTTATCTCTGCTCTTATGGGCTGAATTCTAATTTCTGAGTAACTATTTACTCATAAATCTGTCTTTTAATATTGGATGAATAAATAGTGATATGTTGTGAACTTCTTCCGCATATTATTGTTTAATAATTCAAGTTACTGATTAAATGATCAATACCATTTTGTGAACTACTTCCTGAGTGTTGTTGATTGATTATTTCAGTTAAAAGGTCTCAATAGGATGTGTTTTTCTATCCATAATGTCAGTTAATTGAACTATTTCATTAACTTGATATTTATTATAAACAAGACATATTTCAATCCCAATATTTTAAATACCTGCTCTTGGTTGGGTTAGATCTATATCTGCCTAATTGAGATAGGATTAAGATAGTTTCTTTTGTTTGCATCTCAGAATAAGTTTTCATTTAGATTAATTTCTATATTTTTTTAAGTCCTCTTCCCAAAGAGGCAAACTTTAGTAGTGGATTGGCTGAGCCCTAAATAAGCTTAAGGATCACTTTCTTGCTTGATCAGCAAGAAGGTTGATCTGATGTCTCTTTTCCATTGGTGAATGAAAGTCATATTTTAAAGCCATTGGAGATTGAGAGAAGGTAACTGGACCTAGTCGAACTAGTCGGAACCACCATTCCAAATGGAAAATGAGCTGATTTAAGGTCCGGACCGGGTGGTCATCCCCCATGTTGTTGCAGCGATTTTCGAGGCTTCAACAGGTGGCTAAGAATTTTTTGAGCCTTCAAAGAAAAAATTTTATTGCTAAAAAGTGTTAGATCTTGAAGACTCTTGAAGGGCTCATGCCTTTGTCTCAAAATCTTCATTTACTATTTCCATTTTATACTCATAAATTCTGCTGATTTCATGAGAAAAGACTGCTGAGAAACAATCATTTTCCCCCCTTCTCTCACTCAAAACTAACGTTCATTTTCTCCTCTTTTTTCTCCATAAAACTCCTCTATTTTCATGATTCCTCTTTTTCCATTCATGAAAATCACCTTTACATAGTTTAAAACTCATTTTTAAACTATACCGAAACCCCAAAATCCATTGAAAACTCTGAAAAAAATTCATAAAAAACAAAGTTTTTTACTAAAGGACTTAAGCCCCCTTGGGCTAAGTTTTAAACCACTTCCCCTCCACATGCCCACACCCTGTAACCAAGCGCTAACCCTGTTCAGCGCTTATCGCATCAGAAATATTCAAGTGCGCAAGTCTTTTTCCATGTTCCGAAAGTTTCGATGCGATTAGCCTTTGTATTTAAGACCCCCGATCATATTATTTTTTCATATAAACCGTGGGCCCGCCTTCCGTGCTTAAAACATTGAAAATCCATTCCTGATCTATTTTTTCCTTTGTAAATACAAAAACCCATCTATCCAAAGTTTTGATCTAAAAAGCCAAAGTCACGTGTTAATATAAATGGATAGATTAAAAAGACCCGATCGCGCAATCGCATTGGAAAAATTCAATGGGTTGATTGAAAAGGCCGCATCAAAACTCTCGATGCGATTAAGTCCCATATCCATAAGATCTCGGTCCTTTGTTTTCTTTGTAAAAACCAAGCGCAAAGGTCGAAGTACTTATCGTATCGGAAAAAATTCAATGGGTCGATTGAAAGACCGGGCCCGAAGCTCCGATTGCGATTGGCCCTTGTAATATAAAGCCCCGGGCCCGTGGTACTCCATACATCCAGAGGCCCCGCAATCGAGTGCCAATTACTTCATATATAAATATTCCGCCCCGATCCATAAAAACCTTGGTTTTATTAAAAATTTATGGATTTTTCATAAAGTATAAGGGTTTCCACCGGTGCAAAGTTGAAAAGATATTGACTGTTGATCTAAGGCTGATCAACAACCCGCGCAAAATTGCATCACAAAGTTTAAATCACATACATTTATTTTTTTCCCCCCGATCACCCTTTCCCCCGATTCTTTCTCCACCGTTGATCTAATCTTTAGATCGACGGTTTGCGCTACATCGCATCGCAACTTTAAATCGGTGCATTTTCCTGCTACCCCCGATTGCGATCCTTCGATTGGATCTGGACCGTCCACGTGTCCAGATCGGATAGTCCGAAATCACTTCATATTATTCTTCTCCCCGCTCTCCTTCTTGCCTCTTCTACGCAGATCTCCACCGTTGGATGCTTCCATCCAACGGCTACGCTCCTCCCCTGCCTTCTAAAGCAGTTTTTCCCCAAATATGCAGGATTTCATAATGTTTTGTTTGTTTTGCAGGTTTCAAAGGTTTTTTCCCATACTATGAAGGAAAAGAAAGCCGAGGGTGACAATCCTTTGGCCTTTTGTTTATAAAAGGGAAAGGGACTAAAAGGACTCCACTCTACGTTTCGTCGATGCTCCATGGGCATTGATGCCATACGAGCATTGCGCGGCTTGCACATTAACAAGACACTGTGATTTTTAAATCAAAATTAAAAGAGTATCAGCATTGAAGTACAGAGTGCAGCAGAAACAAAAGATTGAAGACAGATGTGGGAATTACGGCTAAGAATGATTATCAAAATCCTAATTCCCAGGATTAAAACACAATTAAAGGAACATCATAAGTATTTAACAGACATACAGGCCTCCACCACCTCAATTGAGGCGAATTGATTCCTCATCTACCATAAGTGCCACCTGTGCCTCAAAGCATTCAAAACAGAGGCCGAAGTTATTGATCAAGTGAAGATATTTGCCTCAGCACGACCAGAGCGTTACTTCTGCAAGGAAATTAAATGCTAAAAATATCTGCAGAGTTACTCCAAACATGACACAAAGCCTTAAAGTCAATAAAAGCTCCCACCGAGCTTAATTCATAAATGTAAATAAATTAATAGAGTAACACATCAGTAAAATCCTCCATTGAGCCCCTCAAAGGCCAAGGAGTCATTAATCTATATTAATTGCCATGAGAGATCTTTTATTCGATCTCACCTCCTCATTCTTCTATAAATACCTCTACAGAAGATGAGCAATTGTTGGTTGCAGAACTTTGAAACACATATGAGCTTAAACTTCTGACTGTAAATAGTGTTCACTGGCCCTTGGAGCTCTGCTTGTGATAGATAAGTTAGGCTGAGATGAGTAGATGATTGCTAAACTCAAGCATTGGACTTAAAGCTGTAACTGGTTTGGAGCATCAATACAAGCTTATTTATGGGATCCTGGTCTATGTTGACGGTGATGTTTTTCTACTTGTAACTTGTTATTTTGTTTCTGTTTTCACTATGTTTCATTTTCTCTTATAAAGAACAACAATGCATAGAGTTAGGACCTACTGTATATCAGTAACCTTCTCTGACTGAAAATATTTATTTATATGTTTTCTTCCAAACTGTGTTATTTGGGAATGATTTAATTCAGTTTAAGAATAGGAATGTTGGTGTTCCCTCATCTTATTACCTTAGCTGAATATTATTCTTGAATGTTATGTTTAGTATTAGTTAAGTAGAGATGAACTATGGAAGATATGGTGTGCCCTGGTCCTAGTTTTATCCCCAAATACTGTCTGAATGTTTCTCTTGGAATGTGTTAAAAGCTGGCTAGTTTAGAAGTACTTACCAGATCTTAGACCATTCTGTGTTATCTTTGTGTTGGTCTTGAAAGTAACCAAGTAAAGCAGAGCTAGGAGAGGATTTGTGGTGAGCCCGGCCCGCTAGTTTCTACTCCAAAAGTTTCCTTAAAGTTTCCCCTTTGTTTTAAAATGTTTTCTATTGAAAGTGTATCAAAGGCTGGCTAGTTTAAAAGTACTTACCAGATCCTAGTTTTCTTTCATGTTCTTCTTAAGTGTTTGTCAAAGGCTGGCTAGTTTAATAGTACTTACCAGATCCTGGGCTGCTCTTTGTTTCGCATCTGTTTGATTTTCCTTCTTGTTGTATCATTTCATTCCATACATCAATCTTCAAAGATATCCTTAGACATAGATGAATTGCCCCATGGACCACTCTTACCTCTTGCTGTTCCAATTAAACCCTATTATGACTCCATAGCCTAATGGAATAAAACCTGCAATTATCTATCTTCCTGGCCAAAGCTTGTTCTATTTGATTGCAAATTCTCACCTTTGAAACTCTTTTCACTTAGGACTTTCCACCTCAAACAGTAATCATGCTCAACCATCCAAAAACCAAAACAAACTGTTGGCCTTCATAACTAGCCTAATATTATTACCCCAAACTTCAAAGACAAATCCATATTTGCACTTATTAGAGAGATCCCTCTCCGGATTCAGGAGGGCTAGATCTTAGAATCCCAAAGTTGGTTGAAACGATGTTTCTCCCTGAGATCGGACTTTGCTAATCTTGCTGATTACAGGGAGCTAACATAGTTGAGATTGTTGTGTTGTTTAGCTCAGGGTGTTCCTGAGCAGGGATCCCATCTCTTCCCTTGAGGTAGCCTCTTGGAAGAGTATTTTACTATTATTTACACACATTCGGTATTTTGGCCAAGCTTCAATCTTCAGCTACAACACAGTTGCTGTTCAGATTTGTGTTGTGTTGTAGGGTGTTGCAATGGAGGGTTGAAAAACCCACTTTCTGAGCTAGTTTTTCAGACGAGGAAGCATTCTTATCATTGGTAGATCAACAAAGGAGATTCTTGAGCTTTATTTCACATCTTGGCACCAGGCCAACCTATTCCCATCATCTACAGTGCAAATTCCCTCTTTGTCTATGTTATTTCAGTGAGAATTTGCATTGGAGGTTTCAGTGCTTGATTTGGAGGGTGAGATCTTCAGTGTTAGGATCAGAATTTCACTTGGAGGCTTTTTTGGAGGAGATATATTCATTTGTTTATCATTTCAGCTGATAGCCACCTCCTTCCAATATTCAGTTTGTAGCTGCAATTTAGCCATAGGGGTGCATTCTGACATTTTGTACTTTTGGGTATTTCTGGAAATCCTTCTCGAGTTCTCTTGGACAACTGCTTAGGAGTCTAGATCTTCACTCCTAGAATTTTTTGAGCTATATAATATCAGATTTATATTGATTTATCTTTATTCAGTAGTTTATGTCCTAAAACTACACTATCTTAGCTCAAGGCATTTGTATAGCAGCTATTTTTCTTGTGATTGCATATTTGATTATTGAAGGCTTGTATGGTGTTGCTTGAGTGTCTTGATCCTCAAGATCTTGTGCCTATTATTTGTTAATACGTTTACTAAGATGGATGTAAATTTGTCTCACATATCGGTGTATTGATGTATTCACTGCTACTTTCCATGTTTATGTGATATATTGCTGCTTTCCCAATTTGGGAATATTACAGTGGTTTCAAAGCATAATCTTGGCTCAACCTATGGATCTTAGCCATTATGCTATCAGGAGAATAAGAAGAAGGAGAAAGAGACCAAAATTATGGAAATAATGAGTTTAATCTCATCTCTTTTCAGATCTAAGAGGGACCTCACCAAGGAGGTTAGGCAAATAAAAGTGGAGAAAATCAATGAAACCACACTAGGGTTTCAAGATGAGGAAGGTCCATGTACTTCCTATTAGCAAAAGAAAGATATGGTATTTCATAGAGATCCAAAGAAACATACTATGCCCTTTCCTTTTGGAGAAGAAGACAAGAGGCATGGAGATGGAGGAAACTTAGATGATGAGATTCTAAGTGACTATCTTGTAGAATACAAATCTAAAGCAAGAGATTTCAAGGATAATATGACTCTCCCACAGTTCATTTATCTCAAAGAAGAAAGAAGTCCTTGCAGCAATAGATTCCTACTACCTACATTTGATGGGTCATCCACATTTACAACAAGAGCTTGATATATGAAGTTGGATGCATTTTTCTGCTACATCCAATTGTAGAGAAAGAAGCTGTTGAGATTGTAGCACTGCATCTTGAAGGTGAAGCAAACATTTGGTGGTTCATCCATTTGAGTCATGCTAGAGTGACTGCATATGCATATTTTACTCAAAGGTTGATCAAGAAGTTGATCAAGATTTTACTCAAAGGTTGATGAGAGGCACCTTATCTTCCATTGTTATGATGGATCTTTCTTGATGAACACTTCATTGCTCAATGAGAATATTTTTCCTTCATTATATTTGGATCCTTATGGGAACAACTTGGTCATTGAGTAGTGGTCTTCATTTGGAGATCTCTAGGAGATTGCATTTCAACATCCCATGAAATGAAAAGATAGAAATATGATTTGGGAGGATGGTATTCTCCATTGGAGGAGTACCAAGTTGGAGCATGGTAGGAGACACCCACATTTGGATGAATGGGTGTGGATGGTGAGCCACTTGCATATCTATGACATAGGGTAGTAGGAGGCATGAATGCACTGGATACTCTTGAAAGAGTTTGGCCATCATGTGACATATCCTTTATCAAAGGGGATGTTGGTGGATGGAACTTGGCATGGCACTTGCATCATATGGCTGCAAGGTGTTTGGGTGTATTGGGGTGATGTGATATCTTTCATATCAACCATCATTTTTTTTCTCCATAGTTTATATAGTGATGGTGTGGGAAGGCAACAAGAGTTGTTGTTGCTTTGGAAGTTCTTGGGAGAGTATGGGATGATTTTCTCCCATACTTTGCATGATGTTGCAGGAGTAGGAGATGGCACTATCATGGTGCAAAGGGACTAATCCTTAGCCTTGGAGGATCAAGAGGTAATTCCACTTTGGGAGGAATCTCCCATATTTTGCAGCATTATGGTAGATGACTTTGACATTTATCATGTCAAAGAATGGGGCTATGAGATGACAAGAGCTTTATGGCAAAGGCCAACAACGTTGTCACTTAGGAGCTTGGGTTTGTTGATGGGGTGTTCCTAGGATCACTTCACATATGATGCACTTAATGGAAAAGTAGGAAATGAGAGTGATGGAGTAGTGGATGGAGACACCTATTACCAGGATATGATCTTTTTGACTTGGATCTCCAAGAAGAAGAAGAATACTTTGCATGCAACGCATGGTTCATTCATTTTCATTGAGATATGTCATACCACCATGGAGGGCTCATTCTTGGACCTTATTATCATTTTACTCTCAGTACATGGTAAGAATTATGTTTTTGCATTTATTGATTATCTAACGCAGTATTTTCATTCTCTTACCATCTATATACAGTGCATTGCATTACAAAGGGAAAGCCTCTATTTGAGCTTCATGGTCATTTTGGGACCAACATCTATGATGGAGATAGCCATTTCTTGTATGGATTTGGGAAAGTGTTGTACTATTTCTTGTATGCCCAGTTGATACACAATGTCATTTACTATTTACTAGTAGATGAGATGACATGCACAACTAGAAAATTGGTTGGAGACAACTTGCCATATTATGCTCTGAAACAATAGTTAGAAAAACTATACTGTGACTACTTGGGAGAGTGTTGGTACTTTCCAGCACCATATAAAACCTTCATTACCTCTCTCATTTGGATTAAATATGATGATAATATCATATTCACTTTATATGGGATGATCTGTGCAAGAACCGAACAGTGGGTCTTTGAGGATCCAATTGCCTTTTTACTTCATGAAGGAAAAATGATTTCAACCCAAATTCAGCAGCAGCTATACACTTATCATAAATGGAGAGATAGAAAGTTTGGGATAGACAATTTGGTCCATTATGTTCAGCTATGTATCCCACCTACTTTGCAGGAGCTTAAGGTGGAGGAGATCTTTCATGAGTTGCCATGTTGGAGGGTGACTCATTTTGTATGGATGATAGCTTGGGGATGGAGGCTTCACATGGGAATAATGGTTCCCAATATATTTCATATTCCATGCCTCCATAAGGCCTCTAGACAACACATTATTGCCTCCTGTTAGGGTCCTATAATAATAGGGTTCATAATTTTTGAATTGACTTTGATTAGTCTTGTAAATATGTACATACCTTGCTTTCTGCAAGTTGTTTTCCCATATTTAAAAAAATAAAAAATGAAAAGAGGTTAAAATTCCTAAAAGAAAGATCAAAGGACTTGAAAAGAAAAATATCAAAAAGAATAAAAAGTGGACCCCAAACAAAAAAGAGACAAGAATAAGACATGAAAGTGATGCAATTCAAAATGCCACTATTTTACTTTTACTGCAAAAATAATGATTATGTGCAGCTTGTTCAAAATGCCATAATCCATGATGAGTTAAAATAGTTTAATCTTAAATTTTTCATGCTTTAAATTTCATGTTTATTGATAGAGAATAAAGATCTATCAAATAGTTTAAAATTGAAAAATCAGTAGATAGTTAGAGAATAAATGAAAAGCTCAACAATTTAATGTGAGCCCTCAGATGAAATAAGGTTAGAATTTGATAGTTTCCTACTTTAAAAGAAAAATGGATTTAGGGTTGCAAGCTTAAATGCACCCATGCAAATAATGAAAAAATGGTAGGATAAATGATGGGTAGGTAGAAAGAAGTTGCACAAGGCATGTAATAAACATCATCTGGCTAATTACTAATTCTCCCTCTCTCAAAATATTCCAGTATTAAAAACCTTCAGTTATAAAGGCTTAAAGCATTTCTCTGACTTTTGTTGGGACCAAACCAAAGGCTTAATAATAGATTGGTAATAAGTATTGGATTTCCTTCATAAATACCCATTTCCTCAACATTATCACCCTTTTCCTAAGATAAAAACCCTTTTCCTAAGTTAAAATACCTGTTTTCTTAGGAAAGTAAAAACCCTTCTGACAATTTTCATTTCATACAAGAACATTCAAACACCAAAAAAATATATATTATCCTAAGTATTAAGTGTAAAAATTTAATTATGGTACCACCATTATGAAAAATATGCCAAAAACACTTAAAATACACTTAGTACATTTATGTATATTTTTTCTCATCACATTCTTTTTCATATTAACTTTAATTTATTTTATTAATTCCTTATAAATACCCGCTCCCCCCGTAGTTATATTAATTCATTTATTTTAAAATACCCCAAAAAACCACATTATTAACCTATGGTTCTAATTCCCAATGTGATATACTCCACTTTCCCCATAGGTTAAAACATATGTTATTTATAACATAACCCACCCTACGGTCACAATACACATGTAAATCCTTTATTTGATGTGTAATTCGCATATCCCGCCTATCCCATTAAACATTAGACTTTACAGTTAAAATATGTTTAAACCTAATAACTCAATCCCGCCGCATATAAACTGTCCCGGGCCCCACGCCCATCTACCAAGCCACTACACCGATGAATCACAACTGTTTGCCAGATCCAACGAACCATAACCTATATTGCATTTTAAAGAGTGCGATCGATATTCCATTTTAGATTTGTGAAATGGGCGGTATTTCCCTCCCTTATCTCCTCCACACATCCTTTTCTCACTGGATTGCATTTAATTGTGAAATACCACAAAACACCCTTCAGCATTGTGATAACCACTTCACGGTATTCAATCCCCCAGCACCAAACTGCCTTCCTCCATTCACGCCAAAAACGCATACCGCCATATAGTTTTAATTATACAGGGTTTTGTGGCTCTGTGATAAGGCCCCAGAACACCATTTCTTCCTCTGCAAGCGCCCCAAAGACCTAAAAACCCTGATAAACACAGAACAAGCCCTCCACGCAGGATTTAAAGATTAACTTGTTTGTTTTATGTGCAAGTTTAATGGTGAAAGGTCATAAATGCATTCTACAAGTCCAAGAATGTTTTAATGAATGTATAGGTGACGATTCAGAGGTTTGTTTTAATTATAAGGGACCAGAGGTGAAAGATCAAGCTTAACCAACAACGAATCATGATCCTTGATGGTTATTAAAACCCTCCCATAGCAAGAGAATGCCACCTGCACAGAAGATGAAATAGTTAAGAGATTAGCCAAATTTTAAGGAATAGAGTCAAAAGATCAAGGAAAAATCAACATGATTAGTCCTAAAAATAGAGATAAAGGCAAAATCTTACATATTTACTTTAAAAATATAGTTTGCAGTGAAATAGGATGAAAAAATAGAGTTGTTGTTTTTACAATAGTAAAAACAGATTTTTGAAATAGTAAAAGTAAACATGGAGGCAGTAATGATTAAACAAAGATGAAAACACTTTCACCAACAACAATTAAATTTCTCTGAAGTAAAATTCAAAACAGTTAAAAGAACAAAAAGGTTAAAAGATGAAAACATAGCAGGAAGGGACATTTTTCATACATTTCTTGTTTAAGTCATAGTTTTGCAGAAACTATTGTGGCCAATCCAAGATGAATCTTTCAAAACTGGAGGATTTTTATGTTCCTAAGATGCCAATATACAAAAACCTATCTCACTTTATGCACAGGTATTACATAATGAGAGATACATGCACCTCTTCACAACCTATTTTTCGAACTGTGCAAATTTCTGTTTTACACATATTCTTTCAGAGCTTATTGTGAATAAATGGAGTTGAATTTTAGGGAACTAAGAGAGGTTTATCTCAAAAACATATTTATCAAAAATAACCACTTTCACTTTTTACATATATATCTCGGATTGATATATACAAAGGTATCGTTGGACCATAATTTTGTAGAATTTCTGGAGAAAAATGCATAAAGGAAGGAGACAATTAGTGACTTGGAAGCCTCATCATCAACTAAGAGTTGATATCAAATTCGAATTTCTCTTCTTTTATCACCATCAATCCATAAAAATAGTGCCAAATAGATTCATTATTTTTGAGCATCCTTTTATTAAGTTCTATTTTATGTAAAATGGTTTGAGATATTTGTAAACCAATATTGATATTTTTTCAAGATATTCTAGTTTATAATTTGTATAAATACTTCATCATTTAAAGTATTATTGTGGAATAAATTGCTGAAGATTTTTATAGTCAATATTTATGTACCTAAAGAGATTTTGTACCAAGTTTCAAGTGAGCAGGCTGGATCAAATTAATAAAGCATCATATTTCAGGATTCATGTATTGGGCCACTTAAGTGAAGTACTTTCTTTTGTTATTTGTTAAAATATTCTTATGTTTTCCATTCATACATATATGTGTTCTAAATTTTAATGTGAAATCACGAAGTGATATATCATAATTTGTTAAAAGCACTCTGTTATTTACTAGTTTTCATTTTGATGTTTTCTGCTGATTCCCATAGTAGGGAACCCTTAATTGCTCCCTCTTTCGAATGACCTTTGTCCTCTTCATTCCTTATCTAGATCAAAGAATCCTTGATTTCTCTTTATCCCGATTAAACCACTTCACCAATCAGCCTCAAAGATATTGAGTGACTCTGCTGTCTTTCCCTAAAAATATTTGACTTTAGAACTTGATCCTGACCTATCTGCTTGACACATTGGCTCCATTTTCCCAATGGAAAAATATATCTAACACTATCCATCTCATTAAGTGATTTTTCCCACCAAAAAAAACCAAATATCAAAACCAATTTGTCCTATATGATTAGCCTAAAATGAAACATAAAAACAAAGTTAAATATTATAGAGAGAGCCCTCTCTAAGACTTAGGAAGGCTAGATCCTAAAGATTGAAAGTAGGTTTGTGGTTACCTCGGTGAGTTCTTTCTTTAACCTTGAGAAATTAATAAGTAATAACATAGTGGTGATTCCAGTGGGGAAGACTAACATTTTCTTCAAAAATATTTTACAGGTTCAGATTTGATCTATGATGGTGGACAGTGATCAGACATACAAAGGTTAAAATCATCCACCTGGCGACCCCACTGTCCAAGATCCAGAACTTCAAAGTTCAAAAGAAACTCCATAACCAAAGAATCCATATTCCAAATCATTAATGATGATACAAGATGACAGGGTCTGTGGAAAACCTTTCATCTCATGAGATTTTCAATGAATTCAGGGACGAGTTATTAGAATTTCAGCTTGATGAGGATTTTCTAAGAGTTGTCTTTCTTATTTTGAAATCAAGAAAATGTTATCCTCAACTTAAAATATGTGTTCTTGAGTTAGTTTCTAAAAAATATGAAAATGGCATTAAACTTTTGCATTCTCAAATTCAGTCTTATAATTTCCAAGATCCTAAATAATTCTTGGAAAATATTCCTTCTCCAAAGCAAGAGGAAATTGTATTACCTTTTGAAATGCAAATTGAGGATGATCATGCTTTCAAGTACAAGACTGAAGAAATATTTTCAGGGTTTAATATTAAGGATGCAACTAATCAGTTAGTCATTGAAGGCTTAGAAACATAAATCATACATCATGATTTTGATGATCCTATGGAAAATTATATGGAGATTATTTTTAGCTCAAGTCTGCAAACATGTTTTCTCTATGTGGATCAAATACATCCTCAGTTTCCATTACACATCATATCTTTGATTATGAATACACATGATCAAGTTATGCTTCCAAGTTTGATGAAAAGTAGTCAAATTATCTATTCATTTATACAACTACTTGACTAGCTTCATTGGCATTTTTGTATTACCTGATTCAAAAATATTATCAATAGATTAGAGTAGGTAGATGAGTGAAAATAAGCTCAGAATTCCAAGCATATTTTCAGTTTCAATTCAGTGTGTTTTGATATTTCAGTTTGCATAAAAGGTTTGGTTTTAGTATAATATGTCTAGCTACAGATTATATGACAGAGCATGTTGCAGATTTGGGAACAACCTAATAGAGAAGGCTACTAGTCTTAAAGTTATTGACATTTCACTAGGAAATTCCATCCCCATGTGGAGCCACTGTTATGGTCCTATAATAATAGGGTTAATAATTTTTGAATTGACTTTGATTAGTCTTGTAAATATGTACATACCTTGCTTTTTTCAAGTTGTTTTCCCATATTTAAAAAAAAATAAATGAAAAGAGGGTAAAAGTCCTAAAATAAATATCAAAGGACTTGAAAAGAAAAAGATCAAAAAGAATAAAAAATGGACCTCAAAAAAAAAAGAGACATCAATAAGACATGAAAGTGATGCAAGTCAAAATGCCACTAATTTAATTTTACTGCAAAAATAATGATTATGTGCAGCTTGTTCAAAATGCCATAATCAACGCTGAGTTAAATAGTTTAATCTTAAATTTTTCATGATTTAAATTTCATGTTTATAGATAGAGAATCTAGATCTGTCAAATAGTTTAAACTTGACAAATCAGTAGATAGTTATAGAATAAATGAGGAACTCAACAATTTAATCTGAGCCCTCAGATGAAATAAGGTTAGAATTAGATAGTTTCCTGCTTTAAAAGAAAAATGGATTTAGGGTTGCAAGATTAAATGCACCGATGCAAATAATGAAAAAATGGTAGAATAAATGATGGGTAGGTAGAAAGCAGTTGCACAAGGTATGTAATAAACAGGGAAAATTTTAAGAACCCCCCTAAATTTATATATATAATAAATGGGCGAATCCCCATGATACATAGGAAAAATGGAAGGCGATTTTATTAATAATATAATATGTATATATAATTTTTTGGCGAATATCTCACGAGATTATATTATCTTGTAAAATCATGGTGAATCACCAGTAAAAATGGTGAATCACTACTACAAAAAGGTGAATCGTTGTCTAGTGGAGTTCGGGGTGTTGGTTCCAATGAAGATATGGTAGTTGAACTAGGAGTAGAAGGAAGAGAACCACCGGGACCAAGCATGGAACATGGTGACTCGTGAGGGAAGTAGTTCTCGTGCAGTTTGGAAAAGGTGTTCTTCTAGTTCTGCTAAGCGTAGTGTTGTTGCTCATGCTACTACTAGCACCGATATTGAGGTTGGAGATGAGTTTGAGGAAGCATGGAAGGTAGCAGTGGTGGAAAATTACAAATAGTACCCCATGATGGGTACAAATTTAGCATGCAACACTATCAAATTTATTGGTTTTCATGATTCTATATATTTCCTTGTCATTCCTCTGTTATTCCTCTTTTACAGCTGTATCCCATGGCAAGTGACAGACTCAGTGCTTTGTCGGATAATTTGATATGTTCTTACATTCTCTCAAATCTCTCGTTAAGAGATGCAACCCATTGCTATGTCCTGTCCCGCAGATGGCGATACCTCGGCACTTTATTGCCTCATCTCAGATTTTGCAGCCAATTTTTTCCTCATCAAGGAAAAGTAACAGAACAAGCAATTAATAAAATCTTGTTCTTTCATTCTGCTCAGCTTCAAAGTTTCGAGCTTTCAGTTTCAATGGGTGATATGGCTATAAAGAACATTGGTAAGTGTTTTCAAAAATGGGTCCATTTTTCATGTTTGAAAAGAGTGAAAAAAATCACTTTGGGAAATGGCATGTTGCTGGAAGTTCCAAATTCCCTCTTTTCTTGCAATTGCCTCACATTTTTGAAGCTGAACTGGTTCATGTTAACAAAGCTGCCTCCTTATTTTAGTGGATTCAGTTGCCTTGTAACATGTTCTCTAGAATATATCTATACAAATGATGATATAATTGAGCATCTTGTTTAAAAATGCCATCTTCTTGAAAACTTGAGAGTCCAACGTTGTCCAGGGATGAACAGTTTGAAAATTTCTGCACTGAATCTCAAGCATTTAGATTTAAATGGACTTGATTTCCCACAACTAATAATGAATTTCATGGTAGATGATTGTCCAAGTATGTCAAGGCTGGAGGTTAGTTCTTGTGGGTTTCTGCATTTATCCACTATAGAGGTTAATGTAATTACAGGGTTTTCTACTACAAACATGTTGAGAAAAGTTACCCTTCATGGGTACCGTAGACAAGTGTGTGACCTTCATGTATTCCATGGGCTTGGAGAACTTACTCTTCATTTTGGTGTACAAGTGCTTTCAATTGAAGTTCTTGGCAGGTTTCTCAATCTTGAAGAACTCTCAATAGAAAGTGACTGGTTTAAGGCTAGTCATTCTCATGCTTTTAGCTTTAATCTTACCATACTATTTTCATCTTGGAGTGAGACTTTTCATACCAGGTTTGGATGGCAGACCCAAGCAGAAAATGTGGAAGTATCCAGCTTGACCCTTTCCTTGAAAGTTCTGAAGAAAGTTCATGTAAATATTTCAAAGTTTTACAAGGAGGAAATTGATCTTCTAGGTTTCCTATTCAGAAGTACTCCTTCATTGCAAAAAATGAAACTTACACTACCAAGATGCTCCCAATATATCCACGATTTGGGCTTCCTGAAACAACTTCTGGGTTTGAAAATATTTTCTGAATCAAATGTAATTATAACAGAAAAATATGAGGGCAACTGTGAAAAATGCAATGAAGCCTTTCTAGTGAATTGATAGAAACATGTTCCATGAAGAATGAATCAGTTTTTGTAGCTATTAAGCTTATATTCTACTACAATTTCATGGTAAATAGTTTATCTAATTTGGTCCTGGTAAACTAAGATACGAAGTTCAGTTCATGTATGGAGTAATAAAAAAATTTCTTTGTTCATGTATTGGACTAATACCATCTGTGTAATTCATCTCAAATTATCATTATATAGAATAGCAGTATATACAAATCAGATTATCACTATAGAATAGCAATATATACAAATAATCAGATTATCACTATATTGAATAGCAATATATACCAATTATATCCATTAGCATGCATGAAATGAAAACTTAATTTAAACTAGTATTTTTTTATATTTAGAGAGCCTTGATTTAATCATTTATATCCTTGTTATGATGTGCCATTCATTTAAGTTTGTTTCCTATCATTTTATTTTGTAGTCTTCCTATCCTTCTATTTTACTCATTTTTAATTCAATATATGCTTCCAGTTTATTTACTCACTCGTTTTCAATTCAATATATGATTCCATTTTATTTATTTTTAATTCAATATATGATTCCATTTTTGTTAGTAGCAGCCATTTTCCTTCCTCCAACATTTGAATATAATTTTTAAATAGTTTTGTTTGGTATCCTCAATGCATGGGTGATCAGATTCTAGCTAAATTTTGGTTTTTTTGGAGTGAAGCATATGACATTGCATGTATGGGCTAGTCAACTGTCATCTCCTTTCATTTTTTTATGTTTGAATTTAGTTGTAATCTATATGTTTGAATTTAGTTGTAGTTTATAGTTACACAAATAAACTAAGAGTATCTATTAATGTTATTTTCCAAATTTGAAATTTATATTTTAAGAGATTTTGTTCTTCATTATATGTGGCCTTCATGCAATTATCAAGATTACAAAATGTAGCATTCTTCATTCAAGTAAAGGAAGGTGAGACAAATTATTCCCAGGTCTACCATTTGTCCAAAAGATGGATTCCCACTATAAAGATGGATTCCCAGGCCATGCACTTTTTTACTCCTAGCTGCCAGACTTCCAAGGGGTACCCAAAGGTGCCAACATAAAGGTGCTGCATGAACTTGCATTACTCCAACTGCTAGAAAAATATGTGAATGGCTGCTACCATACACCATTATTGCTCCTGCAAATATTTCCACCATTCATAACTGCAGTTGCCACCACCACTGCTCCAAATGTCCATAGTCATTGATTACAGATCTAGTATAAAGAGGAGCTTGTTATATAAAAAGTGTCCTCGTTGATGAATGGGCTAATTAACAAAATAATTTAACACACAGTTCAGCATTTTCACATCCAACAAAGCTATGTACTTGATTAATAATTGAGGGTATTTATGAATTTCCCACAGCAATTTATAGGTTTTAACTTTTTATTGAGCTTGACAGAGAAAATACAAAAGACTATTTAGTCAATAAACATGTCTAGTCCCTATAATTAGTGGTGTGGAAGTCTTTTTAATGTGTCTTATGGTATGATAATATCATTTTATTTGTTGGAACTTTTCTTCTCAATCCATTAAACCAAATTCTTGCCTCATCCTTGAGGCTAAGCATAAGGTGCAAAAAATTCAAAGGGGCGAAAACCTCGGTAACTTACATTCTTCCATTACAAGAATTTTTGTTTCTCGCTATTTGCGTTTAAATTCCATTAAGATAATTTATGTTTCTTGCTATTTGCGATTAAATTCCATTAGGAGAATTTATGTTTCTTTCTATTTGCGTTTAAATAATGTCAATTGGAATGTGCATTCTATAGAGAGTTGTGTTTAGTGTCCATTAAAGCTCGCAGATGAATTTAAGTACTTGGGCTTAAAAACTCTCGACATGATTATTTGCAATGAAGGGAGGACTTCCAAATCACACGGAGTACTGTAAATCTTACGAACTTGTAACTGTAGATTTAAAAACATTAGTACTAAGTAGTTGTACAGGTCTATTAGTGAGCATATTTGTCATAGTTACTTAGCCATTATTATAATAAGTTATTCATCTTGCCACCAGGTATTGTTAAGCCATTTCTATGTAACCTATTTAGCTTCCAAAAACCTTTATGGGCCAAGGCAGGAGTAAAGGCTACCATTATGCAGTAGCCTTTGATTAATTGATATCAAACTTTAACGATCTAATCTGCTAGTATAGTTAATAGGAGCATTGTAATTTAGCATATAATGTGTGCTAATAAGATTCCACATTTTAATATGGGCACCATACACAAAATGGATCTCAGAGCTGTACATGTTTATTATTCATCATCTTTTGCATAGTGGCTAAGCCATGATTATAATAAGTTATTCATCTTGCTAGCAGGTGTTAAGCCATTCTTATGTAACTTATATAGCTTCCACAATCCTTTTTAGGCCAAGGAAAGAGTAAATAGTGATCATTTCCATTATGGAGGAGGTATGTTGTAAGTAGTGACAACATTAATGATAACCTTGAGGTATATTGTTATATTTCTAGCTCCAAGGCCTAATCATTAATATAATAACTCAACCTTAATTAGAATGACAAAATCTCATTAAGAATGCAAAACATATCCATAAGCATAGATATTGTATTTTATTTTTGTGCAGGGGAAAATATAGATCTACATTTAGTAAGTAGTGACAACATTAATGATAACCTTGAGGTATATTGTTATATTCCTAGCTCCAAGGCCTAATGTTCTCTATAGTCGCAATTCCACCTCTATAAAAAAAAAATCACAATCTGAAATTGTATCATGGTAAAATAACCAAGTGAATAGATAATAGCTCTCACCTAAGCTTTGGTCATGCTAATGTTGATGCCCAATACTCAGAATAGACTCATAACCAAATATTCTACCTAGAATTTAAGGGTGCTTGCATATACACTCTTCTCCCTTAGTGTTGGTTCTCATACTTATACAGTATTGAGGAGCTAAGAATAGATTGCATGGTATGCAAGTCAAGTAGATATGAATCGTGCATGACATTCACGTGAACCCTTTGGATTTTTCCAACATAGTTTTTATTTATTTATTTTTCTTTCTTCATAAATTTATACCTTATGAAGATTTAAGGGATGGCTACATATTCTATATGGAATATGTAAAAGATTTGACAGAAAACAAGCCTCAAAGAGCAATAATTTCATAGGCAACTCCCACCAATTTAGGAGATGCTAAAGAATATCAAAATGAATTTTCATGAGATGAATCTATACAACCTTTTATTGAGTTCATTAATGGATGGACTATTGAAATACATGAAGACTTATATAGTTCTGCAATCTCATTAAAAATATGGAATTACAAAATCATTTAGTTTTCATGTTGAAAAATATTGCTCAAGTAGTACATTAATGTCAAAATACTTCAACTACTGAAATAATATAAATACTTGCAATTGGAAGATTACAAATATTTTGCAATTGACATCTCTAGAAACTAAAATGTACAACTAGCATCATTTGATGCCACTGCATTATCCCTTATTGCATTGTAGTTACTATTGGCAGGCAAAGCAGATATGCTTTGTTTTAAACTCCTTGAAGCAATGCTATTTCCCACCAAATCCTCTCTAAGACTCTCCAACATAGTTGATACATCTCTCATAGTTTCTATTTCCCACCAAATCCTCTTTAAAAATCTCCAACATAGTTGATACATCTCTCATAGTTGTTGTTTCCCACCAAATCACATAGTTGACACCTCTCATAGTTGGACGTTCTCTAGCTGAATCTTTTGAGCATAACAAACCAACATTTAGGAGAGAAAGTATGCACTTATATGCATCATTTTCCCCAATTCATCTCCATCCATTTTCCTCAAGAGATCATTGTCAATTACCTCCTTGACTCTATCTGGAAATGCTAAGTTCACCCATTTATGCAAGTTCAAGTCTCCTACGAACATGTCACTTGTCGGTCTTTTTCTAGTAATCATTTCCAATAACAAAATGCCAAAACTATAAACATCCCCTTCACTGGAAACCCTCTCACCCAGTCCATACTCTGCATTCAAGAGAACCTTGATCAAAAATTATAGACAAGTCTATTCAAGATTGTTGTTAAGAAAACACAAATAAACATAATGTTTTAAAAAATCCATACCTGGAGGAATGTAGCCCAAAAATCCTTTTAAAGCAATTGTTGAAGTAAGTGAATCATTGAAAGTTTCACCAATTAATTTTGCAATCCCAAAATATATTACATGGCCAACCATGTCTACATCCAGTAACACATTGCTTGGTTTTATTTCCTTGAAAGTTAGTACAGGTACAACAGGCTCTGCAAAATATACTTGAAGTTGCTTAGATGTATCTTTTTGTTCTACTACTCTTAAACTATCCTGGGCAGCGTTGGCTCTCTGTATTTTTAGGCTGTGTACCTGTAACTTAATTATGACAGGAATGAAGCTCAGACCTATTTCCTCAGAGAAATATGGAGGCTGCTAAAATATGAATCCATGTGTTTTCCTACATGTCCATCCTATATAATTTAACACACACTTCAGTATTTTCAAGACTTGATTCAATCCCATTTTCAATAGGATGATCGTAGTTGTCTTGTTCTTCTTGATTGATCATATTGCAGTATTGCTAGAGTGGTGTGGAATTTTTTTCAATGTGTATTATGGTATGATAATATCATTTTATTTGTTGGAACATCTCTTCTCAATCCATTAAACCAACTTCTTGCCTCATCCTTGAGGCTAAGCATAAGGTGCAAAAAATTCAAAGGGGCAAAAACCTTGGTAACTTACATTCTTCCATTACAAGAATTTATGTTTCTTGCTATTTGTGTTTAAATTCCATTAGGAGAATTTATGTTTCTTGCTATTTGCATTTAAATAATGTTAATTGGAATGTGCATTCTATAGAGAGTTGTGTTTAGTGTCCATTAAAGCTCTTAGATGAATTTAAGTACTTGGGCTTAAAAAATCTCGACGTGATTACACTAGTACTAAGTAGTTGTACAGGTCTATTAGTGAGCATATTTGTCATAGTTACTTAGCCATTATTATAATAAGTTATTCATCTTGCCACCAGGTACTGTTAAGCCATTTCTATGTAACCTATTTAGCTTCCAAAAACCTTTACGGGCCAAGGCAGGAGTAAACGCTTCCATTATGCAACAGCCTTTGATTAATTGATATCAAACTTTAGGGATCTAATCTGCTAGTATAGTTAATAGGAGCCTTGTAATTTAGCATATAATGTGTGCTAATAAGATTCCACATTTTAATATGGGCAGCATACACAAAATGGATCTCAGAGCTGTACATGTTTATTATTCATCATCTTTTGAATATTGGCTAAGCCATGATTATAATAAGCTATTCATCTTGCCAGCAGGTGTTAAGCCATTCTTATGTAACTTATATAGCTTCCACAGTCCTTTTTAGGCCAAGGCAAGAGTAAACAGTGAACACTTCCATTATGGAGGAGGTTGTGCTTACTGCAATGCCTGTTTACCTCAATCACTGTGCCTGCAAACTTCACTCACATGACAATTGTATTGATTATAGCTGTTTCCTTTATTGCAATTTGCTTGTATATACTATATATAGACTTCATAATACTATATATAAACTTCATTTGGATTATAATGTAGTAATACTAGAGCTGTAACTCCCATTTTCTAGAGTACTTGAGTTGCAAAAATTGGGCTTGTGTTGCATAGTTTAGCGATGGCAGATCGATGTTTTTGGTGCCTCCCTCTGACTTTTCAGAACATGTTCTCAAGACTCCTGACAGAAACCATATTTTTGGGCTTCCCTAATTCATTCTCCATTCCTCTCTCAAGTTCTTGAACTCAACAAATGCAACAAACTTTATTATTAAGAAAAACATGTACATTTTTCTAAATATGTCAACAATAAGGAGAAAATGCCTTGCACTAGATACTAAAGGTGTCTTCATGGGTCCACAAAGGATCACAACAGACTAATACCAAACTTCACATCACACTCCATACGTTTTCTTCACCAAATATCTTCCAACACTATTTTCAAGGCAAGCATGTTGCACATGCATCTTTCTCCTCTTAAACTGAAAGTAAACCACTAACCATCTTAGGTTTGCTCTAAAGGGAAGTTAAGATGCTAATAAATTTGATGCCATCATGGAAAAATACCTTAGATACCCCTTGAAGACAATTTTTATGATCATGACAGTTTTTAAATTAGAATAAATAATTAATTGTCTTGGGTCCAAACCCACATCTTTGGGTCAAAACTCCAACTACTTAGGTAACTTGCCCAACCAACTCCTTTTGGTGGGTTTTCACCTCTCAAAAATTCCTTTGAGCTACCCAAATTCCAACATAGTCCACCAAGCAACAAGTAGGTAATGATGTTATCCCTTGGCCATATGGTCTCAAGCTTCCCCACTCTAGCTTCCTAGTGTCAATCCCCATATCTTGGCTTAGAACCCTACCCTAGAGAATTACCATGACTAGCCTCCTAGTGTAACTAGTGTGGTCAATTCTTAATATTTATTTACTTGGGTAGTTTTCCGTAGTCTCTTTCATGGACAAGACATGTAAACATTACATGAGTTGGTGATCTCTGTTTGACTCCTGGATTTGTTTGTGGAAGCTACATTTGCAGCCCTTTTTTCTTATATTAAAGCCATATGTATATCATTCCTTTAATAGTTAAAGGAATCTGTATATATATATATATATATATATATATATAAACTCCACTTCATAAACTGCTACACTCCAAATACCTTCCATGGAAATGCTGCACTCTATTCCATAGCCTGCAATCATGAGAAGAAACAAATTACACATTATAGACCTGAAATCCTAAATCACAGGTCCCAATCCAAAAGGACAGTGTATGCATATCTCAGGAGACAAAACAGTCAAACCCCTCTCTAAGAATATACGAAATCATGATTAAGGTTCTGTTATGATGTCGAATCTGTAAAATAAATAGGAAAGCTATTTGATGCTGACCATGGCAGAGACATATAAGGGCTTTGGCTTGCCTATTTTCCGGTACCCATTTTCAAGTAAAGAGCTTCACTCGTGAAATTTTAATAAACTCCTGCATAAGGATTTACTTCAAATAACATCAGTCCAGAAATTTTTGAGCTTCCTTATTTAAAATTATTATGACAGTGTTCTGTTATTCACCTCTTCATATTTGACGTTACTGTGCTGTTCCCCTGGCATATTTGGCGCCTGAATAGAAAAGCCAGTAGAATCGGATATTTTTTTTTAACTTGAAGTAGAAATGGGAACAACTTTTGGAAAACATAAAAAAAAATTTCCCATCCTCTGCAATGTGATAAGGATGCTTATATTGGTAAATCCATAACCTCTGAAGTTCAGTGACCTATCTCAATTAATACTCTGTTTCTAAGTGATGCAAGCTTAACATATAAACATATTTCTTACCATTCCAACTACAGTATAGGAACATAGTAGATGGATCTGAAATCTATGAGGACCGATCCAACAGAAACTTGCACGAAAAATCTTTTGTTACCCAGCAATTGAACATAGCACATGATAAATGGAGATCTCAATAACATAAGTGTTGTGTCGGAGAGGGTGTATAGGAAGCCACGGGTGAAGAAAGAAATCCAATACTGGCATTTGAGAGGATCTATAGGAAGTCTTGTGTTGTAAAGGAAGCCATTCTCAGAACTTGAATCAACTCGGGGCACTGCATTTGCAGTTTTCAACACTTCCACAAAACCAAATCAGTTCCTCCAGAGGTGGTTAACATACAATTTAACAAATTACATCTCATTTTATGAATCGTAACAAGAAGAGCAAGCAAAAAACTTTTTTATTCCCTTGCTCTTACGCCTCCAATGCAAAGTAACAAGAAAAATACTCAGCATGGAAGCTGGCACCCTGGACTGAGGGAATATGTCTCTGGCTCGGAGACCTCCTATTACTTCACTGTTGACTGGTCCTGTGATTTCCATCTTGCATTCTGGGGCTGGAAAATGATTGATATGAAAATGGTGAATATAAGTATATAAATTTTAGTTTGGGAAATTGATTATCAGGAAGCATTTCTTAAGTAGATAGGTTCCACAAGTAATGGTGATTTCTTTCCAGTTATTTATCTTGACCTAGTAATTAAATGTGCACCTACTACCAAAACCCATGAGAAATTAACTCAGTAGTGCATGGTTAGAAACATTTAGGAATAAAAACATTGCATCTAGCTACATTCATCCCAATAAAAAATGATGATACAAACACAGTTTTGATGAAATCAATGCACTGTAAATGTCATAGTAATTATATCGAGAACTCATTGTCTAACAGACTTTGTGCTCCCATTGGTTTTTTTTTCATTTTACATGTACACATCTATCAATGTGTATTCATTTGGTTGAAAGTGTTCGCATTTTTCCCTCTTAGGCCTAATTTTAAATTTTAGCAGTTGCATACAAAAATGGAGTTCCCAAACTTTAAGAGCTAAACAATACAAATTAAAGGACTGTCCACTTATGAGACAATGTTTTTTCCAACACAAAAAGTTAGAACCAGAAATAACAAAAAGGAGACATTAGATTGCTGCAACAAGTTGTTGATTATACATATATGGTCGGAGGTAAAAACTGAAGTGCTCAGCATCACTGTACTCAGTGATCAACCAGAGCCCCCTATTCAAAGCACAGTCCGCTTTAGATAATCGATGTGCGGCACCATTTCTTTCCCTGTATGTGTGAAGTTTGAAGGCAATAGAAAGTTAAAAGTGTGCCTTATCCTCAATAAATCTTCCAATAGATTAGCAAGAATGATATTTCGACATTGTTGCACCTCTTTTACCCAGTTGATGACTAACATAGAATCACCAAAAAATTGAAGCTGGTCACATCCTTTTTCTATTGCAAATGAAAAGTAACAAGAAAAATACTTCGGAAGTTTGAAATTTTGTGTCCATTAAAAAGATCACTCGCTCTTTAGCACTCATTGGAGGACAAGATATACGAGGTTAATAGGTCTGGATCTTTATACATCTTACAGAGACACAAATGTAATATATATATACTCGAATTGGTCCAAAGTCTTCTGCACAATATGCTCTTGATTCAGGTGAGACAGTTGAAGAAAAACTCTTTGGACCTCACCTGCGCTCATGTCTGATCTAATTTCAAGATATTTTCTAAAGCTGCTATCAACATAAATTCAAAGATGACAATCAAGAGAAGGGTCAAACAAACAATTGACTCCTCTTTCAAATTTTCAAATTCCAAAATGTTCTCAAAATTTATAATTAACATAAATTCAGAAATGTGACCAACACAGCTCATTAAAAATCACACTCAACAAATTTTGAACTACACAGGAAACAGAGTTTACCATCTGCCCATATGAACTGTATAAAGCATATTTTAATTTCTGCAACTGCGATATGTGAATTATTTATGATTTATACCTTAGACATAAACATAAGAGCAACAAGCACAACACCACTCCAAAATGTTTGATGGGAAACATAATTTACCATCAAAGAGTAAATTGTAGAAAGCATATCTCTGCAACTAGAGTTATGTGAATTATTTACAAATTGTACCTTGCACATAGGGGAAACAAGCACAACAACACTCCAATAGTTAGGTTGCTTTCGATGGATGAGAAGTGCAACGGCTCCCCCCATTGATTCACCATAAACTAACCTCGTTTTATCCATATACTCAACGCGATCTGTAATGTAATTTCCATACTGGCTTGTTACTATGCACAACTGCATATCTCATACAATTCTCTAAGTCTAATTCACATACCGTCTTCTCACTATCCACCACTATGGATGTCATAAAACTCGAAGTGAACATAAATCACCATAACATTTTTATATAGTGCATGCATAAAAGGATCCCAATTACACATACAAGCAACGCTCCTAAAAAATGTTGCACACTCGGCTACAAGGTCATCGAAGCTTTTTATGTAGCATCGTGTTCCTACAGATTTGCCATGTCCTTCATAGTCTATACCAAATACTGCATACCCAACCTTTGCAAGCCTCATTCCTGTATCTGTGAGCAGTTTCAAGTGGGTTAATTAGTTTTGAAAATAATAAAATTCATAAGCTCTACCAAATATTCTTGTTTAGCTAACATCTTTTTCATATTCAATTATAGTCCATGGACCCAAGTTAACCACTGATAGTCACATTCCAAATACCTTCCATGAAAATGTTGCACTCTATTCCATAGCCTGCAATCATGAAAAGAAATAAATTACACATTATAGACCTGAAATCCTAAATCACAGGTCCCAATCCAAAAGGACAGTGTATGCATATCTTTGGAGACAAAACAGTCAAACCCCTCTCTAAGAATATACGAAATCATGATTAAGGTTCTGTTATAATGTCGAATCTGTAAAATAAATAGGAAAGATATTTGATGCTGACCATGGCAGAGACATATAAGTGCTTTTGCTTGCCTATTTGCCAGTACCCATTTGCAAGTAAAGAGCTTCACTCCTCGTGAACTTTTAATAAACTCCTGCATAAGGATTTACTTCAAATAACATCAGTCCAAAAAATTTTGAGCTTCCTTATTTAAAATTATTATGACAGTGTTTTGTTATTCACCTCTTCATATTTGACGTTACTGTGCTATTCCCCTGGCATATCTGGCGCCTGAAAATAAAAGCCAGTAGAATCAGATATTTTTTTTTAACTTGAACTAGAAATGGGAACAACTTTTAGAAAATGGAAAAATGTTTTTCCCATCCTCTGCAATGTGATAAGGATGCTTATATTGGTAAATCCATAACCTCTGAAGTTCAGTGACCTATCTCAATTAATACTCTGTTTCTAAGTGATGCAAGCTTAACATATAAACATATTTCTTACCATTCCAACTACAGTATAGGAACAGAGCAAATGGATCTGAAATCTATGAGGACCGATCAAGCAGAAACTTGCACGAAAAATCTTTTGCTACCCAGCAATTGAACATGGCACATGATAAACGAAGATCTTGGTAACAGAAGTGTTGTGTCAGAGAGGGTATATAGGAAGCCACAGATGAATAAAGAAATCCAATACTAGTGTTTGAGAGGTTCTATAGGAAGTCTTGTGTTGTAAAGGAGGCCATTCTCAGAACTTGAATCAACTCGGGGCACTGCATTTGCAGTTTTCAACACTTCCACAAAACCAAATCAGTTCCTCTAGAGGTGGTTAACATACAATTTAACAAATTACATCTCATTTTATGAATCGTAACAAGAAGAGAAAGGAGAAATTTTTTTGATGCCCTTGCTCTTATGCCTCCAATGCAAAGTAATAAGAAAAATACTCAGCATGGAGGCTGCACCCTGGACTGAGGGAGTATGTATCTGGCTCGGAGACCTCCTATTACTTCACTGTTGACTGGTCCTGTGATGTTCATCCTGCAGTCTGGGACGGGAAAATGATTGATATGAAAATGGTGAATATAAATATATAAATTTTAGTTTGGGAAATTGATTATCAGGAAGCATTTCTTAAGTAGATTGGCTCCACAAGTAATGGTGAATTCTGTTCAGTTATCTATCTTGACCTAGTAATTAAATGTGCACCTACTGCCAAAATCCATGAGCAATTGACTCAGTAGTGCATGGTTAAAAACATTTGGGAATAAAAACATTGCATCTACCTACATTCATCCCAGTAAAAAAAGATGATACAAACATAGTTTCAATGAAATCAATGCACTGTAAATGTCATAGTAATTATATCGAGAACTCATTGTCTCACAGACTTTTTGTTCCACCATTATGTCGACATGTGCAGCCCACCCAACACAGGCAACCATTACCCTGCCATACTGGATATTGGGAGCAAGTTTTACCTGCAGCCATTCTAGATATTGGAGGCAAAATTCGTTCCAAAACCCTCGAATATGGTAAATCAGGGTGAATACAACCCAAACCCTTGTCTCACAGACTTTGTGCTCCACCATTATGTCGACATGTGCAGCCCACCCAACACAGGCAACCATTACCCTGCCATACTGGATATTGGGAGCAAGTTTTACCTGCAACCATTCTAGATATTGGGGGCGAAATTCGTTCCAAAACCCTCGAATAAAACCCTCGAATATGGTAAATCGGGGCGAATACAACCCAAACCCGTGCAGACTAGTAAATGCGGAGGCGAATCCAGTTTTTCACCTTTTATGCGCCTTTATTTTTTTTGGCTAAAGTATAATAATTAATTATTTTTAAAATAATTTTGGGGCTAATTATGTAAAACTATACAAAACAGGTTTTATATAAAAAATTCGCCCCTCTAAAATCTAAAATCCCTTAAATTTCGCCTTTGGGCTAAAATTCGCCCCTAAAATTTTCCCTAGTAATAAAACATCATCTGGCAAGATTACTAATTTCCCTTCCCTCAAAATATTCTAGTATTAAAAACCTTCAGTTATTAAGGCTCAGAGAATTTCTTTGACTTTTGTTGGGACCGGACCCAAGGCTCAATGACTAATTGGTAATAAGTATTGGATTCCCTTTATTAAAACCCATTTCCTCAACATTATCACCCTTTTCCTAAATTAAAATCCCTTTTCCTAAGTTAAAACATATTTTTTCTTAGGGAAAGTAAAACCCCCTTAACTAATTTCATTTTGTACAAAAACATTCAAAAAACCCACAAAATTTCTATTTATGCTAGGTATAAGTGTAAAAAGGGCTACCATTATGAAAACATGCAAAAAATACTTAAATCACACTTTACTTAGTGTTTATATGCATTTTCCGTCCATTCAATTTCATATTAACAATCAACTTATTTTTATTAAATCCCTTATAAATACCCCATCTCGTAGTTATATTAAACCATTCATATAAATATCCCAAACCCACTTTATTAATATTTAACCTATGATTTTAATTCCCAACGTGACAAATATTTTTGCTCCACCATAGGTTAAAACATATATACTATCAAAACCCACCAAAGGTTATAAAACACATGAATATCACCCATTTTCCATGTAAATCACATATCCGCCTATCCCGTTAATACATTATTTTATACGTTTAAAACTTTTTTTTTAAATGTATTAACCTGACCCTGCCGCATAATAAAAATCTCGGGCCCCATGCCCACATGCATAGCAACTACACTGCTCAATCTCCACCATTCACAAACCCTTCCTCATATTTGACGATCCAAAACCCATATCACAATTTCAATAGCGAGATGCTTAATTGATTTTGATTTTGCAATATTGGAGGTATTGCCCTCCCCTCGCTCCTCCACGTGTCCACTCCTTACTGGATCGCATCCATTCGCATAAAACCGTTAACCAATTTTCTCCTATGCGATAAACTACTTACCTGTTGACCCCGCAATGTGAAAATGACTTGCCCACCCTTGCACAAATGTGTTAAATCATTCCTCTACTGTGATAAACCATTTTTTCACTCTTTGCTAAAGGCAACAAAATAATGCAATGAAAATCATGAACCATTGTGGTAAGCTATTTGAAGTTCAGAACCCATCTCTACCCTTATTCCCACACCTCTGTAAAATTGCGAGAAACCCCTATTATGGCTAGAACTCCTTTCACTGTATTCCTTGTTCCCTAAAGTCATTAATGGATTCCCTTCCGACTTGTGTTTTATTAACAAATTTTTTTATTTTTGCAGGTTATTCTCAGAATAGAAAATTGGGCCAACAGTTTCAATACTAGTTAACAAACTTGTTTGCTCCAAATTCTCAGATTTTAATCCAAAAAAAACTTCATTCAACAAATAGTTTGTATACAAAGAAAGAATTAAATAAAAGTTAGAGAGAGATCAGAAAGATGAAATTACACAGTGAATGGTAAAATTAAAGTAAGAATTCACAGTGATAGTGAAAACATAATCGTCAAAGAGCATCACAGTTAAAGTGTATAAGATAAAAGTCAGAGTGAAAGTCAAATAAAAAAAAAACAAAGCAATCAAGGTAAAATAGTAAAGTAAACATGGAGGCAGTAATAGTCAAACAGAGATTAAAATACTTTCACCAAAAAAATTTAATTTTATCCAAAGTGAAAGTAAAAACAGTTAAAAGAACAGTAAGGTTAAAAGATGAAAACATAGCAGGAAGAGACATTTTCCAGAAATTTCCTGTTTAAGTCATAGTTTTGTAGAAACTATTGTGGCCAATTCAAGATGAATTTTGTAAAACTAGAGGAGGTTTATGTTCCTAAGAGGCAAATATACAAAAAAATATTTCACATTTTACACAGGTATTAAATAATTAGAGATACATGCACATCTTCACAACCTAGTTTTTAGATTGTGCAAAATTCGGTTTTAAACATCATTTTGCAGAGCCTATTGGGAACAATTGGAGTGGAATTTTAGGAAATTGAGAGAGGTTTATCTCAAAAAAATATTTATCAACAATAACCTCTTTCATGTTTTAAATATCTATCTCTTATTGAGATACAAAAAGGTATCATTGGACCCTAATTTTGCAGAATTTTTGGAGAAAAATGCACAAAGGAAGGAGACAGTTAGTGACTTGGAAGGCTCATCATCAACTAAGAGTTGATATAAAATTTGAGTTTTTCTTATTTTTTCAATATAAATCCATAAATATAGTGCCAAATATATTCATTAGTTTTGAGTGTCCTTTAGTTAAGTTCTATTTATGTAAAATAGTTTGAGATATTTGTAAACCAATCTTGATATTTTTTCGAGATATTCTAGTTTAGAATTTGTATAAATACTTCATCATTTGAAGTATTGAGTGTGGAATAAATTTCTGAAGAAAACTATAGTCAATATTTTTGTACCTGAAGGGATTTTGTACCAAGTTTCAAGTCAGTAGGCTAGATCAAATCAATAAAGCATCATGTTTCAAGATTCATGTGTTGGGCCAACTTAAATGAAGTACTTTCTAATGTTATTTGTTAAATATTCTTATGGTTTCTTTTCATACATACATTTGTTCTAAATTTTAATGTGAAATCAGAAAGTGATATATCAGAATTTGTTAAAAGAAATCTGTTATTTACTAGTTTTCATTTAAATGTTTTATGCTAATATCTAGACTAGGGAACCCTTAATTTCTCCCTAATTTTGATTTACCCCTACCTTTTCAGTCCTTATCCAGATCAAAGAATCCTTGATTGCTCTTTATCCTAATTAAATCACTTCACCAATCAGCCTCAAAGATCTTGAGTGACTCTGTTATCTTGCCCTAAAAATATTTGACTTTAGACCTTGATCCTGATCTGTCTTCTTGACACATTGACTCCATTTTTCCAATGGAAAACCAGATATATTATTATCCATATCATTAAGTAATTTTTCCCACCAAACCAAACCAAACATTAAAACCAATTTTTTCCATATAACTAGCCTAAAATCATATATTAAAACTAAGTTAAATCTTATAGAGAGAGCCCTCTCTGAGCCTTAGGAAGGCTAGATCCTAAAGCTTGCAAGTAGGTTTGTGGTTACCTCAACGATTTCTTTCTTTAACCTTGAGAAATTACTGAGTGATAGCATCTCCATGAGTATTTTACTTCTTCATGATGATAGCTATTTGGGATGGTCACCAAAATCTAACTTCCATACTTGGGAGGAGCAACTTGGAGATTTATTGATGAGACAACATCTTGTTCCTTGGAGGAGTTTATCATTTGAGAATGCTACAGGGGGAAGAGAGGAGGTTCTTCAGTTCTATCCTTACATTTGCTTGAGGGAAAGCAACATTTTGGAGGGGAGGACTGTAATATTCCTAAATTAGCATGCAGCTAATTGGAATATTAATTTTTCTCTTTTCATTTATTTAGATGAATAAATGGGTAGGGAGACCCATAAATCTCTTTAGTAGGAACAAAATCCCTCCTAATGTGAAAATTGATCATCTTAATAGCTGGATAAATCACCCTCATGTGTGAACAGGGGCTAATGCATATGGACAAGGTCAAGTTTTACCAAGTCAACAATGCTAGTATGGAGGGAGTGGATCATCATTAAAAGACAATGCAGTGTGAATGGAAGGAATATTCCATGATAGTGGAAACCCTAATGAGTGGGACCCAAGGTGAGAAGGCTCACATTATTTATAAGGAGGGAAAGACATTCATATGGGGTTATGTTATTGATTATTGATTTTATGGTCTGCATGACTTCTTGCACTCTCTAGATGTTTAGCTGAGATTGTTGTGCTTTTTAGCACAGGGTTTTCTCAAGCAAGGATCCCATATCTTCCCTTGAGGTAGACTCTTGGAAGAGTATTGTACTATTATTTCCACACATCCAAAATTTTGGCCAAGCTTTAGTCTTCAACTACAGTGCAGTTTCTGTTTAGATTTGTGTTGTGTTGCAGGGTGTTGCAGTGGAGGGTTGAGAAACCCACTTTCTGAGCTATTTTTCAGGGGAGGAAGAATTATTGTCATTGGGAGATTAACAATGGAGGTTCTTGAGATTTCTTTCACATCTTGGCACCAAGCCAACCTATTCCCATCATCTACAGCTTAGATTCCCTATTTTACTGCATTATTTCAGTGAGAATTTGTAGTGGAGGTTTTAGTGCTTGATTTGGAGGGTGAGATCTTTAGTGTTAGGATCAACCTTTCTCTTGGAGGATTTGTTGGAGGAGATCTATTTATTTCTTTATCAGTTCAGCCACCTCCTTACATTATTCATTTTGTAGCTGCAATTTAGCCATAGGGCTACAATCCGACATTTTGTACTTTTGGGTATTTCCGGAAACACTTTCCGAGTTCTTTTGGAAAAGTGTTTAGGATTCTAGATCTTCACGCCTAGCATTGTTTGAGATATATAATAGAAGATCTGTATTGATTTATATTTATGCAGCAGTTTATGCCCTAAATCTTTGTTGTATTAACTCAAGGAATTTGTATAGCAACAATTTTTCATGTGATTGCATATTTGGTTATTGAAGGCTTGTATGGTGTTGCTTGTGACTTGATATTCAAGATATTGTGCATATTATTTAATAATATGTTTAATAATATGGATGTAAATTTTTATCAGATATTGGTGTACTGATGTATTCACTACTACTTTCCATGTTTATGTGATATATTGCTTCTTTCCCCATTTGGGAATATGACAATGATGGTATGTTGGTATGTTGCACTAGCTTGGAGTTATTCCCATGATGATGATCTTCATGATCATGTTGTTTTATATAGTTGATGATGGTTGCTACAGATTTTAGACTTGAGGATCCTTGATGATTAGGTATCCTTGGTCTACTTGGTCTTCATGTTCCCAAATTAGGTCTCCTATGATGACATGTTATACATTGGGCCCGAAGAGGATATACATGTGTTTTTGGATTCTTCATATGGTTGTGTAGGTCTTGGAGGATGTCTGGAAGGTATGGGAGTTGCATACTGATAGAAGAGATTTTCGTGGAGAAGATTTATGGATTAGTTGCTTAGTATGGTTAATGGTTGGCATCTTAGTCAACCTAGTTTGACTAGGGATGATGATGGAATTGTTGTAGTGACTTGGTGAAGTTTTGTAGAGGTGTTGCAGACTTCCAGAGGTCCTACAGAGGTTTATCAAGCTCTGAAATAATTTTATGAAATTTATGAGTTGAGGAAGCATGTTTCTTAGTCTCCTCTGCCATAGTCGCATGGAAGGAAGTTCAAGGGAGCGGTTTTAGGCTCTAGCTGCATGGAGAGAGGTTATAGCTCCAAGAGGAAAAATTTTCATGCAAGGAAGTGATAAGGGAGTGATTATGGGTTTTGACAAAATTTTCTCTACATTCCTCACGTTTCTGAGCCTATTTTGGTGTTGTGGAAGTGTTTTTGATCGATATTTTTCGGCATATAGTCAAAAAACGTTTGTGGGCCCTCTAGATATTGATCAAGGTTGAATATAACAAAGGGCTAGTGGATTTAATGATTGATTTGGTCAAGAATCCTTCCTTAACCAAATCAGAAGTGTGTGAAAAGGATTGTTGAGTCTTCCATAACCTGTAACATTTACTTAGTGTCTCAACACACGAATACGATAAATACAGGAATATTTTTATTTCATTTGGTTGGATTCTTGGAGAGTATGTGAGAATAACATTGTGGAGAATTATGAGTGAGCAGAGTATGTAAAATTTGCTCACGTATGTTATGTAGAGATATATCAAAGATTTGTGAGAAAAAATCAAAGTTAGAGTGGAGAAGAACATTCAAATTATGTGTGTAGTTTGTGGCATAAAATTTGTATTTGGTTTTGTGTTTGTGAGCAATGTTTTGTTGTGTGAGTAGTGAATAAATTCCCTTCTCTAGAAAAATATTTATTATTCATATTTGATGAGAAGAATGTTGCGCATGTTGAGCGAATTGAGAACCTAGTTTGAAAATATATGAAAGGTGGTTCGCATGGAGGAAGTGAAGGCATGGAAGCTTCATTAGAGACAATGATTTGGCTGATTCATAGTAAGAAGAGTTTTCTCCATCCAATAGGAGTTGGGAAATCCAATGGTGGTCAGGCGAGGATTGTTGGTTGTGGGAACTTTCGGTGGATGGTAATCAGTAGATACACGAGAGAAATAGATTTCCAAATTGATAGATGCCATCATATTGTAGAGGAAGCCAATTCTTTCAGATTATGGTTGTAAGCTAATCCATGTACAATTTTGTTAGCATATAACAAAAGGAATTGAGTATTGCAGCAACACTGGGGTGATTTTCTCTCGCTAGGGTTTTCACCAGAAATACGTTTGTTCTTGTGTGTGCATGTTTTTTTTATCATGGTTATTTCTCATGATTGTTATGGTTTTAGCTTATTGCTTCTCACACATTTTTATGAGCTAATATTGTGAATGTGCATGGATAATAGACATTGAAGAAAGAGTTTAAAGTGGAGAAATTTTGTATAAAGTTCATCACTACTGATTCACCCCCTCCCTCCTCAGTAGTGAATATATTTCCAGAAATTAGTATTAGAGATAGTGCTCTTTAGTGAAGTTCGACCACTTGGATATTAGATCATGGATCGTGGCAATAAATAAGAGAAGGATGTCTCAAAATAAAAGAATGAAGAAGAAGAAGGAATAAAATCAGTCCATTGCAAAAGAAGCTATAAATTCTGAATCAGATGTGTCACGAGGTAATAGTTTGAAATTTTTTTTTAATTATAATTCTAATGATTCTTTTGAGGTTGATGATGAGAAGGATATTTTTTCTCTAAAGCTAAATATAAATCAACAATGGTTTTTATCAAGGAATTAGTTGTTGAAGTAGATAAGTTAATAGTTGTATGTAGTGATCATAAAAAATTGTTTCATATTTGTGATGAGAAAGAGAAAAATATCAAGGAGAAGCTCACTACCTTGAGAACCCAACTTGAGGATGAAAAAATAAATGAAGAAGTAATGTGAAACAAACAAAAATAAAATAAAGACTATGTTGAGGCTCCCGAAAATGTAGTAGAAAATTTGACAAGGAAACTTGAAGAAAAGGACTAGCAGCTTGAAAGGGTTAAGAGAAACATAACAATGAGAAAATATAGCTCTAACCTTCAAGGAAGATATGAAAGTTTGGATGTAGGAAATATTAAAATAATAGATTCAAATAACCCTACAATGAATATTGTGAACACACATGATAATATTAGAGAGAGGAGGCAAAAATTTCATCAATAGTAAAGAAGATATTTGAAAGGAGATTCTATTTCAAGAAGATCATACACTCCTAGAGTTGATAATAGAAAAATTCAAAGGAGAAATAAGAATTCATTTGCTTTTTTTATGAATGAGTTCAATTTTCACCAGCTTGGACACATGGAAGATTTTTGTAGGAGAAAAATAGACATCCATGCAACAGTTTGGGCAACAAGGAATGAGATCATCCTTCAGGTATACGTGTTCATTTGATGTTTTATGTTATTCTTGTAACATTTTTGGGAATAAATCCAGTGAATTCAAGTCTAGTACAAGAAGTTGGAAATCTAGCATGAGGAACAACCGATTGGATCCTTTAGCTCCTTATCTTGGTCATGTAGATTATTTTATGTGTCAAAACTTTGTACACATGGATAAGGATTTCTTGATGCCTAGATTGATGAGACCGTCAATAAGAAAAAAGAAGTCCAAGATACATGCACAACAAAGAAGCCAACCAAGAGCCTTGTAGAAGAAAAAAAAAGAACAATTAGGAAGATGTGGTATTGATTCTTTCTCACACGATGAGGATGAAAAATGGTATATTGATAGCAGTTTCTCTCATAACATGTCAAGAGATAGGAGAAAATTTCACTTCCTTAAGAGAATAAAAGTGGTCAGTTGATTTTGAAGGAAGTGAACTAGCAGGAGTATTGGGAAGTGGCAAGGCCTACCATGGTGAAAAGAGGACCAATGTTGAAGATATTTGACTCATTGGGGTTCTTAAGCACAACATTCTAATTGTGATCCAAAAGGTTGATGGTGATAAGGAAGTGGTATTCAACTTCAAAGGTTACTTCATCAGGCAAGAAGGATAAAAGAGGGTAATTGCAAGAGGATTCAAGACCCCAGATAATATATATATGTTTAAGGGAAGAGTGAGAATAAAGAAGACACCAAGAGAGTAATCGTCCTCATCAAATTCATAGTAGAAGAGATGAACACATATTGTAGTCTGCTCTTGCATGTTAGATATTTTAGACTAGAAAATCGATGTGAAGCCTTCATAGAGGCTCAGGGGGAGTATATGGCACTCTTTGTTTTTGAATTTATTTATTTGTGATGGTATTGGTGATCATCTCTTTGATTATTTTTTTCTTGATGATGAATTTTTTCTACTGATGTTTTCCTTTCTAAGGTGTGATCAGGAGGAGACATGGCAGATGTTTAGGGGGAGCACTTTATATGTTTCCAATATTTCGATGGCATTATGGCTCCTTGGTGGAGTTGGATATGCATATCATGCTATTTCATTTTCCATTGTATATGTTTGTGTTTAATCATATATGTTTTCTATATGGTTTGGAATGGAGTTGGCTTGTTTCTTAAAACTTGGGTTGATGATATTATGCATGTGTTGATGCCATGGAGATGAGTATGATGATGGTTCATAATGTTCATATTTATGATGGATGTGTTTCATATTGATGTTGCTGCTATATATGGTGATGTTGATGATTTCCATGATGGTGTATGTTGTTTATAGTTGCCGATGTGATGTTGTTGCTATCAGTTTATGATTATCTTGTAGAGGTTCATGTTCCATGTGATGGTTATTGTTGCTGCCATGTACAAATATAGAGAGCTAATATATTGGGATGATTGATGTGATATGTTGTTTCTTTATGATGTTGTTGATATATGATATTGTTGGACCACTATTTATTGTTATGAGTTGTTGATTACTACTACTGAGATCTTGATTTATGGGTGGTGATTTGGAGAGACTACCACATGTTCTCATATGATATGCATTGTTATTATTTTGTTATCACATAAGGCAGATATCATGTATGTCATGTACTTGTTTATGTCATGCATTGAGGTGAGCCATGGTGTATGGTAATTGTAGTGAGTGTATATTTCAGCCATGTTTTATGATGCTTCATCACTCAATGTCATTTATCAGCTATATACCTCATTTAACAACTCCATATTATGCTCATGAGATCATGGATTATTATTGTAGATCATTTGATATGAGTCATAGAGTCTTGACCCATGATTGGAATATGATGCATAGTCAGTCATGAGAGTTGGTTCAGCCATATATGGTCTTATGTTTTAATTTTACAACCATGTATTATCAATCTTCTAGTCATGTAATCAGCCTATGAGGACATGTAATTTGTTGCATATCTTTTGTTCATATTTTTGGTCCATGTGGAGTAGCCTCTTGCATGTGGCAAGGAGGCATTGGAATCTAAGTACTTCAGTTTACATTCAACCATGGAGATGATTGCATTTAGTGGAGTATGGTTGGTCATACGATTGTAACATGTTATCATGGATTTGTTGCTATTGTGTCTACTTCAGAGAGATTTTGCATTTTTTTTGGCGATGTATGGGTTAGCTATTGTTGGGTAGTTCAGTGTTAATGGATTGTTTTTGTTGTTTCTTTGAATTTGATCAGTGTTGTTGCTACTAGTAGATTATATTATGTTTCTACTAATATGTGTTGGTGATATGATCTTCTTTGTCACTATGACATGGATTATGTTGTTGATTGTTGATGTTGATTATTGTCATGATTCCCTGGGAGTGAGAGAGTTTATTGTTAACTTTGATAGGAGATGTATTTTGTTGCTCGACTTTGTTTATGATTGGAGATATATTGTGTCTAGGGGGAGTAGTAGAGCACGTATTCTCTAGGTGGAGTGTTGTTGTTATTCTTAGTCTTGCGCTCCATTGTTCATCACTTGCATATACTATTGAGTGGACTTATTTTTTATTTCTTTTTTCTGTGGAGCCCATTTCATGTAGAGTAGTATATAGAATTATTCCTTGACATTCTTAACCATTTTCTATTGTTTTCAAAGGGGGGGAATGTAATGATTTTTTATCAGATGATTTCTTGAGCTACGGGGTTGACATCAATGCCTTTTGGATCGGGGTCCCCTAGGGTGTATTTTTGGGTTAATTTCGACTATGTTTTGTTGTATGTGTTGCGTGCAAGTATTCAAAGGGGATTTGGGGTGGATAAAAGTACCTTAATCATTGTAATGGGTTTAAAGGGAAAACCATGAGTCTTAAACCATGGTTTCAGACCATGGTATGTGTGCATCTAGATAGTATAAATATGTAAGGATTGATTTGAGTAGAGACAAGCGAGTTATATTTTGATGGTTGTTGTTAATGTTTTGATCTAAGTGCAGGCTTTTGGGTAGAAAGGCTCCTAATATCTGTGTGCATGTAGACCTAAGGCATGGCTGTGTGCAGACTCTGTTGGTTGTGTGTGCAGAAGGATTGAACGTACGGAAATTGATAGATCTCTTAATAAAGGAAACAATTTTGGAAAACTTGGACTCATACGTGTTTTGTTGTATTGATAATATGTTATTTGCTTTAAGATATGGATCTGTTCTATGTTGCATATTTACTTCTGTTAATGGTTAATTTCATCTAAGCGAATATTAGTAGATGTTAGATGAATATATATGATTTAAGTATATTTAATTACTACGTGCAAGTTATACTGAAGTATTCTCTTATAATCTGAGGAAGGTTTTGATTTGATCACTTTGCATGCATGCATCTGTTATATTATCTAAACTAAGTATGATTATGGCCAATACATCAAAAACCTCCCTCAAGGTGTAGAAACCTGGTTCCAACACCCCCTATATGGATTCAGGTGAGACTTTGATCTACGCAAGAAGATCACTACCAAAAGGGCAGCAGTTGGAGGGTTTTGTTGGCTGCGTGATAACTCTAAAGTTGGGTCAGGATGCCTCAAGCCAAAAAATGGTTCCGTTACCAGGACCGATATCATTTTCAGGAAGATTTGGTGTTTTTTCATCATATGCAGAAGGAACTACAAGATTGGATTGATAAGAAGATACTTGAATTTGCGATCCAAGAAAATAGAAGCTCTAAATTTTCTGCCAAAGATTAGACACAAAAGTATATTTATACAGAGGTCCATGAAATTTTATTTACTTATGATGTAGGGCTAACTACTAACCCCACCTTAACCTAGGATTATACTCCTTCTAGAGTATATGTTCTGAATTTTTTGAAGCTTCCTTCAATACAACCTTTATTGTTTAAACCTTTATTATAAGCGTTTTAACCTTAGCACTTCAACTTACCTTTCTCCGTGTACATATCACTTCTTCAGGTGTCCTTTCACATTAACCGAGGCAAATTTATCACATCGAAACTCTACTCTTTCAGAAATCACATCACCATGAATTTCCACCCTCTCGCACTTCGTAGCCCAACCACATCACAATATCACAAATTTACAAACTTACCTCCTCGCAGCTTCGCAACTTTGATAATTTTCAATTCTTGTGATCGCCGATATACCTTATCACATTCAATGTGCGATATTTATTGCATTGCATCACCACATTCCATCCTTATCGCATCACACATTAAACCACTTACCTTGCGATGTATTAACATGTAAAGATAAAAATCGTCGATAGTAATATTCCGTTGGGATTGCGATTTAATCTAGATTGTTCTCTCGTTGTAATCCTGGATGTGATCCCCACCATCCATTCACCCTTCACTTCATTTTTGCGATAGGATCTTAACCATCAATCGCTTTCGCTTCTGATTTGTGATATGATCTCATCTATCCATCCAATCTTCAGGCTTTCATTCCGAACCCTCTGGAATTTAGGGAAAATCACAGTTGCGGCCTTCTACAAACCATAATACTCCATGCTACTCTCTGCAATAACTCATCAATGAACTTATGCGACTGCAAATTATTCCATGGAATTCAACTTTGTGGCTCCACACCAATTCACATCCAAGCTACTACACATTCACGCAAATTGACATCATGAATAAACATGCCAAAGAAAACATTTAGACATCGATTCCACAAAGATGAACTTCAGATATTTCACCAATATCGCTCAACATCAAGCAATTTCCTGACTACATATATTCACAATTTAATGAATTTTATACTTTGTCAATGACCCAATCAGAAATGAACTGCAATTTACCATTGAACAGATAGAAATAAACCTTTCGAAATAGAATTATTCACATAACATAGATATCAAAACCCCATTTCATCACTCTCACTGCACACTGTGTTTTTATTTATTTATTAATATGACAAATTATATTTATAAAGGCTAATAGCTATAATCGTAAGATTATTAACTTGTACCTTATAAGGCCCAAATTATTAACTTTGGTCCAACCCCTTATGTTTCAAAATGCTTACCAATATATACAAAAAAGGAATCATGAACCAAATTTAGTTCAAATCCAACAATCTCTCAATATTTCCTAAATCTTCTCTCAATTTTATTATTTACTAAGCCAAAATCCTATATTAGACCTCTATATCTTTAAAATCCTCACTCTTCCTAGGATTACTCACTCATCCCTAAGATCTCTACAACTCACAAGATATTATTAATTAATCAAATTACATTTAAATCTCTTTATAACTCAAACTAAACTTAGGAAAATAAAAAAAATAATTTAGGGAACCCACTTCCTTTAGTAAATGTGTGATAAGACTCTTAGGTCTTATAAAATTTGAATAATGCTCCTGCATCAGACTCCCTAGGTTGAAATAATTCATGGACTCATGTTCATGAGTCTTTCAACTTCCTCTATTGTAAACTTCATTAGACTTCATCTTCCAACTGGTTGTCTGAAATTTTACAATTGCAGGTGTATTTGTTGCATTCTCTCCTTCTCCTGGAATCCAAACCCTGTATTTTTTATGTTCATTTGCTCTTCAGTCATGAGCATCTCTACTGCATAGTGTTTTGATACTGATATTCAAAATAAGTATTGTTGAGTCTCAAAATTCTCTTCTGCATTCATACATATTTCCATTATGTCATAACCATTCAACTCTCATTTCATAACTATTTGATCTAAAAACCTACATCAAGTAACCATTTTCATAAATATATGGGTGTTTTCTTGAGGGGTCCTAACCTAGGTTCGGTGTGCAAGGTTTGCGAACAAACCCCTATACTACTGGCCCTTTCGGCAGTGACCTGCTTGTGTAGGTCAAAGTCTCACCTGAAGTAGTATGGGTGGGTGTTGGAACCAGGTTTCCGCACCCTGAGAAAGGAAGGGTAAGGCAAGCAGAGCTGCACTAGATCTCAGATTACCTTGTTCCGCACAGAGTTAATTAAGTCTCTATTCGCATCCACATGCACCAGATCTATAGTTATATGATTTTTATAACATCAACATAGCATTACATAAATAGAGCAGAATAGATCTAGATCCAAGCATTCAGTTATACAGATCTTTGCAGCTAAAAGACAAAAAATGCACAATACAGTAATTATTAGCAATTCACACAAACGTACTCACAGATTCAGTCCTCTAACAATCTTTCACATTCATTCATTCATCAATTCTTCCTTACAATTCCCTTCCCAACCTGTGAAAACAGTAGTAGGGTCTGAACACAGTTGGATTTGGATATCCGCGCACATAGCCAGTAGGAGTCCGTTCCCCAAAACCCAAACAGATAGCTTAAACAATAGATCGCATCAATAGCTCATCATTTCTTATCCTTACAATACAAAATGCATCTCTATTTATAACAATCTAGCCTCAACTTTCCTATGATCTGCAACCCATGGTTTTCATACCCCTAGTTTACCCCTTTGACCCATTACAATGTGTTCGGGGCTTTGACCAGCCCCAAAACCCCTGCGCTAGACTAAATATAATAAAAAATATAAAAAATGGACCAGTTTCGCAGCTTGTTAGGAGGCCCCGTTCCAACAGTCCGCCAACACAATCTTGTGACTTGTCCTGAGTCACTGAGGTGGTGCGGCCACATATTCCTTAGCCTAGTATGGCTTGAGTCGACTTCCATTGACAAATCCTGGAACGAGGTCACCGCGCAGGGTAGCGAGCTCGACTGCTCCACCATTCGTAATTTCCTTAACTGTGTAGGGACCAAGCCAATGCTGCCATAATTTCCCTGGATTTTTCACAAATTGTCTATCATACAACAAGACAAGATCACCTTTGACAAATGTCTTTTGACGAATATGTCGATCATGCCAGGCTTTCTCGCGAGCCTTCTAAACCCGCTGGTGAAAATTAGCAATAAACCAATCTTCCTCCAAAGCCACCAGTTGTGCTAGAATTTCCTCTATGATATCTGAGTCTGCCATATTAGTGAACGCATCGATGCGTAAGATAGGAACAACGTATTCTATGGGAAGAATGGCCTCCTTTCCATAGACCATTCAGAAGGGGGTCCTGCCCATTAGCTTCTTACGGGTCGTTCAGTATGCCCACAGAATCGAGGGGATGTGCACATCCCAGTCATTTCGATCGACATTGCAAACCTTAGTTAATGCATGTTCCAAAATTTTGTTAAAAGCTTCAACTGGCCCATTTTCCTGGGGATGATAGGGTGTACTCTTCACATGGTGGATCCGGAATTCCTCATTCAAGGCTTGAATCGTTTGGTTAACAAGGTGCATACCTCTGTCTCTCATTAGGATCTTTGGGCAGCCAAACCTGGTAAGTATATGCTCAAAGATGAAGTGTGCAGCAGTATCTTCCGTACAATCTTTGACTGCTTGTGCCTTAGCCCATCGAGTGACATAGTCAGTGCCAATGATGATGTAGCATGCACCTGTTTTCTTGCCTGGCGGATTGATGGGTCCTATAAAGTCAATAGCCCATTTGTAAAAAGCCTGTAGGGCCACTTGAGGCTGTAATGGCATGTCATCTCGTCGCAAAGGTCGACCAGTGTGCTGGCAGGTATCACAGGATCTGTAATAGGTCTACGAATCCTAATGCAGGGTAGGCCACCATAATCCAGCCCTCAAAATCTTTTGCGTTGTAGCTCTTCGTGCATAGTGGCCTGCTGCAACTCCATTGTGGGATTTTGCTAAAACGGTGGGTTTTTCATGTTCCAATACATACCTTTGTTGTATTTCATCTGCGCCTAGCTTGTATAACTATCCAACGATGATAGTAAAGTCCACAGCCCGGGTAATCAACTCCTTCTTCTGCTGCACCGAATGTGCTGACGGGGCCATGACTGTAGTAAGGAACTCAATGATATCAGAAAAGTGAGCATCAACCACCTTAATGGTAAACAACTGTGCATCGTGTATGCCTTCATCCAAGTTAGTAGGCTCTTCCCCTGTGTTGATGCGAGAGAGATGATCCAAGCCTGCATTCAACCTCCTAGGTTTAACGATGACCTCAAAATAATATTCTTGGAATAGCAACAGCCAACGGAAAATTTTCCTCCCTAACACAGGCTTTTTGACCAGATATTTCAAAGCTGAATGATCAGTGAACATCTTAAAGTGTCCACCCAGTAGATAGTGCCGATATTTTTGTAACATGTATACCATGGCCAGTCCTTCACGCTCAGTGGTAGAATAATTTCTTTTTATGCACAAGAGTTTTCAGCTTGCAAATGCAACCGGGTGGTCAATATATTTGTCTCTAGGTTGAGTGAGAACTGCGCCCAGGGCGATTCCTGACACATCGACATGTACATGAAATTCCTTTGACCAGTCAGGAAATATCAGTATGGGTGCATAGATCATCTTCTCCTTGAGCAGTTCGAAACTCTTCTGACATTCGTCATTCTAGAAAAAAGAGACATCCTTTTTTAGTAGTTGCTCCATGAGCGTTGTGATCAGGGCATATCCCTAGATGAATTTCCTATAATAGCCCATGTGACCAAGAATAGAACGCAGTTGTTTTTCCGTGGTGGGGGCTGCAAGGTTGATAATCACGGCTACCTTTGCAGGATCAACCATCAATCCTTGCCGATAGACGATGTGTCCAAGAAAGATTCCGAATGGTACAAAAAAGATGTAATTTTTGATATTCAGGGAGATCTGGTGCTCTCGGCATGCATCCAGCATTAACCGCAGGTTCGAGACATGCTCTTTCACCAAGCCAAAGACTGTCCAGTCATCGAAGTAAACCTCCAGAAACTTATGAATAAACTCCTTGAACAGAGCCACCACGACCCTTGAAAAAATAGCAGGTGCATTCTTGAGACCAAAGGGCATGACCGTATACTGGAAGGAACCCCACTCAGTTGCAAAAGTAGTCTTACTGCGATCTTCAGGTGCAATTCTGATCTGGTGGTATCTGGAGAACCCATTGGTGAAGGAATAGGCCTCCTAGCCACCTACGCTATCAAGGATTTCATCGGAGAAGGGCGTAGGGAAGGGGTCATGAACACAGATGTCGTTTAGCTTTCGTAGGTCCACATAGATGCATATTTCCCCCTTTGTATTTTTCTCCTGGACGACCATTGGACTCACCCAATCTGACTGTTCAACTGGTTCAATGATACCTGCGGTCCACATTTTTTCCAACTCCTCTTTGACCTTTTTCTTATATTTAGGATTCAACTTGTAAGGTCATTGCTTGACAGGGTGTGCCTCAGGTTTTAGAGTGATGTGCATAATGCTAAGATCCCCAATGATTCCTTTGAGCTCAAAATAAGTCCTGGTACTCCGTAAGTAACTCTGTAATTTTTCCTATGGTGCCTTCATCCCAATAATCCCCAATTTTAGCCAACTTAGGGTGCTCTTCTGTCCCAATATTAACTTTGAGTAGCCTGAGAGGATGCATTACATCAACATCCTGGAGCGATGGTCTGATAACGGTACGTTCTCCCTTAGATTTCGGAACAGAGATATTCCATGGATTATCCTCTTCTTCATTAATCTCCAAGCTCTGGCAGTTGACGATGTCTTGCATCTGGGATTCCCATGTCAGGATGGCTGGTGTGGTGTGGGGGTGAGGCTTTTTAAAGATAAACGCATCGATGTCCTGCAGAGCTTCGTCAAGCATCTATGTTCCCCCAATTAGTCTAAACATTCCAATAAAGTCTTCTTTTAATACTTCCCAGTGGTGGGTTCGCTGATGTAACTTCGCATATAAGTACCAAGCAGCAGGGATAGGACCCAAGGCATGCACAAATAGATGGATCCATTCTTCTGGGTTTCGGTCGGACCATGTGGTCATCCAAGAAAGCAGATGCGCGTAGGGATCCCCAAGTCCCAGGAATATCTTGGTGCGTATGTCAACGAGAGGTGCGAACCATAGAACCATCCTATCCCGACACGTCCCCCGGTCTGAAAATGCTTTCTTGTGGGTATCCCACCAGTGTGCAGGTGTTCCACGAAGAGCTAGAATGAGTGCCCAGAGCCGCCGTTCTTTTGGCACCCTAGCCTCCAATGTTCTTAAGAATTCCTAGACCTTACTAGAGCCATCAAAGTGGGGAAGGTCTCTTACCTCCGAAGTAATGCAGTAGAGGGTCCTTGTAGCCTGAGAGCATCGTAGTGCTAAGACATTGTGTAGCCAGGTCTGCCAACTCTCTAATCCCTCATCCAGATCAGAAAAGTACTCCCTGTCCTTCTCCCGATCGAATACTCCACCTATTGTAGGGTTACCCTGGTCTTCGTCCTGTGTCATTACCCTGTAGATGTGATCTAGTTCCTCCTCTTCATATGCTGGTTCTGTGTATTGCACACCCTCATTGGGATCTAGTGGTACTATTACACGCGTACTGTTCTTCTCAAACACCATGCTGTGTTTTTTTAGATTAATGACAGCCCCTATGTCTATAGCCCAGTCTAGTCCCAGAAGTGCAGGGTAGGGGTCTGCATCTTCCACGATTTCTATTATTTCAAAGTTAGCTAAGACTTTTACTCCTGCGATATCTACCATGACTTTTGGCAACCTTCCCAGAGGGATGATCTTCTATTGATTCGCCATGCACAGCTAGATGGTGGACCAGTCCAACTTAGGTTCTCCCATTCATTGCCATGTTTGTTTTGGTAAGACAGTTGCATCTGATCCCAGATCAAGAATAACCTGATCTATCTCATAGACACCAATCTGCGCGGTTAACCACATTTCCCTCCCGGTGTGTCTCTTATAGCTGTGTAATCTGTTTACTTCCTTAACCTCAGCCATCATGTTGGGCTAGACTGCATAGTCATGTAGTAATTCGTGAATATTTTCTACCGCCTGTGGGTTGCGCAGTAGTTTCATACATGTCCTTAGAAAGGGCTCAACCTCCTCCTCTTTTGGGGAGTGTGTTGGTAGCTGCGCTGAGGTTTCCAACGGCTCTTTTTCCTTGAAATTTGTTTCCTTCTGAGACGCAAGCTCATCTTTTTCTCCCTGGGTGACCACCCCACTATGCGTCATGACTTTTACACTTGGATCTACATTCCTCAGCTCAGCTTTGACTCTTTTCACATTTTGCGTGGGGGTAGGCTGTTTTTCCTGCATTTTTGTTATCAAGATCGGGCAGTCTTCGATCTCATGGTCCAGCTGCCGGCAATATTTACAAGATTTCCTAGTGGGATTCAGGCAGTCCCTGGCGAAGTGCCCTACCTCCCCACAGTTATAGCAGATCAACTAGCCCCGTCCTCGTCCTATGCTCCCTCCCCGCCCCCCTTTCCCCTCGCAGGAGAGCCACCAAAGGTCGCGGGAGATCTCAGCAATGCAGGATCAGATTGTACCCTATAGAGGTTTCCCTGATCTACCAACAAGTCATATGTGCAGGAATTCTTCTCATCGTGCCCTACCGATCGGCAGAACCTGCACCATTGTTGCTTTAGTTCACCCATACTTATCTGAGGGCATTGGGATGTATCATGTAATCCCGCTACTCAGTAGTCTTGGCACCATAGAGTAGATCTGCTGGATCTAGGGCACAATGGGCTGGGTCCTCCTGCCTATGATTTGAAGGTCTGGTGGTTCATTTGTATGTGCAAGTGAGGTAGCAACATAGCGATGAACCATTCCATATGCTATCTGTTTTCGTACTTTAACCCTCCTTCCCTAATTGCTTTCTTTAAACATTGATTGGCCTCCCATACTAACTAAGACGCACCTTTCTTGAAGTCTTTGACCTCTACTACCAACTGAGAGTACAATTTCGGCTTCTGAAATTGTTGTTTTAGGTCATCCTTAATATCTTGAAGCGAGGCACTCCTGTTTTGAGATATATACTGCATGTACCAGTCTAAATACCATTCTTCAAAGGTCAGGGATAGCTGTGCCCTTTTCGTAGTATCACTTACCACCCCTTGCGCAGTCCATACCGAGTCGGCTACGAACCAGAACCATGCCATGTCCTCGTCATCTGCGCCTTTAAAGGTAGGTAATTTCAAATGTAGGCGCTTCCCTTAGTGAGCTACGGGCAGAGTGATCCTCTGCTTGATTGGTTCGATAGTACTTACCACTCCGTGTTGTGTTTTCACCCAAAGTAGCGCTCATTCACCTCCGCGTTAGATATCCCCTAATTACTTGTCATTACCGATCCTTCTCTCAGACTTCTCCTAGTCCTGGCAACAGAACCATTTGTTGGCTTGAGGGGTCCTGACCCAGGTTCGGTGTGCAAGGTTTGCCAACAAACACCTATACTACTAGCCCTTTCGGCAGTGACCTGATTGCGCAAGTCAAAGTCTCACCCGAAATAGTATGGGTGGGTGCTGGAACCAAGTTTCCGCACCCAGAGAAAGGAAGGGTAAGGAAAGTAGAGCTACGCTAGATCTCAGATCACCTTGTTCTGTGTAGAGTTAATTAAGTCTCTATTTGCATCCACGTGCACCAGATCTATAGTTATATGCTTTTTATAACATCAACATAGCATTACATAAATAGATCAGAATAGATCTAGATCCAAGCATTTAGTTATACAGATCTTTGCAGCTAAAAGA